>CM019064.1:456512973-456636847 GCA_009667805.1 Leptobrachium leishanense | reverse complement strand
CACGGCAATAAAACTCAGTAATGCGCAGTGTGTATGAGCATATCACAGAGCGACTTATCAATGATACTCACAGTAATGTGTGGTGTGTAGGAGTATCACAGAATCTACTACAATAAAACTGCAATCTGGGTTACCATTAGGCATGAGCCGAACACCCCCGTGTTCGGTTCGAATTCGAACTCGAACAATTTCAACAAGTGGGAGGCACATCTAAAAACTGTACATACCCTCAAAGCTAACAGTCTGCAGTTCAAGCACATTGTGTTTGTTTCATTCCAACTCCATTGTGGTGGTGTATAGAGCCAAAGATGTTAGAATTGTGTCAACGTCCCAATATTTCTGGACCTGACTGTATTCAGGGCTTATTATGCCCATCTATCTAGAGGATCACCTTGAGAAACTATGATGTAATGAGTTGTGGTATTTCCAAGCAATATACTGTTAAATATGCCGTGTTTTTTCTGTTGAGGAGAGAAAATAAGAGGGGACGACAGAAGGTGTGTGTAAGGAAATCCGTGATACGCTCGGTCCGTTCGTATTGAAAAGACAGGAAGTCGGCGCGATATGGAAGTTGTGGCGTTCCAAGGTGGAATGCAGGAAATACGCAGGCGCAAGATGGATTCCACCAGTAACGATCCGTGCGTTTCAAACCGGAACGCCATTCAACTTCAACATGTGGGTTTAGAAATCAGGGAACCAGCGGCAAGATTGTGTGGGACCTACTTTTTCCCCTCATGAACAAAGGATATCACTTGCATGTTGGCAATTTTTAAACAAGTGCCCCTTTGTTCAGGCTACTGTATTGTACTGTTCACAAGAACCGCATAGGTTTCCCAGCACAGCTTGCCCACACCTGGCTAATAAGGGGGGAGGCTCAGCTCTGCGCCAAGAGGAGCTGTTGGCAGTCATGTACAGAGACAAGAAGGACGTATACCTTCTCACCACCATCCACTCAGAGGTCTGTGGAGGTCTCTGTACGTGGCAGAGCTGAGGGCGTAAGGAAGCCAGTGTGCATCAAGGCCTATAACCAGCATATGGGTGGGGTTGATCTGGAAGATCAGCTGCTCCAGCCCTACCAAATTATGCAAAAGTCAAGGGCCTGGTACAAAAAGGTTGTAATTTACCTGATGCAAATTGCAACACACAATGCCTTTTTCCTCTTCAAATAGTCAAACCGCGGAGTGACACTGTCCCTTTTACAGTTTCAGCTCCAGGTCATTTCGGGGATTTTGTACCAAGATGCACCTGCTCCCTGGGCGGCGATGGGGGACAGAGTTGGGGTTACTCATTTTATTTATAAAATCCCCTACTGAGGGCAAACAGAAACCCCCAAAAAAGGTGCAGAGTGTGTTTCAAGAGGGGGCAGAGAAGAGACTCAACCTTTTACTGCCCAGAATGCCCTGGACAACCCGGTCTGTGTCTTGGGGACTGTTTCAAGCAGTATCATACTGTGCGTGATCTGTAATTTCGTTTTCCTTTATATTTTTTCTTGCAGTCTAGTTAGTAAGTTCAGTTTAGTTTTATTTTTTTACTTTTACTGCACCAGAGTTTTACATTTTATTCCTACATTTTTATGTTCTACAATTGGTGCTGTATTTTGCCAAAATCGTGGCAAACCTATGCATGGGGGGCATGGGTGTACTCAGGAGGCTTTGCAGAAATCAACCATGAGAGTTTTCATGCAGTAACCGACAACAGGGTCTCCTAAATCACAGTCCAAAACTAATGTGGGTGTAAAAATGAAAAATTACCACCACACACTATCCAATTTGTTTGGGGTAAACAGTTGCATCCATGGCATCAAAACACTCCAAAACATGGCAAAGAAGATATGTCAAATTAGAAATATGACAGGCACATGTCAGAAGATTGGCGTAGCACCCCAAAAACAACCCAACAAATCTATATATGGGTGGTATCACTTTACTCAGAAGATGTTGCTGAACATATTTTGGGGTGTTTTGTGGCAGTAACCCATAACTGGATTTGCCAATTCATGCCTAAAATACAAATGGGCTCTATTACATCCTTCGCACAAACGTTAACGCGTGCGCAAAAATGCATTAACGCAAGGGAAAAAACATTTGTGCCCAACGTCGTATTACAATGTCTTTCTGCGCAACGAATGCGCATATTCGTCTACTGCGGGTGAACCTGCGCGAACTTACGATACTTTGCGCGTCCTATACTTAACATTGTGAGGGCAAATGCGTTTGTGCACTGATACGCAGATGGTATTACAATCTATGCGCAAATTTTGATGGAGAACGTTTGCGCACATAATTTTAACGTTTCGGAAAAGCTGGTGTTAATTTCAAATCCGAACGTCCTGGTCAAAACGAAATACTCCAGCACAAAAAAAAAAAAAAATACAGCTCAGTATAGTTACACATTCTACACATACCCAAACAATAAAATTGTGAATTCGTGCGTGTTTTCATTATTGCTGCAGCATGTATACTCAGATTTACTTTGACAGGCGCAAAAACTTAAGTGAGTCAATTAAGGTCAATTAAGGTAAATTAATGTCAATTAAGGTTCTTAATTCTGATTGACTGAATCCCACTTAAAAAACAGTCCACGCACTGATTTACGTGCGCAACGTTACTGCCTGTGTATTTATCTTCGTTTTGCGCGTTCGGATTACTTGCGTTATTTTTTGACGGATGAAAAAATGCATTAGGATCGTAATACCGTTAATTTTCACGCTTTAATGCTTACAGCTGTGCGTAAAACTTATTGCGCTGTGGCACGTTTTTGCGCAGAGAATGTAATAGAGCCCAATGTGTGTGAACAAATTACACAAAAAGTGACTACCTGAAAGTTTTACAAATACTGCGGTAGATCTAGTGCATGGAAAGTGTTAAAATACAACTATTTGAAGTACCCTATGGGGTGTCCTTTATAAAAATATATGTTTTGATGGGGGTAAATTACTTTGGCTGGCTTCAAAAAATGTTCAATAGGACATGGGTGCATTATGACCAAATGTGAAAATTCCAAGTTGGAAACTGAAATGCGCACCCCCAAAAAAGGCCTATTAGCCCCCAAATAACGTGCCATACCTATACATGGGTGGTAACACTTTACTCAAAAAAGGTGCTGAACACATTTTGGGGTGTTTTTGGCAGTAACCCTTAGGCTAGGGTCAGACTAGCGCAGTTTTAACGTGCGTTTAGCCGCACGAAATCACGGCCGTACTAGCAGCAAATGACGTCCAATGCCGGGGAACATACGACGAACGGCCGCACGAATGTTCGTCCGCGCAACGCAAGTGGCCAACGAACGCATTTTTTCGAGAACGTCAAACCGCTACTACTGACGTACAGAGTGCGCTGCGGCCGCATAGCGGCGTGTGTGTGTGATTAGGAGACGTCAGACGCTGCTAATGTCCGGCTAACATCACGTCCAGACACAAAAAGTGTTTTATTGACATCCGTACAAAATCACGGACGAAAAGGCGCATCGTATGACCGCTATTGCGTATTCCGGGAAAAAATACATACGTTCGTTCGACCGCACTTTTCCATGGACGACGTGAAAAATGCGTTAGTCTGACCCTAGCCTTAGGCTAGGGTCAGACGAAAGCAGTTTTAACGTGCGTTTAGCCGCACAAAATCACGGCCGTGCTAGCAGCAAATGACGTCCAATGCCGGGGAACACACGAAGTACGGCCGCACGAAAGTTTGTCCGCGCAACGCAAGTGGCAAACGAACGCATTTTGTCGAGAACGTGAAACCACTAGTACAGTCGTACAGAGTGCGCTGCGTCCGCTAGCGGCGTGTGTGAGTGATTTGGAGATGTCAGACACTGCTAATGTCCGGCCAACATAACGTCCAGACGCAAAAAGGGTTTTATTGATGATCCGTACAAAAACACGAATGCAAATGCGCATCGTATGACTGCTATCGCGTACTCCTTGAAAAAATGCGTCCATTCGTTCGAACGCACTTTTTCACAGACAACGCGAAAATGCGTTCGTCTGACCCTAGCCTTAAAGTTCTCAGTACATGTATTCTTAAATTGCAGCTTAAGTCAGAAAATCACCAATAAAAGTTTATTGCAACTTTGGCATAGATTTGTGGTAAAATGGCTGCATGGAAAGAGTCAAAATAACCCAAGTTTAATACCTTGGGTTATGTACTTTTAAAAAATATGTATATGTGGAGGGTTATTCAGGTATTAGTGACAGATTAGTGTTACAATGTCACTATCACCAATTTTGAAAATAAACCCTTTGGAAATGGCAAAGTGCTACTTGCACTTATTGTCATATAAAATGGGGGGGTAAGCAAGGAATATGTAAACATTGGGTATTGCTAAACTCAGGCCAAAATTTAGAAACTACTACGCAAATTTTTTGGTTGACGGTTGTTGATGCTTAAGAGATTTTGGGGGTCAAATTTAAAAAAAGTGGTGTTTTTTCAATTTTTTTTATAGTAAATTATATGAAATTAAGAAAATTGTATCTTTAGAAAGTCCATTTAATGAGAAAAACAGTCAGTTATTCAGAGAGCGAGAAAATCTGGAGATTGACAAATTCTAGGTTAAAATAGCCAAACCAGAAAAATTCTCCCTTTCATCTCACTTTCCAAATCGGCTATTTTGACCTAGAATTTCTCATTCTCCAGCTTTTCACGCTCTCTGAATAACCCTGGGTGTATAATATGTGTGAGTTGCATAAACGAGTAAGAGGAAAAGTATAAACTGCGAAGAAATGTAAAAACAGCAGCGGGCACTAAAGGACAGATTTTCGTTAAACCGCCGGTCACTATGGGATTAAAAAAAAAAAAAAATAGTGCATGAAAGTGCCTGGAAATTATAAATAAGGTCATATGAATAACAATAAAAAGGTCTGGTACAGAATAAAAATAAAACGCCACGTAAAAAAAAAAAAAAAATCTGAATCAATCATTTTGGCCAAAAATCATGAAAATGCTTAACCACTTGGCTGCTAAGTGCGTCCTGCCAAGTGCACCTCCTGTGCTATGGACGCGCTGAGCGCGTCCGTAGCACAGGAGGCAGCAATCAGCCGGGATTCCGACCGATTGTTGGCCCCCCGGTGCGTGCTGACATCTTGGATGTCAGCCCGGCACTCCGGGACCCCGGCGGGGACATTATAGGTCATTGTGGCGGCCTCTAATTCAGGCGCCCCCCACGTGTGGGGAGGAGGCGCCTGAAAAAGGGAGGGGGGGGAGGTCCTTCTGACTGACCTCCCTCACGATCGCCGGGGGCCACAGGGTTAAGGCATGCACCGTTTGGAAGGTTTTTATTTATACTAAATATAAATCCCTAATATCCCCTATTAGTGATGGGCCGAACACCCCCGTGTTCGGTTCGCATTCGAACACGAACATTTGAAAAATGATTCAAACGCGAACACGATTCGAACTCAATGGGACTCGAACGCATATATGCAAGATATTTGCCATAAAAGGTGTATGGGGGTCCGGGTAGTGCCCTGGGGGACAGGACAAGGACAAAAAGTAAAAACAAAAAAACCTTTTTAAAAGGAACAGTGATTTTTCCATCACATAGCAATGACTGGGCTACCAATGAGGTTTCTGAGATTAAAAGGAAGATTTTTGTGTTCTTGGAGGTGAAATACATCAGATTGCGTCCCACTGTGTCATTCTCTGAAGTTTTGCCTGTGCATAACATTCAGGATAGGCAGATGCGCAATAGGGAATTTAATTTGTGGCTTCGGGAATGGTGTCGGGAGCAAGGATTTGGCTTTGTGTCCCATGATAGCTCTAATTGGAGCAGAAAGTAACTGTATAAAAAAGATAATTTGCATCTTACTCATAGGGGAACATATGTTCTCAGTGAGAAGTTCAAAAGGTTTCACAAAGAAATATTTAAACTAGGAGGGGGGGGACAAAAGGGTAAAAAACAATCTGCCTGATTGTCCCAAAACTAAAATCGGAGGGTGCAAGCAACATGCAGGGGGAAAAAATGACAAGTTCAGAGTAGGCTTGTGCACCGATTTTTTTTTCGGTTCGATCTTTCGGATTTTTAAACTTTTCGATTCGGCTCGTTTCGACCGATTTCGGTTTCGATTCGGTTCGGCCCGTTTTTCGGGTACATTTTTTTTTTCGGAATATCGACCATTTTTCGGATTTTCGTGTCACTGTGCTCATTTTTTTGTATCGACTTTTCTCCAATATTTTAGTTTTTTGGAATTGCACATTTTTCAGAATATCGACCATTTTTCGTGTCATTTTGCCCGTTTTTTTGTATCGACTCTTCGTTTTTTCGAAAAATTTTCGTTTTTCTGAAAATTTTCGTTTTTACAAAATTTTCGTTTTTCGGAACATCTGTTCTCCTCGTTTGACACATTTCAAGTCCATTCGAAAAATCCGAAAATATTTTGTTTCGACTCGGAAAACATTTCGGATCTGGAATTTTCGGATCTAAAATTTTTCGGAAATTCGGCCGCATCCGAAAACAAGAATCGGGAAATTTCGTGAAAATTCCGAAATTCCAAAACCCGAAACACACATCCCTAGTTCAGAGTCGTGTCTATAAATGCTCGCAGTTTAGTCAATAAAATCAATGAACTGGAGGCAATGATGGCAGCTGAAAAAGTAGATTTAGTGGCAGTTACTGAGACATGGTTAAGTGAGAAAAATAACTGGGACATAACAATACCGGGGTACTCTTTATATAGAAGAGACAGAGAAGGTAGGAAAGGAGGAGGAGTGGCCCTGTATGTGAAAAACATAAAAACGAACCAAATAAAAAAAGTGAGCGAGGTGAACATAGAGTGAGTTTGGGTTACGCTAACATTTGGCAATCATACAGTAGCTCGTGTAGGTGTGATCTATAGACCCCCTGGACAAGTAGAAGGAGCTAGATAATCTACTGTTTGAGGAAATTGCCATTTTGGCTATGAAGGGGAAGTTATTATCATGGGGGACTTTAATTTTCCTGATGTGAACTGGAAAACCAAAACAGCTGGGTGCACCAGGAGTACAAATATTCTAAACTCCCTAATGGGATTATCGCTAACACAAGTAGTTGAGGAGCCGACCCGTAAAGAGGCCATATTGGATTTAATACTCACAAATGGAGGTTTTGTATCGGACGTTGTTGTAGGTGAAAATTTGGGATCTAGTGATCACCAGTCAGTATGGTTTAATATAAGAACAGGGATGGAGCCGCACCACACAAAAACAAAAGTTTTAGACTTTAAAAAAACAGATTTTTCTAAAATGAGATTTTGTGTGAAGGAGTCATTATCAGACGGGAGGAGTTTAAAGGGAGTCCAGGAGAAATGGGATTATTTAAAGGAAGCATTATTGAAGGCCACAGGCAATTGCATTCGGCTTGTTAGCAAAAACAAAAAAGGGAAGAAACCACTGTGGTACTCTGCAGAAGTGGCCAAAATAGTGAAGAACAAAAAGACAGCATTCAATAATTATAAAAAAACTCAGGCAAACCTATAAGATTAGGCATAACGAGGCAAAGCAATTTATGAGAGCTTCCAAAGCACACGCAGAAGAGAAAATAGCTCAGTCAGTAAAAAAGGGGACAACATTTTATTTAGATACATAAACGAGAGAAAAGTAAAACAAGCATTAGATTAAAAACAAAGGAAGGAATGTATGTAGAAGAGGATAAAAGTCTCGCTGACTGCCTCAATGAATATTTTTGTTCAGTCCTTGCAGAAGAAAAAGGAAAGGGACCTCAGTTAGTGTTTCCTCCTAATGAGACATTTACATCAGTTTACAGAGGAGGAGGTTCTACAGCAGCTGTCTAAAGTAAAGTAAAATAAGTCAATGGGGCCTAATGGGATCCACCCTAAATTATTAAAAGAGCTCAGTGATATAATATCAAAACTGTTAACGGGAGTCGTCCCAGAAGACTGGAAATTAGCAAATGTTGTGCCCATTTACAAGGGTAGTAGGGAGGAATCGGGGAACTATAGGCCAGTTAGTCTTACGTCAGTAGTGGGGAAATTAATGGAAACCATGTTAAAGGAAAGGATTGTTGAACATCTAAAAACACATAGATTACAGGATCAGAAACAACATGGGTTTACCTCAGGGAGATCATGCCAAACTAATCTTATTGATTTTTTTGATTGGGTAACAAAAATGACAAAGGTGGTGCAGTAGACATTGCTTATTTAGATTTCAGTAAGGCTTTTGATACTGTTCCGCATAGAAGGCTTATCAATAAATTGCAAGCTTTGAGGTTAGATTCCAATATTGTTGAATGGATTAGGCAGTGGCTGAGTGACAGGCAACAGAGGGTTGTGGTAAATGGAGTTTATTCGGCGCAAGGTCTTGTTACCAGTGGGGTACCTCAGGGGTCAGTACTTGGACTCATTCTATTTAATATTTTTATTAGTGATATTGCAGAAGGTATTAATGGAAAAGTGTGTCTTTTTGCTGATGACAAAGATTTGCAACAGGGTTGACGTTCCTGGAGGGATCAGCCAAATGACAAATGATTTAGGTAAACTAAAAAAATGGTCGGAGCTGTGGCAATTGAGTTTTAATGTGGATAAGTGCAAGATAATGCACCTGGGACGTAAAAACCCAAGGGCTGAATATAGAATATTTGATACAGTCCTAACCTCAACATCTGAGGAAAGGGATTTAGGGGTTATTATTTCAGAGGATCTAAGGGTAAGTAGTCAATGTAATAGAGCAGCAGAAAATGCTAGCAGAAGGCTTGGTTGTGTAGGGAGAGGTATTAGCAGTAGGAAAAGGGAAGTGCTCATGCCACTGTACAGAGCACTGGTGAGACCTCACTTGGAGTACTGTGTGCAGTACTGGAGACCGTATCTCCAGAAGGATATAGTCATCTTAGAGAGAGTTCAGAGAAGGGCTACTAAAATGGTGTACCGCTTGAAGGAGAAAAGTTACTAGGAAAGGTTTAATGATCTGAACATGTACAGTTTGGAAAAAAGACAAGACAGAAACATTTAAATACGTAAAGGGAATCCACAAGGTAGAGGAAGAGAGTATATTTAAACGGTAACAAAGTAGCAAAACAAGAGGACATAGTCTTAGATTAGAGGGGCAAAGGTTTAAAAGTAATATCAGGAAACATTATTTTACTGAGTGGGTGGTGGATACATGGAACAGCCTTCCAGTTGAAGTGGTAGAGGCCAAAACAGTAATTGAATTTAAGCAAGCATTGGATAGGCATAAGGCTATCCTAAACAAAAGATAAATCCAGGTAAAGTATCCATGTAATTGGGCAGACTAGATGGGCCGAAAGGTTCTTATCTGCTGACACTTTATGTTTCTATTAAGGTTAAGAATAAACACGAAAAATTCCTTCAAATATCGTGCCTAGGAGGTCCCCATAACCTGCCCGTGAAGTGGCGGATTTGTAGGATGTAGAGAAACATTTAAAAAGAAAAAAAAATGACATTTGAAATGACGGTAAATGGTTTTCCTTTAATCTATTCATAAACAACTGCTTGGGGCGGCAGACTCCATGAAAAGAGGAGACGTTTTAGGACACGCAGAACAAGTTTAGTGATTTTTTTGGCTAAATCATGGTAAAACTTCTGCAGGCTTTGGATGAAAGTAACAACAGATGCATTAAAATTGCATGAGCATTAACATTTGCTGTGGCGTTCACCGCATATTTGTAACGATTACCCAGGACAGACCTGGTAGGATCCCTGGTAACAGACCTAACCCTCCGATCCTTAGGATGGCTGGGACTCGGGACCACTAAACCTAACCTCTAGCAGCCACACAGGCCAGGGAGACAGCACCAACAATATACACCACAGACTGAGATCAATATATGTTTGTACTGCGTTATAGTATATGGCAGGATGGAAGCACACCAGCAGTAACAAGCAGCAGAATATACCAGACAGGGGCGCAGAGCGAGAGTAGTTATAACAAAACCGGGTCAGCAACGTTTAGGCACTTGTACTGCACTACTGTATATGGTGAGAATCTACGCACACCAGTAGCAACAGGAGGCAAACAGAAGAGGCAGGGAATATACAGAGAGAATAGTCAAATGGCAGGCAAAGCCGGCAACAGATCGGGTCCTCAGAACAAGCAGGGTAAGTAACAAGTATACTTCTGAGAAAATACGCTAGTAATGTAGCGAGGAAGCCGGCTGCGCATTTTGCATCGCTCCCTCTACACTAATAGCGCATCTTCTCAGAAGCTTCACACAGCACGCCGGTGTATGCAGCGTCTAAAAGTGTGGGAGACGGGAGGCTGCGCTTGTTGGTGGATCCAGGAATCAGGTGAGTAATGTTAAGAAAAAAAAAAGTTTTATTTTATGTTCGTTGGGACATTAAAAAATGTCCTCGGATTTATTATTAGAAATGTGTCACCTTACCTTAGCCTGGTGGTCAGCCAGTGGAGGCTCCCTGTATCCTGGTTGTGGGGGGGGGTTGCCATTGCAGTAGTGGCTCCTTCCTTGCGCCACCTCTGCCACATGCACCCGGCCGGCCCGCACAGTCGCAGATCTGTCATCTGGCGGCCACATGCTCCAAGGGATCCTTGGGAGGCCCTGGTGGGCTGCCCTCTACAGTGCCTGATTAGAGGGCCTCTTCTGCCTGATGTTTTAGCAACGAGATTGAAGCCTATGGGATAAAACAATGTTAAAAAAATTCCATTTTAATTCAATATCTAATAAACCGTTGCTTATAATATTCTGCAGTAAAGAGTCCGCGTGTTCGCCACATGTTCGCCCACAATGCACTTTTCCACTGGCCTGAAGCTTGTAATTGGCTACAGCCTTGCACCTGAGCACAGGTCAGGTGCAAGACAGGTTCAAGACTATGGACAAATTTTGCCCAATCATGGGCTTACAGAGCTAAGTCCCGCAGCACACTATATAAGGCTTCACACAGCCTTCAGTATGTGTTTTTTGAGAGAAGATTGATAGCGTGTATTCTCACTGCCAGTCTGCCCGCAGCTATTGGGGGGGGGGGGTCTCATTTCTATAAAATATCTGGGAATTGTTGTATTCTTTGTTCTCACTGCCACCCATCAGGGGGTCTCACTGACTTGCATTACAGCTGCTGCCTTTCCAGCTGGTGGACTCTGCTTCCTTCAGTGAATTTGCTGAATGTGCTGTACCACAGTGGCAGGTTCCAAAACGCTATTACTTTTCACGGAAGGCCATTCCAGCACTAAACCAGCACATGGAAGACAATGTTATTGAGTCATTTTGAAAGGCAGTCAGCAGCAAGGTGCATGTGACTTTAGACACGTGGTCCAGCAAGTATGGACAGGGTCATTACATTTCCTTCATGGCACACTGGGTAACTCTGATTGCAGCTGGGAGGGAACCAAGAAGGGGCTCTGTGCTGGAGCTTGTTCATCCACCACGCCTCCAGAAAGCAGCTTGTATGAGGTCTGTCTGCTCCACCACCACCTCTCCCCCTTTCTCCTCCTCCTCCTGTGTCTCTGGCGAAGTGGCAGTTAAACCGACGCCTGACAGGGGCTACGCAATGGCTCAAGAAATTCTGTCAGCTCTGCAGGGGCAGATGCAGAGATGGTTAACACCATGCCAGCTTGACCTGGGAATGGTCATTTGTGATAATGGCAACAACCTTCTCTCCACCCTACGCCTGGGTAAGTTGACGCATGTACCATGCCTAGCACAAGTCCTAAATCTGGTGGTACAGCATTTCCTAACCAGGTACCCAGGGCTAGCAGAGCTTCTCAGCCAGGCCAGAAAAGTCTGCAGCCACTTCAGACAGTCATTCCCAGCAAGTGTTCGCCTGGCAGAAATTCAAAGAGAATTTCACCTTCCCACAAACCGTCTGATCTGTGACATGCCCACCAGGTGGAACTCGACACTAGCAATGCTGCAGCGTCTGCACAAGCAGCAGCGGGCCATCAACGAGTACCTGTGTGAGTATGGCACAAGGACAGGTTCAGGTCAACTTGTTTGCCCCCCCCCCCCAGAGTGGCTGATGATCAAGGATGCATGCACGGTACTGTCACCATTTGAGGAGGCAAAGAGGATGATGAGCAGGGACAGTGCATGCATCAGTGACAATTTCTTTAGTGTTCCTGCTGGAGCACACTCTGCGGGGAATTATAGATGTGGCTCTAGAGGCAAAGCAGCGGGAGGAAGAGGAGGCCTTCCCTAGCGCTGAAGGCCCCAGTCTTTCCGCAGACAGCATTCCAGCGGGTCCTCCTCAGATCGGATATTAGGAAGATGAGGAGGAGGAATATTTAAGTAGTGGGGGCATTGAAGGTGGGGATTCCTCAAGTCAGGATTTTGTTTGCCCAGAAACACAAGGACTAGTACGTGGCTGGGAGGAGGAAGTGCACGATACGGTCATCCTCATTGACCAGGAAAACTCGGAAGCTAATGCCATCTCCAACCTACGCTGCATGGGCTCCCTTATTATGCAAAGCCTAAAGGACCCCAGGATTTGTGCTATCAAGGAGAGGGATCATTACTGGTTGGAAACCCTTCTTGATCCATGATACAAGGGTAAAGTTGCAGAGCTCATCCTGCCCGCACAGAGGGAGCACAGATTGAAAAAACTTGAGGACGCTCTAAAGCGACACTTGTGTAACACCTTTCCAGGCACTGGTAGATTACCAAGTGATGACACAGGTGCTTCTGAGGCTGCGGATGATCAGAGGAATAGTGGTGAAGGCCAGGGCCGCTTGGCTGATGCCTTTTAAAAAATTTTTTTAGTCCACGACACCCAGGGACGTCAAAATGTAGGCACCCATTGCCAGCGTCTTCACCACATGGTGCAGGACTACCTAGGAGCAAGGGCAGACCTGGATACCTGCCAGCAGATGATCCACTGGCTTACTGGGTGTTGAGATTCTATCACTGGCCAGAACTTAGCCAATATGCTATGCAGCTACTAGGTTGCCCTTCATCTAGCGTGGTTTCTGAAAGGACATTCAGTGCCGCTGGAGGTTGTCACAGACAAAAGAGTGCATCTGTCCACCGACTCTGTAGACCCGCTGACATTTATAAAAATGAATCAGTCCTGGATCCCCTGATGCTGACGTAATAGAATAGATCTGGGATCTCTTCTGCATTCACAAAACCTCCATCACTGAACTTTTCCACAATACCACAAAAGGGTTACGTTGTGAAGGCACTTGCTGCCATGAAAGGCACAATATTTGGCTGCACTGATGCTTGTACCAGATTCATATCCTCAGAGGGGTTACTGTGTGACGGCACTCTTTCCGACGCTAAAGGCCAATTTTAAAGCACCTATTGTTACTTTCATCCAAAGCCTGCATAAGTTTCACCATAATTTAGCCACAAAAATCACTAAACTTTTTCTGTGCGTCCTAAAATGTCTTTTCATACAGGCTGCCGCCCCAATCAGTTGTTTATGAATAGATTAAAAGGAAAATCATTAAGTCGCCTACTGATGACCGGGTCGGACTCCGGGAGACAAAAAAAAAAAACCACAAAATATACGCAAACACATAACTGTGTAATAATATATATATATATATATTATTTATTATATATAGGCCACAGCTAAAAACTCCACACTAAAACCCACCATAATGACATAACAATTCTAATAACAAATTAAAACAATAATCCAGTGCTGAAAGAGGACTCCCCACAACCCCCACACACCTCCAAACCAGCCACCAAAAATCTTCCCAACTCCCAACCATATGACCAAAGTAATCCTAACTAAAAAGGAACCCCTAGCCAGCACTGCCTACAAGCCCCCGTCGTGACCAAGGAGCCCAACAAAAAACTGTTCTAACGAAAAACCAACCCACCTATGATTAAATTAAACAGGGAGGGAGGGGGTTTTCACGGCTCTACCTCAGAAGAAAAATGCGCGCAGAACCTCTCCACACGCGCCTTAAGTATCTTCCTGTCGACTCCTCCCATACCGCTCAATCTCCTCATGCGCTGCAAAACCTTCTAGAAAAAATCCTGCCTGCGTCCTGGCATCAGAGGCAATTTAAGGGCCTTACGCCCTAGGTGCTTCAGGCCTTATTTACCATCATTTGAAACGTCATTTTTTTGTTTTTAAAATGTTTCTCTACATCCTAGAAATCTGCCACTTCACAGGCAAGTTATGGGGACCTCCTAGGCACGATATTTGAAGGAATTTTTCGTTTTTATTTTTAACCCTTATTTCATGGAAGAAAAACTTTTTTTTTTTTTAAAACTTGTCCTTGTTTCCTGTCCCTCAAGGCACTACCCGGACCCCCATACACCTTTTATAGCAAATATCTAGCATATATGCCCTCTTGGAGGGCACTAAAAATCTAAATTTTGAGTCCCATTGACTTGTATTGAGTTCGAGTTCGAATTCAAACATTTGAAAAGTTCGAGTGCGAACCGAACTCGGGTGTTCGGCTCATCCCTAGTGCCAAATACCTTAAGTACACCTCAGGTCTTACTCTTTCTCTACTCCCTGCCTTGTCCACTGGTCAGCCCTTTTTCTCCTTTGTCCCTCACCAACTTCCAGATACCTGCTCTGCCATTCAGTTGTTGTTATTTCCATATTTATTGTAATAAAACTCCATCTGGACCCTACTCAAGCATCAGTCTGTTGTGTCACTGCTCCCCTGGGCTCATAACCCCCCCCCCAATACACCAGATGTGACAGTTTAAAAGTGATATTTCATTATTCTAATCTAAGCTAGTGCTAACTTGTAACTTGTGCATTTATTGATGTTGTGGATAATGTAACACTCTAATATTATTGCTATTTATTCCCTGTAGAAGCACTTGTGAGATTAAATCAGAAGACACGTCACAGAGCTGAGTGTTACCGGTATCGGAAAGCTTCCTGAAAAGAGATTTACGGAGGATTAAAAACACAGATTGTGAGGAAAAGTCACGATGAAGTATATGCTCTTATTCTTATGCGCATTTCTAATGTGAGTTTAATTCTTAAAGCACCAAATAAAGAATACATTCTAGCTTGTAATGAGGCAGCCAAAAACCAAGACAGAGTTTTGGTGCTCTGATTTGCCGCACTTTGGTGAGTCCGATTCGCAGACCCTCCGGTGAATTCAGCATTCACTGCAGGGCCCCTGAAGTGCGGCCAAACGCTGCCGCCAATCTTCTGGACAGTCGCCACAAACCTGCCAGCTGCGATGGCCAACCCGCCGGACAGCCACCGCAAACTCGCCGGACATCCTGAAAAATGCCTAAAAAAAATCTTAAAAAACAAAATAAAGAGACCTTTTGCTGCAGATTAAAATAATAAATGGTTTAATAGATATTGAATAAAAAAAGGAATATTTTTAACATTGAAACCTATGGGATTCGCCTGAATAAACCTGCCGAATGGAACCACGAACATCAGGGCATTTCACTGCTGTTCGGTGTTCTCTGAATAGATTAATTTTTTTTCTCTATGAGAACTTTCACTGCCACCAAACAGCACTGTATTTCACTGGCAATTTGGCAAACTGCCTGCTTTCTGAATAGACAAATGGCCACAAAAATGGACCATACGTGGAAATTCACTGTTTGCTGCAATTTCGGAGCCAGATTCTCTCTGAATAACCCTTATAGTTTTAAAAAATGGGCACTTTGTGTTATATAAATGTAATATTCTGCCTCCCTTCTAAAGCTTTAAGATGAGGTACCTGGGACTATCGGATACGTTTAAATGGACCTATATATATTGTGAGCTGGGAAACAGGTAGCGGGTGCAATTGCTCCCTGGGGTGAGCACTCTTGAAAGGTTCAGAGACCAGACCAGTGACTTGCCTTCAAATGATGGCATATTTATTGCAGCAACACACAGGTTTTACACCACGCTGTACAGTGCTCAAAAATAAACACTTAAAAAAAAAAAAAAAATCCTAGCCATGTCCCGGCGCTAACTAAACATAAAATAGTCCTGACTATCAACCTTTAGAAACCTAGTGTTTGTCAGGCTTTAGCAAACCAACCTTGTGCTCCAGCAGATAGAGACTGTCTGCTCCCCAAACTCCAGAGCAATGTCTGTTTGCCTCACCTGCACTAATTTGCCACTCAGGCCAAGTGCAAAACCAGGGGCTTAGAGGTTCCGGAAGGTGTAAGAGAGGAATCTGGGTGACACAAACCCCGGATAGGACCTTTCCTTGCTCTCTACATGATGCCCTGTTACAATATATTCAAAAATGGTTCAAAATGTATTCCTGGGAATTATAGACCTGTGAGCTTAACATTTGTAGTTGGGAAAGTTTTTGAGGGGTTACTGTAATAGATCTGTGCCCCGACAGGGTCACATCTGCCAATGCCACTTCCTCGCTGGACACCCGGGTTCTCCTTGTGTCTCCAATGTCTTTCTCCAGTCCTTAGCCGTAGCTTAAAGATGGGTACATGTAGAGAGCCTTGCTAACATCCCACAGAAATAAGCCGAAGCTGTAGACCTGGTGCCCTTCGTTGGCACAGTGAGCAGAAGATAGCTGCTACCCAGACCAAGAGTCGTGACTACTTGTAGGGGCAGAATAGAACTGCCTCTATTGGGAACAAGCATAGATATTTATTTGGTCAAACAGGGGTCATTTACATTCACAAAATCACAACATATTCTAGTGGACCTAATTATACTGAACCAGATAATTGCACAAACATTGGCTTCTTGGAATGAGAAATCTAATGTGGTCAGTTAGATTAGACAGTTACAGTAAATATTACTTAGCATTTCTAAACAAATTAAAACAACGGGCAATCCTCAGATTAAAGAGAGCAGATTACAACCTATTTCAAAGATAAACAGGTAACAGATACATACAGACAATAGGGTAAGGGTCCTAGTGGCGCAAATATGGAGCAATCTAGATGAGTATTTCTAAATGCTGATATTATGGCTCAACTCTATTTATGAGGTGGTGATCGATAAAAGTACTCAAGTGAGTCAATGTTACACTAGTATTGTGCAAATAGCAATTCTGTGCAAATGAACAACCTTGTGCAAAATAAACAACAACAATGGTGATAAATCCTTAAATCATGCGTACAAATCTGTTCCTATAGCACAAAGTGTATAATAATCCACATGTGCAAAATGCATATAAAGCACATATAAAGTGCATGTGCTCATATCCTATTCCATTCGTAAAGTGCAGACACAAAATTTGTGTTGATGTGACATCAAAAAAGTCATGAGTCCTTTTATTAGTCTCTGGATGGCCTATGACTGTATAAAGTGCACGTGAAAAAGTGCAAATCTCAAAATGAACAAGGTCCGTGACTCCTAGTCACCATACAGTATGTAGGTCACACTTCAGACAAAATGTTCCAACGTTATGCTTCCTCTCCTCAGTTGGTAGATTCCGTAGCATATATGAGGAAGACAAAAAAAAAAGAGAAAACCGAGGCTCCAACATCGGATAACTGGAAGACCCAGGAAAAGGGGGAAGTCACCCTGTATCTGACGTGAGGCATTCCAACCTAGAGCCAGGACTTATTAGGCTCTATAATTTGTGAGTGATTTTCATATATATATATATATATTCACTTCACAAATTACTACAGTCTGCACTATTGTCTCTCTTTTTGTCTTCATATATGCTACGGAATCTACCAACTGAGGAGAGGAAGCATAACGTTGGAACATTTTGTCTGAAGTGTGACTAGGAGTAGGGAGGAGCCGAACACCGAGCCCGAACTTCCCATTTGTTAGGGACCGAACCCGAACTCCCATGCAAGTCAATGGGGCTGAAAATTCGGTTTTTTAGAGTGCCCTCCAAGAGGGCATATATGCTACATATTTGCCATAAAAAGGTGTATGGGGGTCCGGGTAGTGCCCTGGGGGACAGGAAACAAGGATAGAAAGTTTTAAAAAAAAAATGTTTTCCATGAAATAAGGGTTAAAAATAAAAACCAAAAATTCCTTCAATTATCGTGCCTAGGAGGTCCCCATAACCTGCCCGTGAAGTGGTGGATTTCTAGGATGTATAGAAACATTTAAAAAAAAATAATAATTACGTTTCAAAGGACGGTAAATGCTTTTCCTTTAATCTATCCATAAACAACTGCTTGGGGCGGTAGCCTGTATGAAAATACATTTTAGGACGTGCAGAAAAAAGTTGTGATTTTTTTTTGGGCTAAATTATTGTGAAACTTATGCAGGCTTTGGATGAAAGTAACAATAGGTGCTTTAAAATTGGGCTTTTAGCGTCGGCAACAGTGCCGTCACACCATAACCCCCCTCTGAGGATATGAATCTGATACAGGCGTCAATGGCAGTGCACCCAGATATTGTGCCTTTAATGCCAGGCCAGCAAGTATCATACAGTAACCCCTCTGTAGTATTCTGGAAGAGTGCAGGGTTGGACCCTGCTGTTCAAAAAATTAAAATGATATAAGTGTGGCACAGGTGTCAGTGCAGCCAAATATTGTGCCTTTCATGGCAGCTAGTGCCTTCACACCGTAACCCTTTTGTGGTATTGTGGAAGAGTTCAGTGCTGGAGGTTTTGTGAATGCAGAAGAGGACATCCCCGATCTATTCCATTACTTCAGCATCAGGGGATTGATAGCTGCTGATCCATGACTGATTCATTTTTATAAATGTCAGCCGGTCTACAGAGTCGGTGGACAGACGCACTCTTTTGTCTGTGACAAAACCTCCAACGGCACTGAACGTCCTTTCGGAAAGCACGCTAGATGAAGGGTAACCTAGTAGCTGCATAGAATATTGGCTAAGTTCTGGCCAGTGATCCAATCTCAACACCCAGTAAGCCAGTGGATCATCTGCTGGAAAGGTATCCAGGTCTGCCCTTGCCCCTAGGTAGTCCTGCACCATATGGTGAAGACACTGGCAATGGGTGCCTACATTTGACGTCCCTGGGCGTCGAGGACTAAAAAAAATGTAAAAATGCATCAGTCAAGCAGCCCTGGCCTTCACCGCTATTCCTCTGATCTCCTGCAGCCTCAGAAGCACGTGTGTCAGCAGTAGCACTTGGTAATCTAACAGCCTGGAAAGGTGTTACACAAGTTTTGCTTTAGAGCGTCCAAGTTTTGTCATCCTGTGCGGGCAGGATGAGCTCTGCAACTTTCCCCTTGTATCGTGGATCAAGAAGGGTTGCCAACCAGTAATGATCCATCTCCTTGATAGCACGCATCCTGGGGTCCTTTAGCAGGCTTTGCATCATTAGGGAGCCCATGCAGTGTAGGTTGGGAGGTGGCATTAGCTTCCGAGTCTTCCTGGTCAATGAGGATGACCGTACCGTGCACAAGCCCTTCTGTTTCTGGGCACACAAAACCCTGCCTTGAGGAATCCCCACCTTCAATGCGCCCACTACTTAAATAGTCCCCCTCCTCCTCCTGTCTGATCTGAGTAGGACCCGCTGGAATGCTGTCTGCGGAAAGACTGGGGCCTTGAGAGCTAGGGAAGGCCTCCTCTTCCTCCCGCTGCTCTGCCTCTAGAGCCACATCTATAATTCCCTGCAGAGTGTGCTCCAGCAGGAACACTAAAGGAATTGTGTCACTGATGCATGCACTGTCCCTGCTCACCATCCCCGTTGCCTCCTCAAATGGTGACAGTACAGTGTATGCATCCTTGATCAGCCACTCTGGGGGGGGGAAACAAGTTGACCTGAACCTGTCCTTGTGCCATACTCACAGGTACTCGTTGATGGCCCTCTGTTGCTTGTGCAGATGCTGCAGCATTGTTGAATTCCACCTGGTGGGCATGTCACAGATCAGACGGTTTGTGGGAAGGTGGAATTCTCTATGAATTTCTGCCAGGCAAACGCTTGCTGGGAATGACCGTCTGAAGTGGCTGCAGACTTTTCTGGCCTGGCTGAGAAGCTCTGCCAGTCCTGGGTACTTGGTTAGGAAACGCTGTACCACTAGATTTAGGACGTGTGCTAGGCATGGTACATGCGTCAATTTACCCTTGCGTAGGGCAGAGAGAAGGTTGCTTCCATTATCGCAGACGATCATTCCCAGCTCAAGCTGGCGTGGTGTTAACCATCTCTGCACCTGCCCCTGCAGAGCTGACAATTTCTGACCCGGTGTGGCTCCTGTCCCCTAAACAAACCAGCTCAAGCACAGTATGGCATCTTTTTGCTTGAGCCATTGCGTAGACCCTGTCAGGCGTGGGTTTAACTGCCACGTCGCCAGAGACGGAGGAGGTGGTGGAGCAGACAGACCTCATACAAGCAGCTTTCTGGAGGCGTGGTGGATGAACAAGCTCCAGCACAGAGCCCCATCTTGGATCCCTCCCAGCAGCAATCAGAGTTACCCAGTGTGCTGTGAAGGAAATGTAACGACCCTGTCCATGCTTGCTGGACCATGTGTGTAAAGTCACATGCACCTTGCTGCTGACTGCCTTTCCCAATGACTGGGAAACATTGTCTTCCACGTGCTGGAATGGCCTTGCGTGAAAAGTAATGGCGTTTTGGAACCTGCCACAGTGGTACAGCGCATTCAGCAAATTCATGGAAGGAAGCAGAGTCCACCAGCTGGAAAGGCAGCAGCTGCAATGTGAGTAATTTTTCTAAGCTGGCATTTAGACGCTGTGCTTGAGGATGGTTGGGACTATATTTTTTCTTACGCTGCAGCAGCTGCGGCAACGTAATCTGACTGCGTAAATCTTCAGCTACTGGGATGTCACATTGTGGGGACGGACCTGCTGGTACATCCATTACTGTAGCATTATCCCTGTCAGTGGAGGTTGTAGGCAATTGCATGGCAGGACATAGTGTGTGGAGACAGATGAGGAGGAGGAGGACCTATGCAAAGTTTTGCCCCAACGGGATGTGTGGCACTTGTTCATATGTTGCCTCAAGCACGTGGTACCCAAGTGTCTGGTATCTTTCCCACACTTAAGCCTCATCTGACATAGATTACAAATAGCAACGCTGGGGGTCTGATGCACAGTTCTTAAAGAACTCCCAGACAGCAGATTTCCTGCATGTGTTCTTTGAGACAACAGCGCTCTGCACCGGAGCAGCTCTGACATGTGATGCCTTGGACTGGCTAGTGCTACGGTTGGTCACAGAGGATGTTGTGCCTCCTCCGTTCGATCTGGCACCCAGGTGGAGTCAGTGACCTCATCATCAATGTCATCTTCACCCCCTATCTCGTCACTTTAGCTATCTTGGCAGTATGCTGCTGGGGCAACATGAGTGCCAGTTATTTGTGTGTCATCACTGGCACCCCCTTCCTCTAGGTTGATAATACTCCCTTGCTCAACCTCAGAGATTGAATCAGAGCACTGTACTTGCTGCGCATCCTCAAGCAGCATGTCACTCTCATTGTAGTCAAACAATTCAGCTGACTCCTCTCTGTGTGATAGCAAGGCTACGGCAGGAGTAGTTGTGGACATGGAGGCTGCATTAGATGCTTTGGCAGCTGAGGTGGACTGTAAAGCACTACAAGCCTGGCTGGCAGAGGACTCAGAGGATTAGGATGGCCTGGTTAGCCAATCCACCAAGTCCTCTGTATGTTGCTGCTTTAGGCTAGGGTCAGACGAACGCATTTTTCACGTTGTCCGTGAAAAAGTGCGTTCGAGCGAACGTACATATTTTTTCCAGGAATACGCGATAGCGGTCATACGATGCGCCTTTTCGTCCGTGATTTTGTACGGATCATCAATAAAACTCTTTCTGCGTCTAGACGTTATGTTGGCCGGACGTGTGCAGCGTCTGACGTCTCCCAATAACGCAAACACGCCGCTATGCGGCCGCAGCGCACTCTGTACGTCAGTAGTAGCGGTTTGACGTTCTCGAAAAAATGCGTTCGTTGGCCACTTGCGTTGAACGGACGAACGTTCGTCATATGTTCCTTGGCATTGGACGTCATTTGCTGCTAGCACGGCCGTGATTTCGTGCGGCTAAACGCACGTGAAAAATGCGTTCGTCTGACCCTAGCCTAAGACGGCCAGCACCAGTTAGAAAGGACAAACGTGCCCCTGCAGAGGATGCACCACGTCCAGAGACACAGCCTCCCGACACAGGGGCTGCTTGCCCTCTTATCTGTGTCTGGGAGCGTCTGCCTGTCCTTTTTGTTCTTTCAGACATGGTGAGTTTATATATAAATATATACAGAACTCTGATATAACTCAGTGAGACATACAGATCACCTTAATTCCCAAGTGTTAAAGAAATTAGTGAGCCACAAAAAGATTTGCTGGCACAGTGACATGACCCAGAAAAATCACCTCAATTCACAAATGAATTCAATAAAGCTGTAAACCCCAAAAAACACACCACCTAAATTCCATGATATTTGGTTGAAATGAGACCCCCCAGCAGCATGGCAGACAACTATCTGCTTTGAAATCTCCTGAAATGCATGCAAAAATCGGTGCGTTGAAACCTTATATAGTGTGCTGCAGGGCTTAGCTCTGTGAGCCCATGATTGGGCAAATTTTGCCCAATCAGGACTGAGCGGTGATTGGCAGAGTGTTCAACCAGTCTTGCACCAGACCTGTGGTCAGGTGCAAGGCTGTAGCCAATTACGAGCTCCAGGCAGTGGGAAAATGCATTGTGGTCGAACATGCGAACGAACGACCGGAAAGGTTTGGGGGTTCGTGATCCGCCCGAACAGGCTAAGTTCGGGTCTAACCCCAAACCGTCCGAACCCGAACAGCTCATCCCTAATTGTTAGTGAGCACTAGCCCTGGGATGTGCGCGATAGCAGTAAGTGCCGCCGCACATATCCTCTCAATGGAGTCCACAGGGCTCCATTGAGTTTCCCCCCTACTGGACACATGACCTGCCGGATCTCGCGTCCTGAGATCCGGCAGGTTGGCGTAGTGATCCGCAGGGAGAGACTGGGGGACTTTTTTGGCTGGTGCTGATGGATTCTGCAGCAGTGGAATCCGTTAACCACAGCTTGGACCTAGTGCTAACATTTTGCTAACCACAGCAGGACGATAATCAGCGTTAGGACTTTTTGCATTCCCTATACTTAACATGGGTAGCGCAAAGTACAGTAACCTCGTGCAGAAAAGCGCAAGATTCCAAACGGGTTACTTAACCCGTTTGTAATATGCAGTGGCCACCAGGGCTAACGTTAACGCAGGTGAGCACTAACATTAGCAACCAAGATTGTAATGTGGCCCCGTCTTTGGTAATGTCCATGGGTTCCAGACTTCAGGCAGTCATTGACAGTAAAGGAGTCAACAAAATATTAAAATGAACATTTTATTCATTTGTCCAATTACATTTGAGCCCCTGAAAATGGGGGGGGAGGGGAGAAACTGTAGAAAAATGGTGGCAGTTCCTAAAATTTGTACTTCATATTTTTTGTTCAACCCCTTGAATTAAAGCCGAAAGATTGCACTTCAAATGCATTCCGATTGAATGATTTTAATCTGATGGCATACAGAGCCATAAAAAGGGTATGAAAAATTGTGCCAGTGTCCAAATATATGGACCTGTGTTAAAAAAAAAAAGTCAGATGAACCACGAAGATTATAATAAAGGCTGAGGATGCAAGGTCAAGATGCTGCAGTTACTGAAAATATTTCATATAAACTTCAGACTAAATATTATCAAAATTTCTATTATAGGCTCAACAGTGGACTGAACATGCCTGTGAAAGTTGCCAAAGGAAACACAAACAATGTTAATGGATCCAGCTCAATTGGAAATCCTCGAACATTTATGGCTTCTGGAATGAGAAAATATTACATGACATTTCTTAGGTTGCTCTTGGTTTAGTAAGGATATTGCATTTAGAACGCTCTATGGGTGTAGGGGCTTTGGGGCATGGGATGACATGTATAGGCAGGGCCGGTTTTATAACTAGGAGGAGTTCTACAATAAATTAGACCTCTATCTCTTGAGCCCTAAGGGCTGGAGGGACATGAATATCATTGGAATACTGTCTTTTCCAGTGACACCACATAAACTTTTTTCTAACACAGCACTATTATTCAGTTTACAATTATAAAATGAACAGCGATGCTGCACTAACTCACCTTCTCATTTTCCACACTGCCAGCAAGTGTGGAGCTGATGATGCAACGCATTGTTTCAGCGACAACCTAGACTGTGGCACTGCAGTGAGGAGAGACAGGGGACATTGGAATCTGTATCTCTGAATTGTACACCGCACAAGGTTAAGTGAGGCATCATTGGAAAGGTCAGAGTCTGGTCTTTACAATGATACCAAATATCATCATGTAAGGTGTAAAAAAAATATATATATATAAAAATTGAAAATGTAAAAAAAATTCTATTTTATGGCAGAGGCAATATGCTCTTACATATAAAAGCAAACAATGCCGCTGCACTAACACAGATTATGCCCCTTTCGATTTCAGGTTAATTTTTTTTTTTAGTTTGCCCCAAGACAACATTTACAGTCACTGGGGGGGGGGGGGGTAAGGGTGCTGCACATTTCTGTGCCAACAGGCTCCAGAACTGCAGTTATGGCCCTGTGCACAGGTATGAGGTGCTGGGTGTCCATTCGGCTTTGTGACAGAGGGAATTTAATTGCTCAGGTAAAGCATACAGTGGCTAAAATAGAGCTAGATAATGGAGAGCAGCAATAGAAGGCAGATGACAGGGACTGATAGAAGGAAACGAGGCATGAGGGTCACATGGGATGTCAATCATGAGATGATATCTGTAGTTTCAGTGGGGGGGGGCATGACTTTTTTACGCAATCTAAAAATTAACCTGAGTTTCTGAACATAAGTATATTACAGTTGCTCACACATATGGTTTCATGGTTTGGGATGGGTGGATGTATTCAGAGACTAAGAGTGAATTTAAGGTTGAATTAAAATAATAGAATATAAGAAGAAAAAAAAGCCAACCTCACAAGGTTTTATCTGGAGAACATTTTTGAACATGAATTGGTTTGATTCTTTGTGAGGAACAGAAAAAGCTCCTACCAATTCCCTCACAACTGTAGTTAAGATAACAAAAACTCACCGAAAGCTATTTCAGCTATCAAGATCTAATTCCAGGGAATCCTGACCACATGCAAGAGTTCCAAGAATATTTCAATGTATAGTCTGGTTTACTGCAGTTTGAACAGTGTATAGTGTTTGGCCAATTGAGTGTTGACTTCGATCGTAAACAGGGAAGATGCACATTTTCCATAAATGGATACAGTAAATTTTTATGCAGTTTATCTTGATCCAAATATGGAACAAGCAGCAGGAAGGAAGACTCGCCCAGCATTCACTCTCCCTGTGGACATCTATTACATGTTCTACATGCTCTGGTGACCTACCTTGATAGGTTTTGAAGAACCATTCCATGTGCAGTATCTTTGAAAGTTCTGCTCTGCATGAAACCACCTGTAAATATTTTTGTTCAATAAAAAGAAAAGGGTGCAATATCCACCACATGATATGTAAAGTCACTCCAACAATTGAAAAATTGATAGCCTACTCAAACCTCAAATCTACAGAGGTTTGCTTTTAATCCAATTTCCTCAAAAAGGTGTAGACTAGTTCAACCTAATAACGTGGCTTGAAAAGGTCCTGGTTGGGAAGAAACATTGTACAGATTTTGGATTAACGCATTTGATGTTAAGATTTCTGGTCTTTCGGTTTAATGGCATCATCATAAAAGGAGGATGTATCAGATTATTTTGCTGGTGTAGTTATGACCTGCCTTGATGAATTCATGGTCCAGCTCTGCCATTTAGTAACAGTTATTCTAGTTTCTGATGAAATGTCTCCCTTATATATTGTAAGCTGCAACATTATTAAATAAAGCAAATTCAAAAAAATGTCTGGGACTCGCTCTGTCGGTTACGTTCAGCCAGGCAGGTGGGTGAGGGTGCGAGCCCAGAGGTGCAGTGACACGAGGCAATGGATTTCAACAATAAAAGGGGTTTTATTGAGAAGCGTCACAGAACATGAAGGGATAACATGGGAAAAGGGATGCCGAACATATGAACAACAGAAATCAAAGGACAGGAAGGGGTTAACCAAATGCTGTTGAAGATGCGGGTTCTAGGCAGAGAGAGAAAGAGAGATAAGTAAACGGAATGAACAGGCTGGATGGGACTGGAACTACTAGATATAAAATATAACAATATAGGGTTAACCATAAAATAACCAGGTTCAGGTAGAGAGAAAGCAGAGTGAACTAAACATATGAGCAGGATGGCAAAATATACAAAAAGGACTCAGAGGGAAGAGAATGATTAATTTACAGACGGACGGACGGACAACACGGACAGTTCTTAGAGCACGATAAACTGATGTAAAGGAAGAGTCCAGTATGCAGGGAGTCTGATACACGGGTAAGTCCTTCAGGCAATGCAGGGGTTCACTTGGATGAAGCCCAACAGGTCCAGGGGTATGGAAGGCGGTTGTCCGGTAGGCAAGCAAGCTGTCAGATCTTCTGGGAAGTCCTGGACACAGGTTTGTCAGTAACAGGCTCCTGGCTGCACGAGTTCCACTTAGAAGTGAAAGTTTGATGTTGAAGCATCTAGGTAAGGGTGTGGTTCAGTTATATAGAGGCAGCAGGCTGAATAATGAGATGCACCTGATACTCAGTGCAGAGCTGGATAAAGCAACAGTTTATTCTGTGGCAGCAACTGAAGGGTGCTGCCCTGCAGTATGATGAATGTAACAGTGTATTTTATTATCTGCGGCGCTGGCGGCGAGGAGCGTGACAGTGTCACACCTCTCTTAGGGCTGTATTACATTGTTTGCGCAAAAGCGCACGCGCAGCGCAATTTTTTTTCCGCCCAGCGTTAAACGTTATCACAATCCGAGCACATTTTTTCATCCGTCAAAAAATATTACGCGTAAAAAAGACACGCAAAAACGGTCGCACATTAACGCTGCACGCAGAAGGCTAGGGACAGATGAGCGCATTTTCTGCGGCCACCGTCAAAATGTACGTCGATGCGTGCGCACGCATTTTTTCACGGAATACGCTTAAGTGGTCAGACGATGCGCAATTCTGGACGTATTTCATGACGATGGGGTGAAAAGAAGTCTAGGGAAATCCGGCTGTTTGAACGTTATGTTGGCCGCACACTAGCAGCGTCTGACATCTCCTAATCACGCACACACGCTGCTATGCGGCCGCAGCGCACTCTGTACGTCAGTACCAGCGGTTTAACGTTCTCGAAAAAATGCGTTCATTTTCCACTTGCGTTGCGCGGCCGGACTTTTGTGCGACCGTACTTCGTATATTGGCTGTCATTGCCCGGCATCTGCTGCTAGTGCGGCCGTGATTATGTGCGCCAGAACGCGCGTTCGCACTGCCTCAGTCTGACCCTAGCCGAAATCGGTGGACGGACTGTTTTTTCATGCGATTCACCAATCTGAATTAAGAACCACAATTGTCTCACGTTAAGTTTTTGCACCTGTCAAAATCAATCTGAGTATATATGCTGCAGCAATAATATAAACACGCACAACCTCTCAATTTTATTGTTTGGGTATATGTAGAATGTGTAACTATACTGTGCTGTATTTTTTTTTACGGGCTGGTGTATTTGGTTTCGCCAGGACGTTCAGATTTGCCGTTACCACCAGCTTTTCAAAGACGTTAAAATTATGCACGCAAACGTTGTCCGTTAAAATTTGCGCTAAGATTGTAATACCGTGCGCGCACCAGCGCACAAACACATTTGCGCTCACAATGTTAAGTATGGGATGCACGCACGAACGTGCGCTCGTGCAGGGTTCGCACAGGGTCGCTCTCGTTAGACGTTAACGCGCATTTTGTGCGCGAACGTCGTAATACGACGTTCAACCCGAAGGGTTTTGCCCCTCGCGTTAATGCGTTTTTGCGCACGCGCAAAATTGTGCACGAAGAGTGTAATAGTGCCCTTAATCTATTTCTAGAGCTTCACAATAGGAAGGTTATTACTTTACTCTCACCCAGAATGACACATTTTCAATATATTTATGAAGAAACAACATCTGTTGTAACAGTTCACACTCAAAGTTTTGGGGACACAATAAAGATTATTATTTTAAAAAGGTGACCATTTTTAACCCTCTGTCATGCCACGCGCTGCCAGTGCCGTAGAAGACAAGACAAATGCTGCCTCACAGTAGTGAGCCTGACAGTAGTTTTTTCCCTGGAATGGCCCTGCCTGTCAAGCAAACAGGTGTCAGCTAATCAATTGTAATAACATCTTCTCAAAAGGTAGTCACGTCCTTCCTCCCATGCTTCTGCATTGTTCAGTTTACCAGCTTAGAAGCAAGAAGCCTGCTCTTTGAATCACTTGACCTTACTGTTTGTTACCTGGACTTTGCCGCTTTCTATAACCCGCAGCCTTATTGCTTGTGACCCAGACCTTGCTGCCTTCTATAACCCTCGACCTATGGCTTGTTCTCTGAACTTTGCTTTTTTGGATCACCCCTCCTGGATACTGTGCCTTGATTATCCCTCCACTACCTGGTGTTCCTGCCTCGCCAGCAAGTACCCCTGCATCTCCTGTCCTGCTTGTCTCCTGTCTTCAGTAAGTCTCCTGCTGTGTTGCCCTGTGTCTTGTTCCTCCCTTCCTTTGTTACTCCTCTCTGCCATACCCCTCCAATCAGCCCATACCCCACACACATCGTTGGGTCTTCGCAGTATCCATAGGCGACTCTACAGGGGGGCAAGGGGGCAATTGCCCCCCTAGGTTATTCCTTGCCCCCCATGTTCCCCCCCACCAAAAATCAGCTTCCAGCTTACCACACTTCTTCGGACCAGTGAATCTCCGTCCCTGTGCATCGTATATGGACGATCTAGGTGTCATTGGAAAGAGCAGATTCTGGCCTTTCCAATGATACCCAACATGACCATATTCCTTTTGAAATAAAAGTCAAAAACATTAAATAATAACAGGCACTTAAACTTAAGCATTTTCACAGGGTTGAAATGTCTCAGCAGTGAAGTGGTTAATGTTCAGACTATACATTACATTGTGTATTACATTAGTTTTT
This sequence comes from Leptobrachium leishanense, assembly GCA_009667805.1. NCBI lineage: Eukaryota > Metazoa > Chordata > Amphibia > Anura > Megophryidae > Leptobrachium > Leptobrachium leishanense. The sequence continues at coordinate 456,608,067 of CM019064.1, read as the reverse complement.
TCCTTGGTTTAGTTGTATATTAAGGGTTAATGGGTAGGCTTCCTCCCTCACATTATACATTTTATTTTTCCTTGATTAATGGAATTTTAGGGGTTAATGTGTTAGCTATATGCCTCACAGTGTATTCATTTCATGTTTTACCTTGATCAATGGCATTTTAGTAGTTAATGAGTAGGCTAAATGCCACATTGTTTATTATTTTTATTGTATTTCCCTGGGTTTATGGCATTTCAGGGGTTATTATGGAAGTTTGAATCTAAAGGGTCTAATCAACTTTAGATCCTCTGCTTTTTGTCACATTTCGGGGAATTTATTTCGCCGAAAATTAAGTGAATTCCCTATTTAGCGAATGGTCACTGTAATTTGCTAAAAGTGGAGTCGCTGAAGGAGCAATCAGACATTCAGCGAAAACTGCCGAACTGCGGCAAATAAAGTATCATGTTAGTACAATAAAAAGGCATCATTGCATCACATTACTTTGGGGTTTTGGAATCTTATTTATATATACTTATTTAGGGCACTATTACCTGGTGTGGGTTAACCCTTGCGTCGGTGTGGTTTTGCGTTAGCGCCAGGTTAATCGAGTCTAGCGCCGGACCAACAGATCTTTTGCCTCTCGCTACAAACGGGAAAAATCACTTAGCGCGTTGCTATTAGCGATTTATAGCTCTAGCTTACTGTACTTTCCGTATCCTTTACTTAACATGGGGAGCGCTAGAGATCTCTAGCGCTTTTGCAGCTAGCAGATCAGTTGGTGCCAGCGGTAATTTTTTGAGGGGCGCTAATTGCAACATTTTACCTACTGCTTAACCCTGGTGCTAATTCCAAAAAAAACAGATCTTCGCCCAAAATTAACAGGCAATTGAAAGGAATGCAGCACAGGTGTTCTCTTGGCCCCATACACTATAGCAATGGATCTGGTCCGCATTGTCGTTGCTGTTGCAGTCGGCTCTATTATAAAAGTATCCTTTATCCACATATATCCTAATTCTAATATATTGCCTAATTTTAAACATTTTATGCTGGGGGTTATTCATAGTATGGAAGCGGTTGATTATTAGGGTGACTGTGTGGACCATGTTTAAAGGGACATGTGAATAAGTCTTGCCCTGAAACATGTATTATTTATATGCTGCAGCAGGGAAATTTTTGTCGCTCACCTGGCCTTCCTTTTGGATCTATTAAATGCAGTGTAATGATTCTACCTGCTGTTGGGAGGCATTTATCATGCAATGCCCATCAGCCTTAATATATGTGTGCATCAAACCATGGATGATACGACCAACTTGGAGGCTTTTAATAATGCAGGGGTGTGAGGTTATTCACTGGATGTGTTCATATTCAAGCTTGTGAGGGCGGGGGATAGGTATGGCCCGGCACTGGAAAAAAAACCGTTCTATCCTGTACACAACCGCATTAGCGCTGGGTCTCAGCCCGGGTCTTAGAGTTTTCCTAGCGTGCGCTAAACGATCTTGTTCATGGACTACTGCAGACAAGGTGATCTGTTCGTGGTTCGTCAGGCACTATGTTTTAGCAACTCGCGCTAAATGTTTCCTTTAGCGATGGTGTTTTAGCTCACACAGGTGATTGGGCCCTTAGCTTTATTCAGTGATATGATTTAGTGGTGAAAATTATTAGTGCCCCCCCAGTTTTGACTGCGGTATATTCTGTGCCCCCCCTAAATATTGTTCCTAGAGTCACCACTGGCAGTATCCACCCAATAGTCACACCTCTGTCCAGTGTCCTGTGGTGGTCTGATTTCCTTGAAGTCAGACCCTGTTTTTAAACCCCTCCCGGCTCAATGACATCATGGCGCTTGGGCGCAATGTCAATTTCAGACGCCCCCCTCCCGGGAGAGTGCCTGAAGGGGAGGGAGGTCCAAAGGACCCCCTATCTCCCCATTGGTACAGTAACAGAAGAGACTCCAGTGATGCCCCTCTTAAACCCTTAGGTGCCAGATCGCATCCTTCGGGCAGGAGCTGACATCTTGGATGCCCGTTCCTACTCATGGGCTTCCCTCATCCACATCAGAAAGGGATTCTCCCCCACAGCCGGGCAGGGGATTCCCAATGTTAGAGATATGGGGATTCTTTGGACCCCTGTATCTCCCAATCAGTAAATTATAGAGGGTCATGTTTGGTATAATTTGTAAAGGCCATGCTCTGTGTGTTTTCCAGTGATAGCAAACAAGACCAGGTTTTAATTAAAAATCGAAAATAAAATAAGTAAATAAATGTGTTTTTTTTATAATGCAGCAATATTGTTCACTTTTCAATTATATTGTGAACAATGATTCTACACTAACTCACCTTCTCATTTCCCACACTGAAAAATTTCAATAGTAGCTAAAATCATGTATTTTCTCAGAAAAATACCATAACAGGTTCCAATTTCTATTTTTTTTTTTTTTAAACAAGAGTACCCAATACAATATATAACCACAAAGGCTCGGATAATAAATGTAAAAAATAAATAAAAAAGGACACGCTGTAAATGACTGAAATACATACATTTAAATTTGTTATACCTATAATAATGATACGTTATGAATCTGCCGTAAACATAGGATATATAATTTGTCTGGCTCGTACAATAAATCATGACTTCAAATCACGTTTAACCCCTTCACTAACAAGTGATTTTCCAAAAAAACATTTTAGCTTATACCCATTGTATTTCTTACTGTAAATAACCTATTTTTGGCCAGTAGATGGCTCCATCTACTGCCATATGAAGTTAGAGTTTTGAGCAGCTGGTCTATTTTCTTCTATTTCTCTTGCATCGGCTGCTGAAAGCCCGATATTTCACAGCTTTTGAGCAGCTGATTTTACAATTTTAGCTCTCTGAACATTATGCCACAGGGCTAAAACTTTGGGTGCACCTTCTGCAGCCCAAAAGAAAATGAAATTTGTTTGCAGCAAACTAATTTCATTTGCTTTTGGGCTGCATATTGAGATATCTCCATCGGGGCACCAGATGGGCCTTTGAAGCCTGAGATATCTCTATCGATAGTGAAGGGGTTCAACATGATGAGCAAAAACTGCAAAAATTAGCTCACTACACAGAGGTGAAATGGCTCAACAGTGAAAGGGTTAAAAAGAAAAAAATAAGCATTTATTAATATGAATTAGTTTTGCCTTTTTACTTGTATTAAAATATAATTTTGACATAAAGCACTGTGTGATCCGTTCCAAGTCAGAGAGTAATGTTTGTTGTTTGTGTGAGTCATGGTCATTGCTGTTGCGTCTAACACAAATGATCAGTAGAAGAAATGCTATTCCATGTGTTATCATTCAGATTTTTTGGCATTATTGACATAATTTTGATGCATAATCCTAGCCCTATCACTAGAAAAACAATCAATTCCAAGTCACTTGTTATTCGTTAAACAGTTCAAAAGTCCCTAGAAAGATTCCCAGACCAAAATCCTGTTTTAACCGCTTTGCTGGTAAGGACGCTCTCGTTGCGTCCTGCCAAGTGCTTCCCTTGTGCTATGGACGCGCTGAGCGCATCCTAGCACAGGAGGCAGCAATCAGCCGAGATTCCGGCCGATTGCTGGCCCCCCCTGTGCGGGCTGACATCTTGGATGTCAGCCCGGCACTCCAGGACCCGGCGAGGACGATAGATGTCATCGGACTGGCACGATGACATCTATTTCAGACGCTCCGTGAGTGCGGACCTCTCTCCGTCCCGATCGCCGGGGCCAGCAATTTAAAGGAAGGCATCGTTTTGAAGGGCACAGCCTGACCTTCCAAACGGTGCCTGACTTTAACCCCTTGGGGGCCAGATCATGATTCGGTGCCGAAAAGCACCGGATCGTGATCCTCTCCCGGAGCTGGCCGACATCTTGCATGTCGGCCAAGCTTCCAGGATCTCCCCCGACGACTGGCATCATCGTGCATAGCAGGATGATGTCAGTTTTAGAGTTAACCCCTAGCTGCCACCAATGGTGGAGATAGAGGGTTCCAATGAAACCCCTATCTCACGAGCCGTGGCAGCTAGGGGTTAATGTTTGGTATCGTTGGGTTGGCCAGAGCATGGTCTTTCCAACAATACTAAACATGACCATCTTAAAAGTTACCAAAAAAATAAATATGTAAATAAAAAAATATTTTAAAAAATAATAATAAAAAAAAATAAACAGCTTTTTTGTTTGTTTTGTTAATGCAGCAATACTGTTCCCATTTCAATTATAATGTGAACAATGATGCTGCACTAACAATTTTTGTATGGGGTGCGTTTGTTAAAAATCATGTGATTTTCCCCCAAAAAAATGTAACGAGTCCCCATTTCTAATTTTTTTAACAAGCGCAACTCATAGAAAATATAACCGCAAGCGCTCGCATTTTAAAATGTGAAAAAAAACACTTTACACGTTGTAAATTATTGAATTAAAATGTTATTGCATTTTTTGTTTTAATATACAGACAGGACATGACGTATACATACAATAATGATATATTATGAATCTGCAGAGTCTGCGGGAAAGAACAATATATAATATGTCTGGGTCATATAATAAAATAAGGCTTCAAAACACATTTAAACATGATGAGCGAAACCGGTAAAAATTAGCTTAGCACACAGGCGTGAAATGCCTCAGCAGCGAAAGGGTTAATGTAGTTTTGTAAACACAAAATAATATATATAAACAATGTTTACAAATTGTCACGCAGTGAAGGAGAGGAGGGGAATATGATCTGCTGCCTCCTATTTCCTCCTCAGCTATAATAATTTTGGTGGAACGTAAATACAATCTTGCTGCAATATCATCCTAACATTTCCTTTATCAGATCAATATGAAATCATGAACATACAGTATAATACCTGATTGAAATTCATAATTTAGCTTCTGCAGTTAATGTTTTAGTTTAAGACTAGAAGGCAGCATTACTTCATATGCAACACTTGCCTTGTACTTCATGAATATTTATTTATAAAGTATTTTACCAGAAAGGATACATTGAGATTTCTCTCGTTTTCAAGTATGTCCTGGGTGATACATTTACCATTAGATTTACATACATTATGATTACTTTTATGCAGTAACTGCACAAAATTAACAAAAAACATGCACAGCCCATATACTGTATAAGGTGTGCAGATATTTTAAGGTGTGTACAGATGTTACATTTATTAAAACACTCAGGGTTATTCAAAGAAAGTCGATCTGGCCCTGAAATGTAACCGGACGCTGAAATATACAGGGTTATTCAAAGAGATCCGAATGGCTGCCGAAAGGGAACCGAACGCTGTAAACCAGCGTTCGGTTACCTTTCTTGCCCATTTGGCTATCCAGAGAGCAGGCAGTTCGCCAAATCCTGGCGAATTGCCTGCACATACAGTGCCTGTTCGGTGCCTGTTCGAGGGCAGTGAAATCCCCATAAAAAAGCACTGCTTTGACTATTCAGAGAGCACAAACCAGAAGTGAAAGGTTCCCGAAATGCCCTGCCATTCAGTGGTTTCATTCGGCAGGTTTATTCAGGCGAATCCCATAGGCTTCAGTGTTAAAAATATTCCCGTTTTAATTCAATATCTAATAAACCATTATAAAATTCTGCAGTAAAATGTCTCTTTATTTCTAGATTTTTTAAGGATATCTGAAGCATTTTTCTGTTTTTTTTAAAAAAAAAAGTCTGTGTAGCGCTGTTTAGAACTCTGTTGCTGCAATTGCTCGGGTTTGGCCACCAGAGGGAGACAAGCGCAATGTCAAGTATACTGGACACAAACAGGACTACAAATTCCATTGTGCTTTGCGGGGAGAGACAGGAAGTGGGTGGGAGAGAGAGAAGGACATCCGCAGCCTCTTGCGAAGGAGAGCCAGTGTGAGCCAAGCAACGAAAGGTGGAAGACGCATGTGAGACTGCCAGAAATTGAGACCAGGCCAGAGAGCAGGCGCTGCCTTGCGGGTGCTGGGAATCAGAGACAGTGCTTGGCGGAGACCTATCTATACATCGCTGAGAGGTTTTGCACAGAGACAGAGTTCTGGTTTGGACCCTGAGTAAGGAGACCGCGATGATCCACTGGGAGTGCAGGCGGTAGGCCGTAGTTCTCATTGCGGAGATCGGACAAGCAGGAGAAGCATATCCGGTGGCACAGAGTTCCAGTGTAATCCAGCGGAGAGACATCCTTGATCGGGCAGCGGAACAGATTGTCTAACGGATGGGTGAGAGGCCTTCCAGGCCACAGTTCCAAGTTTAACAAAGCACGCTGCATTATTGTTTAAATCTACAGGGCCCCAACGTGACTAGTCGAAGATTTGCTCATTCCATTCACTGGCCAGTTGAATATAGTACCCGGGTACCTGAGATCACACACCTTTTTGAGACATTACTTTCACAGGACTTACACTCCAGAAAGAAAGGGGTTAAACTTTTCTTTTGCCGTCGCGTGTTTTTCCCGCATATCGAAATCCTGTCATTCATATACCGTGTTCATATTATATATGCCACTTTATTGGGATCAGTAAAGTATATAATCTATAAAATCCACAACAGTGCTGGTGCATATTTATTCCCTAGTGTGGTGAGACTAACCCGAGGTTAAATTCAGCAGCTCCTCCGGGAGTGAGCGCTACACGTGGGGGCTCATCCGGGATTCCAGTCTCTGTAATAAAACTGCATTTAAAGGATTAATTATGGATCCAGACACTGCTGCCAAATGGTGTGAGGAGCAAGATAGCCAGATAGAGTTAAGCATAGTCATGGATATTCCTGCAGACACTTGGGACGAAGATCAGATTCGCCGGGCCGTGGCTGCGCTGACACCAGATCATCGGGGGTTAATCCTGGACATTAAGGCAAACCCGGATACTTCTCACACGTATGTTCTTTTTGAGTGGAGAAAGGGTGTTCCAGTGTGTTTTCAGGGCGCGAGCGCAAAGCTTACCGACGAGGTGGAAGTTCAACTGATTCAGCCAAGTGCGCCACGTGGCGATCCCACGAGTTTTCCCGTGCCCAGTCCGCTGGCCATGATCGGGCCTGAATTCATAGTGGCTATTGGAGACTTGCTGGCTAAATGTCAAAGAACAAGCCCTCCACACACTAACTTTGGTTATCGACAGTTGAGGAATTTTATAGGAAACATACCAACTCCGGCGGGAGAAGAAACCTTTGAAGAATGGGTAGAACAGGCGATGCAGGCTCTGGATGAGTGGGACGTCCCTGAAGCGCAGAAGAAACAAAGAATTACTGAGAGCTTAAAGGGACCTGCGTCAGAGGCTGTCAGAAACCTGAAATTGAGTAAGCAAGACTGCACTGCTTTAGTTTACCTAAACGTATTACAGGAAGTTTTTGGGCGAACAGAAAAGGCCGCTGAGCTCATGTACCAGTATGAACATACTTACCAGCGAAAAGGTGAGAAGATGACTGAATATATGAGGCGCCTAGATAAGATTCTGCACCAGATACTTCTTAAGAAAGGGGCCGAACCGGCCACAATAGATAAAATCCGAATGCAGCAGATATTGAGGGGCGCTCAACCTCTAGATCCTGTGATGCTACAGCTGAGAACCAGAGAAGGTAACCAATAATTGAAATACCTGGAACTGATTCGAGCTGTTAGAGAGGAAGAGGCTCTGCTAGAAGAAAAGTCTTTAAGGAGAAGAGAAAGAGCTTACGCACAACCAGTAAGGCATAACGAATATCTACAAACTGAAGATGATTCGTTGGACGCCTATGGATCTGAAGTTGACGGACAAGAGCATCTGTTAGTTTCTATATCCACAGAGAGTACTGCCAAAGAGCCAACCCTTCCTGCATATAGTGAGTTACACAAGACCGTTAAGAAGATACAAGAAGCTCAAGCTGAGCTGAAACCAGCGCACACTGACCTGTGCCGAGTACTTTTGAAGGTGGCAGAAACAGACCGATATGCAGAAGTTCCTCACTGATATGCGGACGATGGGAGTTGCTGTGGCGTCTGGCCAGGGTCCTTCAAACGAGTCACCATGAACAAGTGCGTCTCCGTCTTCAAAGAGATGTTTCAACTGTGGGGAAATAGGTCATTTCCGAGCACAATGCAAAAGCCAAAGGCCTGAAGGAAATAGAGTAGAAGAGTTCCTAAAAGCCTTGGAAGGGCTGCTATCTACCTCACAGGCGGGAAACGCCAGAGGGCCCAAGTGAAGGAGCAAACTAGGTGCCCAATGGTTGAAAACCGCTCCAAAATTAAAGCCAGAACTGAAAGGCCGAGAGGGCCCAGAGTCTTGCCAACTGCTGAGCCTACCAGGACTGAAAGAGATACTCCCTTAGTGTCCGGTCCTCTGTCATGGGGAAACAATGCACACCCAAAACCTACACGAATCAAGAAGGCCAGGGTCCAGCGAACTGGGTCAAAACCTCCTGCGGCTACTACAAAGTTTCCTGACCAGCTGATAGGTCCTTCTCCCATCGTTCCAATCCAAGTGGAGGGAGTCTACACTAAAGCTCTGTTAGACTCAGGGGCTCAAGTGACGTTGATCTAGCGAGACTTCTACGAGAAGCACTTGAAGCACATACCTCTACAGAAATTAAAGGACCTTGAGATCTGGGGTATCGGAACTGAAAAGCTTCCTTATGACGGATATCTACAGGTGAAGTTAGAAATCGGATCCAAAGTCATCGGACAGTCTGGAGGTTGTGATGCATTGGCCATTGTGTGTCCTCGGCCTTCAGGGGCCAACAGAAGTTCTATGATAGTGGGGATGAATACTGATCTGGTGAGGCATCTTCTGACTCCTATAGTACTGGAAGAAGGTTCTACGAGGGGAGTACACCCTATGTTACGTCCGGTCTATCAGCGAATGGTCGAAGAACAGAGGGCCCCTGCCGAGGTGGGGCATCTGTGGAGATTGGGAGGAACAGAGAAGGTTCTGCAATCAGAAGTGGCGAGTTTCCGGGCTTCAGTCAAGTTGAACGGATCACAACCGGGTCCCTATGTGGTACTGGAAACTGATCTCAATCATGGGAAGTAATCCCTGAAATAATCTCCGCAAGAGCTTTGAAACGGACACGAGGAAGAGTCTCAGTTAGTGTGTGTAATGTAATATACAAAAACCGTGCTAACAATTTAGGTTTAAACAGATTGCATGAATCTTGGCGTGACGTTACCCAAAAGACAAATCTTTCCATTAATGTCTGAACAACAATTAAAAACTAAAATTATGGGTAAAAACACTTGGCCTTGTATTCATACCAATGAATCACACAATGTGATTGGTGATACACTTGTATTAGTATCTTTGCAAATTATAGCATTAATAGCGTACCAATGCACTCACACAGCATGAGTAGTTTAAATCTTATAAATGGTATCTTTGCTGGTTCGTTACCCCTCCGCTCGTATGGGTCGCACTCCTGGTACACCTGCCGCCACAAGACCACCAGAAGCAATCAGATCCAATAAAAAGCGTATTTATTCGTAACACAGCATCAAATCCAATGCGTTTCGTCCATAAATCAACAGGACTTCATCAGGGAAAACAAAATTACGTGTGCTACATTCCTCTCCCAACCCTTAAATATAAATTATTTCCTCGAAATCTCTGAGACATAATTAGAGCAATCAAACGAATGATCCGCAGCTTGAGTCCGTCGCGACTTCATTTCCGTGCGTTCCAAACTACCGCGCATGTCCGGAAGTTCTTCTTAAGCGGAAGTGACGTATCGGACTTTCTTGGAGGTTCATGTCTCTCAGAATGAAGGTCCAAATCGGAGCTCTCTTTTCTCCAATCGGCGGCGCACAATCATAAACATCAGGGTTTATCAGAGGGATCGATCCACATGCATTTCTTAACCCTTCCTTGCCTGGGACACAGGTTCACCCTAAAAAACTCTCCCAGCAACGGGAAAGTTATAACAACAAAAAAAATATAAAAATGCAATGAAAATTGCCTAGATCAATATGTCGAGTCAGATTTAATACCAAGAGGCCTAAGAGTTAGCCATACATTGGCTTATGGCCAAGAGGATGAACAATTTACGAATGAATGGCAGAATGCCTTAAATGAATGCTCATTTAAAATGATTAATTCCTTAATTGGTTATCAAAAAAGAACATTGGTAAAATTAGAGGATAAAATAGGTGAGGTAGAAAAATCTATTATTGATATTAATACACCAGTTATTGTACAAGAAAAATATGACTCGCTAAAAATAAACATCAAAAAAGTAGATGATATAGTGGCCAAAAGGAAGGCTGAGAAATTTAGGAGGGATGTGAAAGATTTTCAGGAGGGGAATGTTCACTTTCTAAAGAAACCACTTCAGAATTATCCCGTAAGGAATCGGGTTAATTATCAGTACCCAAAAAAATCTGAAAAAGAGGAAAAGTTATAAAAAATTGATATCACTAAAACTAAACAGGTTAGAAATGAGAGAGAAGGGGCGAAACCCAAATACAATAAGAGTACTGAAGATCCTTATCATTCCTCACAGAAGGTGAGGGATAGATTGGGGGGATGGGTGAAGGTTGCACGTAGAAATACCCTAGGGGAACAAAAACACCCTGGGGAAAGAAAAAACTCATGGACGGGGTACCAGCCCCCCCAGAGACAAGACTGGATGCACCCAAACCAATATGCCCCATTGCAACCAGCAAAAAAGAAAAGATACCTTTCGGACAATTCAGACCTAGAGGAGAGTTGGAATCAGTGAATATTAATAGGGGTGATACTGTAAAAGGTGTGTTTAATATTTCAGGAATAGAACTTTCAAAGCAAGAATTACAATTATTAGATAAGGGTTTAAAATTTGCACCCACTAAACAAATTCAAAGCTTTCCCTTGTTTTTGGATGCTCATAGATTTATGAGACAAATAACAAGGAAGAGATAGGTTTTGGGTGTTTCAAAAAAATATCACCAATATAGAGGTGCCATCAGATATTGTTCATTCTGGTCTAAGAAATAAATCTAACTTTTATCCCACTTGGGAAAAAGGACCAAACCTAGAAGTCTTTATGGATCTGGTATTTAAGGATTTTGAGAAATTGGAGACCCGCTCTTTTAAACAAAATTTGAGTTTTAAGGAGAGACAAGCCTGTAAAAGTTTGGAAGAAAACCATAAACTGGTTATAAAACAAGCTGATAAAAAGGGTGGGGGACAGTAATAATGTCAAGGGATTACTATATTAAGGAGTCTCTCCGTATATTGGATGATAGACTGACATATCAGATTCTAGATAAGAACCCCACATTGGTTTTTCAAAAAGAATTAGAATATCTACTGAATAAGAGTAGATAAATAGGGATTATTAATGAGGAAGAATGGAAATACCTTCTTAATGAAAACTGTAAAATAGCTATTTTTTATTTTTTGCCAAAATTGCACAAAAATATTCAAACCCCCCCGGGGAGACTTATAATAAGTGGGATAAATTCTCTCACTTATCTATATATTCAGATAAATTACAGGTATCTACAGCCCTTAGTGCAAACCACTCAATCCTATATTAGAGATACCAGCCACATCCTAGAGGAATTACAGAAAATTGAATGGAAAGATAACTTTGTGATGGCCACTATTGATGTGGTCTCACTATATACATCTATCCCCCACACGAAAGGGGTACAAGAGGTTTCTTCTAGTTTAAGAGAGAAAAGTAAATTGTCGGATAATCAAGTCACCTTTTTGACCGATGCTTGCTATGTTATTTGTGTTAACACACAATTATTTTTGCTTTGAGAACACTTTTTATTTACAGTCGTGTGGCACTACCATGGGGACGAGGTTTGCCCCAGGTTACGCCAACCTTTACATGGATAGATGGGAACATCAACACGTGTGGTCTGGCGTGACCGGGGGCAATCTTGTCCTCTGGCGGAGGTTTATTGATGATGTTATCCTCATTTGGCAGGGTGATCTTGATTCATTGAATGCATTTATTCTTTCTTTGAATGTCAATGATTTTAATTTATCGTTCACATCAAGGATAGAAAAGGTCAGTATCGATTTCCTAGATCTCACTATATATATAAAAAATGGGAAACTTGAGACTAGGACATTTAAGGAAACTAGTGTTAATACTGCAATAGATTGAATGAGTTCCCATGCAGCCCAATGGCTCGATAATGTTCCTAAAAGCCAAATTACAAGGGTAAAGAGGAATTATTCAGAAGATTTGGAATTTGATTGCCAGGCAAATTTGATTTTGAATAGATACCGACAGAAGGGCTATAAAGAGGAGAAACTGAGGAGAGACTTGGAAATGATAAGATGTAAGAATAGAAAGAATATGTTTAGTAGTAATAGAACAGTAAATAAGCTAGCTGACAAATTTGATTATGCTTTTATCACACAATATAATCCGCATGCAGGTGAATTGAGAAAGATTCTAAATAAACATTGGTCCATATTAAAAGTGGACCCTGTACTGATAGATGTTATTCCGAAGTCTCCCATAGTTATCTTCAAGAAAGCCCAAAATCTAAAAAACCATCTTGCTCCTAGATATAAGAAATAAGCCTCAAGGCATTTTTAATACTGATGGACTAAAAGGTTTCTTTAAATGTGGGAAGTGCAGAGCGTGTGTGGATCAAGATAGAAAGACCACCAACTTTAAGAGTAATAATACTAATAAGGAGTATAGTGTCAAGCAATTTATTAATTGCACTAGTAGTGGAGTCATTTATTTGCTGGAATGCCCCTGTGGGGTACAATATGTAGGTCGAACCACCAGGATGCTTAAAGTATGTATATTAGAACACTTAGGAAATATAAGAAGAGAGAAATGGACAGGTATTGAACTTGTCAAAAAGGACTGGAGAGGGGGCGATTTTGTTAGAATTATGGCGAGAAAAAAAACTGAATGGATACATAGAATGGGCACATGGAAAACCGGTGGCCTAAATGTAGATTTGGATATAAAAAATTGTATTTAGAAGACTGTATAGGTTTGTCCTTTTTTTTTAAAATGTCTTTTATAATATATTTTATATTTTCATTGCATTTTTATATTTTTTTTTGCTGTTATATCTTTCCCATTGCTGGGAGAGTTTTTTAGGGTGAACCTGTGTCCCAGGCAAGGAAGGGTTAAGAAATGCATGTGCATCGATCCCTCTGATAAACCCTGATGTTTATGATTGTGCGCCGCCGATCGGAGAAGAGAGAGCTCCGATTCGCAACTTCATTCTGAGAGACATGAACCTCCAAGAAAGTCCGATACGTCACTTCCGCTTAAGAACTTCCGGACATGCGCGGTAGTTTGGAACGCACGGAAATGAAGTCGCGACGGACTCAAGCTGCGGATCATTCGTTTGATTGCTCTAATTATGTCTCTCAGAGATTTCTTGGAAATAATTTGTATTTAATTTAAAAAATATCTCTGCCTTGTTATTTGTCTCATAAATCTATGAGCATCCAAAAACAAGGGAAAGCTTTGAATTTGTTTAGTGGGTGCAAATTTTAAACCCTTATCTAATAATTGTAATTCTTGCTTTGAAAGTTCTATTCCTGAAATATTAAACACACCTTTTACAGTATCACCCCTATTAATATTCACTGATTCCAACTCTCCTCTAGGTCTGAATTGTCCGAAAGGTATCTTTTCTTTTTTGCTGGTTGCAATGGGGCATATTGGTTTGGGTGCGTCCAGTCTTGTCTCTGGGGGGGCTGGTACCCCATCCATGAGTTTTTTCTTTCCCCAGGGTGTTTTTGTTCCCCTAGGGTATTTCCACGTGCAACCTTCACCCATCCCCCCAATCTATCCCTCACCTTCTGTGAGGAATGATAAGGATCTTCAGTACTCTTATTGTATTTGGGTTTCGCCCCTTCTCTCTCATTTCTAACCTGTTTAGTTTTAGTGATATAAATTTTTTATAACTTTTCCTCTTTTTCAGATTTTTTTGGGTACTGATAATTAACCCAATTCCTTAAGGGATAATTCTGAAGTGGTTTCTGTCACGGTGGCAGTACCACCAGGCACGCACCACCCTATCCTTGCCCTCCGATCCTTGGAAGTGGTCGGTCTGTATATATATCCCTATGAATATAACTCGCAGCAAGGTGAGGCCCTGGTTCCTGAGAGAAGCCCCTATATGCAGAGATACAGTGTAAACTGCAAGGACAGATGAAAGCAACACAGGGTTAACAAAAGACCTCTGTACGGCAATACCAAAGATTCCCTGCACTGAAAGGCCGGTCTTTAGGATAGCCGGATCTAATCTAAAGGAAAGTATTACCTTGAAGCCGTACAGAGTCTTTTGTTGTATACAGATGACAGGGTTACCTGGAAACGGTACAGACAAGGAAAATACTATAGAGTAGTTATATAGAGGAAAGCCAAAAGGTCATAACCAGAGAGAGTACGTCATACAGGATATAGGAATAGGAACCAGAAGGGAAGTCAGCCAAGCCAAAATCGGTAACCGGAGAATCAGAATGGAACATAAACAGCAAACCAAAATACAGCAGTAGACAGAACGAAATACACAAAAGGAACTGACATAAACTGGAACAGAAATAACAGAGGCAAAAACTAAACAAGGATGAACAAACGGAGGATAACAGGAACACAGCAAGGAGCTCTCAGGACACAAGTCGCAAGGAGACCAGGCAAAGTAAAATGACCCAGCAATGTACTACAGGTACATTGCTCTAATATAGGCAGGGGAAATCAAGGCAAGGGTCAACAGGTGAGCAGCACACAGAACACCAATTAACCCCTGGGAGGCCACCCAGGAATTGGCAGCAACAGAAACACAAGGGAAAAAACACAAAATACAAATACAGAGGGCGGGAAGACAGGTTTGTAACGTGGGAACGTGACAGTTTCTTTAGAAAGTGAACATTCCCCTCCTGAAAATCTTTCACATGCCTCCTAAATTTCTCAGCCTTCCTTTTGGCCACTATATCATCTACTTTTTTGATGTTTATTTTTAGCGAGTCATATTTTTCTTTACAATAATTGGTGTATTAATATCAATAATAGATTTTTCTACCTCACCTATTTTATCCTCTAATTTTACCAATGTTCTTTTTTGATAACCAATTAAGGAATTAATCATTTTAAATGAGCATTCATTGAAGGCATTCTGCCATTCATTCATAAATTGTTCATCCTCTTGGCCATAAGCCAATGTATGGCTCTTAGGCCTCTTGGTATTAAATCTGACTCGACATATTGTTCTAGGCAATTTTCATTGCATTTTTATATTTTTTTGTTGTTGTTATAACTTTCCCGTTGCTGGGAGAGTTTTTTAGGGTGAACCTGTGTCCCAAGCAAGGAAGGGTTAAGAAATGCATGTGGATCGATCCCTCTGATAAACCCTGATGTTTATGATTGTGCGCCGCCGATTGGAGAAGAGAGAGCTCCGATTCGCACCTTCATTCTGAGAGACATGAACCTCCAAGAAAGTCCGATACGTCACTTCCGCTTAAGAAGAACTTTGCGGTAGTTTGGAACGCACGGAAATGAAGTCGCGACGGACTCAAGCTGCGGATCATTCCTTTGATTGCTCTAATTATGTCTCAGAGATTTCTTGGAAATAATTTATATTTAAGGGTTGGGAGAGGAATGTAGCACACGTAATTTTGTTTTCCCTGATGAAGACCTGTTGATTTACGGACGAAACGCGTTGGATTTGATGCTGTGTTACGAATAAATACGCTTTTTATTGGATCTGATTGCTTCTGGTGGTCTTGTGGCGGCAGGTGTACCAGGAATGCGACCCATACGAGCGGAGGGGTAACGAACCAGCAAAGATACCATTTATAAGATTTAAACTACTCATGCTGTGTGAGTGCATTGGTACCGTATTAATGCTATAATTTGCAAAGATACCAATACAAGTGTATCACCAATCACATTGTGTGATTCATTGGTACGAATACAAGGCCAAGTGTTTTTACCCATAATTTTAGTTTTTAAGTGTGTGTAATGTGTCTGATTCTCCAGTGATCCTGAAAGCACGAATGCCCATCGGGCAAGTAGCGTCCGCTACGCCTCTCTCTCCTACCGATTTAGGAGGGGGAGTGAATAAAGAGATTCCAGCTGAAAGGTTCTATCCCAAGGACGCTCCCATCTCACCTGAATGGAAGAAACGTCTTTAGTCCCAGATCCTAAAATGGAGAAACTTGTTCTCAAAGGATGAGTTCGACGTGGGTTTAGCTAAGAGTACTGACCAGAGCATCGCATTCGACTACAGGAAGATAAGCCATTTCAAGAAAGGTCAAGACGAGTTCCGCTGGGAGACTTGGATGATCTACGAGAACAGCTGAATGAACTACAGAGGACTAAGGTGATTCAAGAGTCCAGGAGTCCGTACGCCTCTCCAATAGTGATGGTACGGAAGAAGAATGGTTCTATCCGTCTATGTATATACTATCGCACACTAAATCAGAGAACCATTCCGGATCAATATGCCACTCCTCGGATAGAAGATGCCTTACAGTGTTTGTCTGGAGCAAAATGGTTTAGTGTACTAGACCTGCGAAGTGGGTATCATCAGATACCAATGCATCCTGAGGACAAAGAGAAGACTGCGTTCATCTGCCCACTGGGATTCTTTGAATTCAACAGAATGCCTCAAGGACTTACGGGGGCTCCAGCCACGTTCCAACCACGTTCCAACGGTTAATGTATTGGTGTTAGTGTTGGTGTATCTGGATGATATTATTGTGTTCGGGAAGACTTTGGAAGAACATGAGCAATGGTTGGAGAAGGTCTTTGAAGCGGCTCCATGAAGAGGGGTTGAAACTGTCTCTAGAGAAGTGTCAATTTTGTTTACCTTCCGTTACGTATCTGGGACATGTTGTTTCAGCAGAAGGCGTTTCAATGGATCCTTGAAAGTTGGAAACCGTAGCTTCCTGGCCTAGACCCCGAAATATTACTGAACTTAGATCTTCCCTGGGGTTCTGCTCATATTACCGAAAATTCATAGGAGGATTTGCCAAGATAGCTCAACCCCTGAACAAGCTCCTACAGAATGAAGATGCAGGAGAAGGCCCCAAGGTCTCTGATTGAAGTTCGTCAGCTCCGGGGCCAAGGAAGGCTCGAGAATCCATCCAAGAAGAATGGACTAATCAATGCAAAGGTGCTTTCATGAAGCTGAAAGAGAGTCTAACTCGAGCTCCTGTCCTGGCTTACGCTGATCCTCATAAGCCGTACGAATTGCATGTGGATGCTAGCAGAGAAGGTCTAGGGGGAGTATATACCTATACCAAGAATATGCCAGATTGTTGAGGCCTGTAGCGGATGTGAGTCGAAGCCTTACGCCTTCGGAGAGGAACTATCCTACCCACAAATTAGAGTTTCTAGCCTTGAAGTGGGCGGTAGTAGACAAGCTGAAAGATTATCTGTATGGGGCTGAATTTGTGATAAAGACTGACAACAATTCTCTTACGTACGTCCTTACTACGGCGAAACTGGATGCAACGGGACATCGGTGGTTGGCCGCTCTGTCAGGGTTTCGGTTCAGCCTTAAGTATCGCCCTGGAGTGAATAATCGAGATGCAGATGCTTTGTCAATTAGACCCTACACTACAGAATGGACTCAGCTAACTCCAGATGGGGTACAAGCCTTGTGTCAAGGAGCAGAGAACCGGGTCAAGGGAGTAGTTGAAGCAGAGGCTATAGGAGTCATGGCTGCGGCCGTTCCAGAGTTTTATTGTAATCCTACACAGCTGAGGGATGAAAGTCTGCCTATGTTTTCGAAACAGGACCTGAGAGCCGATCAGGCTAGAGATCCTCTGATTGCGTTAACAGTAAAGGCAATAAACACGAACCAAAGGGAAATTCTACTGACAAATTCCCCCGAAGGGGCCTGATTGGTATACAAATAATGGGAACGGCTGAAGATGTTGGATGGGGTGGTCTACCGAAGGGGCCCCTCGAACAATGCTGAAGAGACACAACAGTTGTTCCTTCCCACCAAACACAGAGAGGGTGTGCTGAGATCATTACACGATGACCATGGGCATTTGGGTGCAGAGAGAACTTTTAAGTTAGTGCGAGACAGATTTCATTGGCCCTGTATGAAATCTGAAGTTGAAAGTTACTGCCATTCGTGTCTGAGGTGTATTCAGAGGAAAACCTTACCAACTCGAACTGCTCCAATGAGCCACCTACAAAGTCAAGGACCCATGGATTTGGTGTGCATTGATTTCCTGTGCGTAGAGCCGGATACTAGTGGGCAGGGAAATATTTTGGTAGTGACTGATCATTTCACACGTTATGCCCAAGCTTTCTCTACTAAAGACCAACGTGCTCCTACAGTAGCAAAGGTTTTGATGGAGAAGTTTTTGTTCATTATGGCCTACCAAGGAGAATCCACTTGGATCAGGCCAGAGACTTTGAAAGCCGGCTTGTTGGGCAATTGCTGGAACTGTTAGGAATCCAGAAGACCCGAACCACTCCATATCACCCTCAAGGTGACGCCCAACCTGAAAGATTTAATCGCACGCTGCTAAATATGTTGGACACTGTCAAACCGAGAGAAGCAGGGCTCAAACCCGAGCCCGAACTCAAACTCCATGCAAGTCAATGGGGCTGAAAATTCGGTTTCTAGAGTGCCCTCCAAGAGGGCATATATGCCAGATATTTGCCATAAAAGGTGTATGGGGGTCCAGGTAGTGCCCTGGGGGACAGGAAACCAGGACAAAAAGTAAAAAAAAAAACGTTTTTAAAGGGACAGTGAGTTTTCCATAAAATAAGGGTTAAAAATAATAACAAAAAATTCCTTCAAATATCGTGCCTAGGAGGTCCCCATAACCTGCCTGTGAAGTGGCGGATTTCTAGGATATATAGAAACACTTAACAAAAAAATGACGTTTCATATGACGGTAAATGCTTTTCCTTTAATCTATCCATAAACAACTGCTTGGGGCGGCAGTCTGTATGAAAAGAGGAGACATTTTAGTACACGCAGAAAAAGTTTACTGATTTTTTGGCTAAATTATTGTGAAATATATGCAGGCTTTGGATGAAAGTAACAATAGGTGCTTCAAAATTGGTCCTTTAGCATCCCCAACAGTGCCATCACACCGTAACCCCTCTGAGGATATGAATCTGATACAGGTGTCAGTGGCAGTGCACCCAAATATTGTGCTTTTGGTGCCAGGCCTGCAAGTACTATCATACAGTAACCCCTCTGTAGTATTTTGGTAGAATGCAGGGGTGGACCATGTGGTCCTATATTGAAAAGATAGGATTCTGGTCAAGGCGACAGTGCACCCAGATATTGTGCCTTTGGTGCCAGGCCAGCAAGTATCATCATACAGTAATCCCTCTGTGGTATTGTGGAAGAATGCAGGGGTGGACCATGTGGTCCTATATTGAAAAGATATGATTCTGGTCAAGGCGTCAGTGCACCCAGATATTGTGCTTTTGGTGCCAGGCCTGCAAGTGCCATCATAATACAGTAACCGCTCTGTGGTATTGTGGAACAGTGCAGGGTTGGACCCTGCGGTTCAAAAAATTAAAATGATATAAATCTGGCACAGGCGTCAGTGCAGCCAAATATTGTGCCTTTCATGGCAGAAAGTGCCTTCACACCGTAACCCTTTTGTAGTATTGTGGAAGAGTTCAGTGCTGGAGGTTTTGTGAATGCAGAAGAGGACATCCCCGATCTATTCCATTACTTCAGCATCAGGGGATTGATAGCCGCTGATCCAGGACTGATTCATTTTTATAAATGTCAGCCGGTCTACAGAGTCGGTGGACAGACGCACTCTTTTGTCTGTGACAAAACCTCCAGCGGCACTGAACGTCCTTTCGGAAAGCACGCTAGATGAAGGGCAACCTAGTAGCTGCATAGCATATTGGCTAAGTTCTGGCCAGTGATCCAATCTCAACACCCAGTAAGCCAGTGGATCATCTGCTGGAAAGGTATCCAGGTCTGCCCTTGCCCCTAGGTAGTCCTGCACCATATGGTGAAGACGCTGGCAATGGGTGCCTACATTTGACGTCCCTGGGCGTCGAGGACTAAAAAAATTAAAAAATGCATCAGTCAAGCGACCCTGGCCTTCACCACTATTCCTCTGATCTTCGGCAGCCTCAGAAGCACGTGTGTCAGCACTTGGTAATCTACCAGTGCCTGGAAAATTGTTACACAAGTTTCGCTTTAGAGCGTCCAAGTTTTTTCATCCTGTGCTCCCTCTGTGTGGGCAGGATGAGCTCTGCAACTTTACCCTTGTATCGTGGATCAAGAAGGGTTGCCAACCAGTAATGATCCCTCTCCTTGATAGCACGAATCCTGGGGTCCTTTAGCAGGCTTTGCATCATTAGAGAGCCCATGCAGCATAGGTTGGAGGTGGCATTAGCTTCCGAGTCTTCCTGGTCAATGAGGATGACCGTATCGTGCACTTCCTCCTCCCAGCCACGCACTAGCCCTTGTGTTTCTGGGCACACGAAACCCTCCCTTGAGGAATCCCCACCTTCAATGCCCCCACTACTTAAATATTCTGCCTCCTCCTCATCCTCATCCTGTCTGATCTGAGTAGGGCCCTGTAATGGAGTGGACCTTGTCACGTGAACACCACAGCAGGGAAAGTGTTTCATCAAGCAGTCTTTATTCCTTGTATCACAGGTGTATACAGGCACAGCTGCTTGGTTCAACCAAATAAACAAAAGAAGAAAACCTTTCTCTTCTATCCAGCAATCAATGTAACAATAATAAAATATTGTGTCCTCAAATCACAGGCCTTTAGGAGCTGTGTCTGTCTGAGGGGAGATCCACCAAAATGAACCTCCTGTGCCTGTATAGGTGAAGTGGACAATAAAAGTCCTTCCTCGGATGCCAGTCTCTGGTCTAATTCAGTGGAGAAATCAGAGATATGCGCGCATAAAGAATTCACACAGACGATGTAAAACAGTCTATGTAGCTTCAAAGACAATGACTTCTCTGAATCTGTTTAATCGGTGCGATACATTTTATAGTACATTTATACGTAAGCTGATGGGAGGCAACTTAACATTTTGATTGACTTCAGCATAAAATTGCGGACATACAGTTTATTTATTAATTAAATGAAAATCAAATATCAGCTATTTCAAAGGTCAAAGTATCATTTCGACATTTGCAAGATCAGCGATGTTCTTCTACGTCCTGGATGATGTGATGTCTGGAACATGTTCTTATAACAGGATGTGAAGTATAGAACATTTGTCCTTCTTCCTACTTGTGGTTAATTTTGCAGAGGGCCACCTGCTTGCGGTTCCTCATTTTTGTAGAGATGGCGAAATTACGCAAGATACATTCTGATTTTTATCTGCAACAATAGTTATATTAATTTTCGTCTTAAAGCAATAGCAAACATTAACCTAAATGAGCATTTTTCTAGGACTTTTTCTAGGCACAAGAATATATATATATACAGATATACATTCTTGTCCACAACAGTCCCCCCTAAAAATGCACATTTCTCAAGTGTCCCCTTGGAGACAAGCCGCGCCTTCATCCGTTCCCCTAATAGTCTCGTCAGCCATCCCAAATCTTCACCAAGCTTGAGACGAAGAATCCTATTGATCCAACCCCTTTGTACCTTGGACTACAGCATGACTAGACTGGTGGGTCAAGAATCGGGCCTTCAACTCGTCTTGCAAAGGGTCACTAACCTTGGCTCAAAGTTAAATCACAGACGGGTTTCTCGAGGGAGGGGACGCATGAATTCATAATTCTGAGGTTGAGTTGTCACTGGTGGGCGGATTCTGTCATACATCTCATTCACAGGAAGTTCCAAAAATTCTAGACTAGCATAGGAAGTGCCATTATTCTCCCCAGTGTCCCCACACACTTGACTAAGCAGAACAGGTGTAGTGGATTCCACAGTTCTTTCTACAACCTTTTTAATGCAGGGTAAAAGACAACATCCAAATCACCGCCAACAGAACCACTACTACCAGGATAACTATCCCTATTTGTTGAGAGATTTTCTGCCAGCCACTCATCCAACTAAAATACTGATCCCATGGATCAGTAATGCCAGAGTTTTTCTTCAGTTCTTCAGACAGGTCTTCCAATTGTTTAATGGCTTTAGTGACCTTACCAGTGGGGCCTGTGTTATCCGGGATAAAGGTGCAACAGGAGCCACCAGTACCTTTCAGCATCTTACAGACCCCACCCCTCTCTGCCAGTTGCATATCGAGGGCCATTCGGTTCTGGAAGGTCATTGCAGAGGTCGGGCCTAGCTGGTTGGCCAAACCCTGGAGGGCATCTCGGGTATAGTTAACAAACCTCTGCTGGTTGTAATAGATATAGATAATCCAATCAACATTCTTGTTGATGGTCACCATGGGGATTAAAGATTCAAATCCCGCCTTCACCTGGTCTCTAGCTTTGAACTCATTAGGAACCCCCCTTGGGACTCCTATGACATCAAGGTAGACGTGGGGATCGAAACTGCCGGGTACAGAATTCGCCTCTCTCCTTTGTCTAGTGAGTCCGGGGGTGTGGGCATTAGGCAGATCATCATCAAAGGGCAGGATGTGGAGGGGCATGATGGCTTTAGCCAGAGCAC
The DNA here is from genome assembly GCA_009667805.1 of Leptobrachium leishanense. Classification (NCBI taxonomy): domain Eukaryota; kingdom Metazoa; phylum Chordata; class Amphibia; order Anura; family Megophryidae; genus Leptobrachium; species Leptobrachium leishanense. Next base: position 456,585,638 of record CM019064.1, on the reverse strand, counting down.
ACTCACCGTCCCACGCACCTACCAAGCAGGAGCGGACACGCATGTCACCGCAGATCCAATAGACATCTCCCAGGGAGATCACCTGGTTTTGCACCTTCTCCTTCTCCACAGCGCTGTACTGCACACAATAACCTTCTGTGAAGTTTCCAACTACCCGGCCACCGGTTCCCCAAGAGGAGTAACAAGTATAGTTCCCGGGGTAGATAGTGATACTCTCTGAGAGTCTGGGGTTTTGTGTCTGGAGGGGGTGTTTGGACTTCCAATCCTCTGCAAGCATCGTGACTTAGAGTGGTGTTGGTAAACAAACTGAGAAAACATTCCTCGACATCCTCGGGGATATAGAGAGGTACCGTACCTAGATGAGGCCTAGCAGTACCACACACATAGCAATTGGTTCTGTTGTGGGACTGAGCAGTATATTTCATCCATTCTAACCAAACATTCATATCTGAGTATCCTGTTTCAATGGCTATAGTATCCTCGAACGCAGGATCAGCGATGGCCACTATACCATTGGAAGAGATCATTAGGTGGTGATTAAGGGGTTTGGACTGTTGGTGCGGAGGGGCCCAGTCAGGGGCAAGGTACATATCTCGCAGGCGGAATTTTTCCCAGGGTCTGCGGATTCTCTGAACCCCCCTTTACCCACAATCCCAGAACATAGATACCTGAATCCCCGGGTCCTGGATTTTCTAGGGTTAGAATTAGTTTCAGTGCTGTTGCCCCTGTTCTAAACCGCACTTCCCCATCATCCGACTCCTGTACTTCGTACTTGGGGCAGGTGTTTGGGGCCATTGTCAGTGTCATACGAACGAGAAGTGATTTACCATTTTCATCTTTCTTATCTAAGGCGATCTGTGGTTTATGTCCCCAGGGAACTCCCGTATTCCATCCCACCGATGCCCAACTACCGCACTCCTGTCCCCAATAGCTATTGGTAATGCACATGTATATGTCATAATTGTGTGGGATCCCATTTCTCCAGATACACTGCAGACGGGGGCCTGGGCATGGGTGTGTATCACAATAGTTAAAGGTGTATGTAGCCACACGAGTGTTAGAAGAATTGTACCAGAAAGTGGTTAGTTTGTTTTCAGCGGCAGCAACTCCCGTGCCATCAGCAATCTGTTTGACCACCTGTGGAATTATGTCAATGCCAACTTGTTCCCCCACAACATCTTGCACAATAGCAACAGCCGCTTGTTCCATTATGACAGCCACATTTTGCCCCTGGATTCCCACCCCCCCCCCCAAATGAGAAGGATATACATAATCATGGTTGGGTTATTGTCTGGTCTGTTTCTGGTGTACAGGTCTTTTTACAGTGGAATGCGTGGATCCAGGTGGATTTTCCTTCCAGCTTTACTGACGTTGCTGTTGTGAGGAGGACCTGGAAAGGACCGTCGTATCTGGGCTCAAGTGGATTTTTCTGAAGAAACTCCTTCACTAGTACCCAATCTCCCGGGCCTAGTTGATGAATGCCGTCAATACTTTCAGAGTCTGGAATGCAAGAGAACACCTGACCATAGATATCAGTTAATGTTTTTGAAACACTTGTGACATTCGTTACTAGGCTGTCAGATTGTAGACCGATGTAACCGTATTTGTTGAGGGAAACAGTATTTCGAAAGGTGACAGATTGTGTAGACCGATGAGGGCATTCACCATTGTATTTGAGAGGTGTGAGGGCCCATATGCCTATTGTACTACAGCCGGATAGAGTGCCTTAGGTAAGCACACTTTATTTCTTAGTTCTGAGACAGAAGTCTGGGTTACTAGTAGTGGGACTAGCTGCTCGAGTTCCTTTTCCTGTGTCTGAGTGAGTCTGTCTTGCTGCCTGGTCTGCTAAATGATTTAATATCAGCTTCTGGTGTATTAAACTTTCGATGTGCTTTTACTTTTAGCACTGCAACCTGTGTAAGTGCGTGTAGTTCCTGTTTTTGTCTTTGGTCAGAAACGGTGGGGGCGAGGGGGGAAGTTGAACTGAACAGAATTGAAAATCCCTCATAGTTACCAGCATTACCACTACCAGAATCAGAATCACAATCGGAATCACCCCCCTCAGGAAAAGGAAAGAGAGTAGCGGGGTTTAGACTCTGACATCTGGTGAGAGCAACATTATCAGGGAGCAGGAGGGAATATTGCAGGTGCAGGTGCCTTGCGGAGGACAGTTATTTGCGCTGTTTTTTTTTCCTTTTTTAAGTCTAACTGCAGGGTTAAAATAACTGATCTGCACGTTCATAGGAAAAAAAGAGGAACCAATTTAATCTTTCTAGTTTCACTTTCTGGTCTGCGTCCTGCTTCCCTTTTTTTATTTTTTTATTACTTCTACATAAAAAAAAACATAATACGGGATATTTTAAAGCGCACTTTTTTTTTCCTTAACACTTAATTCTACCCGGCTCCATAGCACTCTGTCCCACAGAGCAATACTGATAGGATGCGTAGCCTCTCTATCCCGAGAATATTTTGTATAAAACTATTTTTTACTAAAATAATAAACCAATAGGGCGGTAGCAAAAACTCCCTCCATTAATATAGACAAACGATTCTATCTACAAGTATAATAATTCCGCATACGTACGTCTTGTACTTCACATATATACTACAACAGTAAACAACGCATAGTCTCATGGCAAACAACCAACCATGGACTCATGTCATAAACAAAGCAGGTGTCATGTCTCACCTGTCTACTTTGCTTTTGGTCTTTGCTCACCGTGCTTTACATCTCTGACATACATACATACATGACCTTCTTAATGTTCTCTACTGGCAAACAACCTGTAGTTGCCATATCTAGGATAGGCTTTCCTAACCTCTTCTCACATTGACTCATAAACTATCAGCCGCATCCTATAGATTATCAGATTCTGGTTTAAAACAACTTACATCCCACTTATAAAAAATTCATCTTTTTTTTGTAATCATTTACACGAGTCGGAACAGGCGTCCCTGTCCAACCGCCGATTAAATTTATACCTTTTTCGTCTCATACTTTATATACACACATATACATCCATATATACAAAACACACACTATATACACAAATATATATATATATATTGGGTGCTTGTCAGACATCATCTTGGTGGAAAGGCCTAAGCCAGGGATTGTGGGTCATGGGAAATTATCAGATACAATGGCAGTATCCTGTCAAGGGCCATTGGCGGCATCTGGGCTTTGGGTGGGGGCCGTCGCCTGCGGGGTGCTTTACAATCCCGTTTGAAATGGCTGGATTCTCCAAGTAAAACAGGTTCTCGGTGGACGCCCCCCCTCCCCACCAGGCTCCCCTTCCACGGTGCCTGCTGTCATACTGAGAGTGGGCTGCTGTGTCCAGGTGACATTATTCTTGGGAGTCGGGGGTATGTTTTGGGTGTTTTGGTAGAAAGGACATCTGGTGTCGGTTTGGTGGGGTGGAAAGGTCATGAGATCTTGGTGCTGGGGTGGAAAAGTCATGGGCTGGCTACGGGTGACCTGGGGTGTGGTTGCAGGTAACCCTATGTGGGACGTTAGGGAATCATCAGTACGATTTACTGAGAAAAATAGTTGATCCGGGCCGCCGGTCCCGTCTATCGTTGGAAGGGCGGTATCTAAATTGGGCAAGTGAGGCATAATAGGGTATATTGTTGGTACCTGGCTTGTTGCTGCTAATGAGGACATGACAGGACGAGTGGCGTAGTACGACCCATCGATACATAAAACAGGGTAGAGACCTGTCGGCTGTTTTTGGGCAGTTGTCGTTTGGGTTGGGGTTATTATTTTCTTTTCGGATACCTCACCATAGGAAGGAGGCTCAGAACTTGGACTGAGATAATAGTATTTAGTTCTACCTTTCGTCTTATGTATTGTTTCTATCCACCCTTCGTTCTCAATTTCTTTTGCAACCCTATACCAAGCCTGTGCTACATTCCATAATCCATTATCAATCAACATTCCTTTCTTATTCTTCAACACATTTTCTCATTCTTCTACCTGTAATCTGGGATTATCTAAATCACAAATCTTGCCTAAAATCTTTAGTTTCGTTTTCGTTACATTTCTTTTTCCTGTCCTTTCCTCAACTAACCTGCATGGTGACAACCAACCAGTATGGCTACTCTGTTCATTTCCCATTCTCGATTGTTAGCTTTGTTTTCCTGGTCACTCTTCAATTCACGTAGTTTATTAACAGTCAGAAATGAGGATAGACCTATATCTATCTTTGTTACCACGACAATAAAGTGTCTTGTCCTCCCCTATATTCCAAATATAGGACCCTGCTATAAAGGTGTAGCTAGCACCTCTCTATCGGCAGCATATATATCATACAGGTGCTTCCTTTACCGCGTCACCTGTTCCTACTAGATATATATATTCTTGTGAGTTCCTAATAGATACGCCTAATGCATCATCTATCCCAGTACCCACAAAAACTCCTCTGACTGTCAATCAAACTATACTTCAATCAGAGATATATCGCGTCCTACTACCAAGCTTGTGTTCACCTGTTACTGTTAGGAAAGTCCTACTACCAGGTATGCGCCCATTTCATCACATCACCTGTTACCGTCTGGAGATAGCTAACCAGGTACACCCCACTTGTTACCACAGGTTCGCGATAATCTCTCTGATTAACAACCAAAACACAATTTCTATCAGGAAATATGCCGTCAATACAAAGAACTGTGAACAGACACGTATACAAACAAGCAGACAACTGGCATGCGGTTCGTGGGTCAGTATAACGGGCACCTGGGCAAAGTTAAATAAAACCCCACTTTTGATGCCTTTCCCAAGTGTCACACTGGGGTTCCCGAGGTAGGATCACAAACCAGAACACGTCACAGATAAGATATCAAAAGGTATCTTACCTGTGAGGCTACGAAGTTGATCAGACTCCGGTTCTGGTGTGGTCCCGCCAGGAAATCCGTGGTGGTGGCACCATAGCAAAGACGTTTAACCCAGGGCTCCACGGTGCGGGCGCCAAATTGAAGTGGACAATAAAAGTCCTTCCTCGGATGCCAGTCTCTGGTCTAATTCAGTGGAGAAATCAGAGATATGCGAGCATAAAGAATTCACACAGACGATGTAAAACAGTCTATGTAGCTTCAAAGAGAATGACTTCTCTGAATCTGTTTAATTGGTGCGATACATTTTATAGTACGTTTATACGTAAGCTGATGGGAGGCAACTTAACATTTTGATTGACTTCAGCATAAAATTGCGGACATACAGTTTATTTATTAATTAAATGAAAATCAAATATCAGCTATTTCAAAGGTCAAAGTATCATTTCGACATTTGCAAGATCAGCGATGTTCTTCTACGTCCTGGATGATGTGATGTCTGGAACATGTTCTTATAACAGGATGCGAAGTATAGAACATTTGTCCTTCTTCCTACTTGTGGTTAATTTTGCAGAGGGCCACCTGCTTGCGGTTCCTCATTTTTGTAGAGATGGCGAAATTACGCAAGATACATTCTGATTTTTATCTGCAACGATAGTTATATTAATTTTCGTCTTAAAGCAACAGCAAACATTAACCTAAATAAGCATTTTTCTAGGACTTTTTCTAGGCACAAGAATATATATATATACAGATATACATTCTTGTCCACAACATAGGCGTGTCTCTTTTAAAGCCCCAGCAATCACAACATCAAGCCATTGTGTGTTGCTGGGCTGATCAACCCTGTCAAGTTAACCCTTTCCTCAGGGAACCTTATATAAACCCCATCACATACCTCCCCCCTTAGAGTGGACCCCCAGGGACACTCTCCCACACCAAACACATCCCTAGATAGGAAATCCGCATTCAGGTGCTCCTTTCCGGGACAATGCCAGACACTAAAGGAGTAGGTTTGTAATTCCAAATACCATCTAGTGAGCCGTGCATTCTTGGATTTCATGGTGTGAAGCCAACATAGAGGAGAATGGTCGGTCACAAGGAGAAAGTGCCTGCCGAACAGATAGTAGCGCAGAGAGTCAATAGCCCATTTCACTGCTAAACATTCCTTCTCTATTACGGCAAAATTCCTCTCTGGGAAGTAGTTTCCTGCTTAGAGGATGGGGTGGTCCTCTCCATCAAATTCTTGGGACAATACAGCCCCTAAGCCCACCTCTGAGGCATCCGTATGTAGTACAAACTCTTTGTCAAAATCAGGGCTGCACAGCACCGGCTGATCACACAGCATATGTTTTAATTCGGTAAATGCTTTGGTACATTCCGAAGTCCAAATCACTTTGTTTGGAGCAGAGTTTTTGGTCAAGTCCGTTAAAGGGGCTACCAGGGTAGAAAAATGTGGCACAAATTTTCTGTAGTACCCAGCCAAGCCAAGAAATGCCCTGACCTGCTTCTTATTGGTAGGAACAGGCATTTTAGCCAGTGTTGCAACCTTGTCTTACAAAGGCTTTATAAGGCCATTGCCCAAAACATAGCCCAAGTATCTGGTTTCTGTTTTCCCTAATATACACTTCGCAGGGTTTGCTGTGAGACCTGCTGACCTCATTGACTTCAAAACCGCAGCCACTTTGTCAAGGTGGTCATTCCAGTCAGTGCTATAAATTACCACATCATCTAGATAGGCAGAGGCATACTGTTCATGAGGGGTAAGAATATGATCCATGAGCCTCTGGAACGTCGCAGGGGCCCCATGAAGCCCAAACGGCAGCACACGGAATTGGAACAGACCTACAGGTGTAGCAAAGGCTGTTTTCTCTTTTGACGCTTCTGTTAAAGGGATTTGCCAATAGCCTTTGGTTAAATCCAGTGTGGTAATATATTTGGCTTTACCCAGTCGGTTTAACATTTTGTCAACTCGTGGCATAGGATATGCATCGAAATTGGATATTGCATTTACCTTCCTAAAATCAATGTAAAACCTGACCGAGCCATCAGGTTTTGGTACAAGAACTATTGGGCTGCACCACTCACTGTTTGAAGGCTCTATAACCCCAGCTTCAGCATACTCTCTATTTCTTCTTGTTCTACCTTCCGCAATTTCTCTGGTATCAAGTATGGCCTCAATCTAACAACTTCATCACTTTTCGTCTTTATGTGATGTGTAATTAAGTGTGTATTTCCTGGACGTGTAGAAAACACATCGGTAAAGGCCTCCAGTAGCCGCTGTGCTCCCTTTTGCTGGGCTGGACTTAATTGTTTTCCCAAAGTCACGCCCATCGATTTCTCCTGAATTTCACGTACATCTGGCCCCACGTCTAGCCTATCCGCTCTGTGAGCAATAAACAAGTTTTCATCGGCTCTCCAGAGTTTTAACAGATTAATATGATATATTTGTTTTTCCTTCTTATGTCCAGGGCGGAAGATTTCATAGTCAACATCCCCCGTTCTTCTTATTACCTCATAAGGTCCTTGCCATTTCGCCAACAGCTTACTTTCTGAACTAGGTAGAAGCAATAACACTATTTCTGTTATAGCTGAGAGCTTGCGCCTGTTGGGCAGTTTCTAAGTTACTAGCAGCAAATTGCCCAACCCTTTTAAGTCTCTCTCTCAACTGCATAGTGTACTGTAGGATATTCTGGTCTGAATTAGACTGCGCCTCCCACTCTTCCTTCACTATGTCAAGTATGCCTCTAGGTCTCCTCCCATAAAGCAACTCAAAGGGTGAAAACCCAGTTGAAGACTGCGGAACCTCACGGATAGCAAATAATAGATATGGCAACAATTTGTCCCAGTCTCTGTTCTCCCCATCCATGAATTTCCGCAACATTTTTTTGAGCGTGCCATTAAATCTCTCTACCAACCCATCCGTTTGAGGGTGATAGACTGACGTTTTAAGGGACTTTGTTTAGGAGAGCACAAACCTCCTTCATAAGCTTTGAAGTGAAGTTTGTACTCTGGTCTGTCAGTATCTCTTTAGGAATACCCACTCTCGAGAACAACTTTATCAATTCATTGGCTATTGTCGAGGCTGAGGTATTCCAGAGAGGAATTGCCTCTGGGTACCGGGTTGCATAATCAACTATTACCAGGATATGATGGTTACCTGCTGCAGTTTTCTCAAGAGGACCAACTAGATCAACCCCAATCCTTTCAAATGGCAGTTCCAATAATGGTATCGGTATAAGTGGTGCTTTGACTTGTCCCTTTGGAGCCACTAGCTGACATTCCGGGCAGGACTTACAAAAAATTTCTACCTCCTTATATACACCAGGCCAGAAAAACCTGTACAATAAACGGGCCAGAGTCTTCTCTCTCCCCAAATGCCCTGCAAGGGAAATAGAATGAGACAGCCGTAACAGTTGTCTCCTATAGCCTTTTGGTACCAATATCTGCTCACATAGGTCTCCTGTATTAGGGTGTTTGCAAACTCTGTATAGCAATTCATCCCTTAGCATAAAATGGGGGAACTGAGTATGCTTGAGTGCATCCAAAACATGTCCGTTTGCAACAGCCAGACTGTCATATACTCCACTCAGTGTGGGGCCGTTTTTCTGTGCCCTTCGCACATCCCTAGGACTTGTCCCCAACTCAGGTATAGGGTCCCCAGGGTCCCCTAATGCATCATCAGGTTTGGCATTCCCTGATCGATGTCCCATGTCTTCCCCAGCTATCACCTGCTGAACATGGCATTTATGTTCCACATCCTGTATGTCTGCCCATTCTCTTTTCTCCAGTTTCCTTTGTGTTTTTGATTTATGAACCCTAGCTCTTGAAGAAAACAAGTCTGGGTCCTTAAAAGGGAAGAGTTTTCCTATGTCTGCACTGAATTCCTCTTCCTTTCTTAGTTCCACATCTTTGACCTGAACTTTGAGGACTCTGCCAAAGTGTTCCCAATCCTTCCCAACCACCACTGGATATGGCAACTTTTCAGCCACCCCTGCAACAACCTGGGATGCATATCCATCTATCTGAAGGTTAATTTTCGCTGAGGGGTAGGGTTTTACATCGCCATGTATGCACATTATGAGCACAGCTTATTGGGAGTCCAAGAAGCTGAAGTTAACAAGATCCTGTTGTACCAGAGTTCTCCTACAACCTGAATCAACAAGGGCCCTGACTTCTATGCCATTCACCCATGCTGGGACTACAAAAGCTTCCAGGTCATTCGCTTCAGAGTTAACTGCATAACACTGGCCAACATAGTCACACTCCATAGAGTCCACAGAGCAACAAAATTTTGCGATATGCCCACTTTCTCCACACTTAAAGTATACCAGCTGCCTTTCTTGTACATGATCATTGCTTAAAGCCCTCACTTTATTGCCAGAAGGACTTTCTGTACTGGCCTTAAACCAGGGACCTGCTAGAGTTGAGTCTTAGACTTTCTCCATCCCTGATAGAGGGGCATTTAAAACAGAAGGTTGCTTCCCAAATGTTTCCCACTTTTCTCTTTTACTCTGCTTTTGAGCAACCTGATAGCCATGGGTATCCTCTGCCTGCAGAAACTCTTCTGAAATTTGGACAGCATAATCCAAGGAACTGCGTTTGTGTCCTGAAACCCATTGGGACAGACCCTTTGGGAGCTGTTTGATGTATTGTTCCAGGATTAGCAAATCCATAATTTCAGAGACTGGGCGAGTAGCAGGCTTTAACCATTTATATGCCAAATCTTTAAGCTGCTGAGCAAAAGCCCTAAGGGTAGTGCCAAAACAAAAGTCTTATTCCTGAACTTATTTCTATAAGATTCATCAGAAAGACCAAGACGATTCAGGATAGCAGATTTCAGTATATCATAGTCCCCTGCTTCGGCTTCCCCCAAACACTGATAAGCAGCCTGCGCTTCACCGGTTAAAAAGGGAGCCAGTCTTATAACCCAGGTACCTTTCTTCCACTGTGCCATGGTTGCAAGTCTCTCAAATGCAGTCAGGTAGGCTTCTGGATCATCCTCTGGTCCCATCTTGATAAGGGCATGGGAGAAGGACTCCTTAGAAGAACCGTCTGTTGCACCTTGTTCCCTTGTATACTCCAGAAGCTGCTGTATAAGTCCCACTTGGAACTCCTGCTGTTGCTGCTGCGTCTTAGTCTGTAGTTGTTGCTGCTGGGCATGTTGCGGTTTCTGAATGGATTGCATCTGCTGTAGTAGCTGAAGCTGGAACTCCTGTTGCTGCCTCTGCTGTTGCTGTTCCATCATCCACTTTAACAGCTTGTCAGAATCCATTTTCCTAAGAAACAGAAACACAATCCTAGTGCGGACTGCCTGTACTTTGCGTACACCCAGGTAATGTCACAAATGAGGTACTCTTACCAACTGCCAATGTGAGTCAGGCACATCTCCACTCCACGGTTTATATCGATCCCACCGCTGCCACCATAATGTAATGGAGTGGACCTTGTCACGTGAACACCACAGCAGGGAAAGTGTTTCATCAAGCAGTCTTTATTCCTTGTAGCACAGGTGTATACAGGCACAGCTGCTTGGTTCAACCAAATAAACAAAGGAAGAAAACTGTTCTCTTCTATCCAGCAATCAATGTAACAATAGCAAAAGATTGTGTCCTCAAATCACAGGCCTTTAGGAGCTGTGTCTGTCAGAGGGGAGTTCCACCAAAATGAACCTCCTGTGCCTGTATAGGCGTGTCTCTTTTAAACCCGAAGCAATCACAACATCAAGCCATTCTGTGTTGCTGGGCTGATCAACCCTGTCAAGTTAACCCTTTCCTTAGGGAACCTTATATAAACCCCATCACAGACCCGCTGGAATGCTGTCTGCGGAAAGACTGGGGACTTGAGCTAGGGAAGGCCTCCTCTTCCTCCCGCTGCTCTGCCTCTAGAGCCACATCTATAATTCCACGCAGAGTGTGCTTCAGCAGGAACACTAAAGGAATTGTGTCACTGATGCATGCACTGTCCCTGCTCACCATCCTCGTTGCCTCCTCAAATGGTGACAGTACAGTGCATGCATCCTTGATCATCAGCCACTGAGGGGGGATAAAAACCAAGTTGACCTGAACCTGTCCTTGTGCCATACTCACACAGGTACTCGTTGATGGCCCTCTGCTGCTGGTGCAGATGCTGCAGCATTGCTAATGTCGAGTTCCACCTGGTGGGCATGTCACAGATCAGACAGTTTGTGGGAAGGTGGAATTCTCTTTGAATTTCTGCCAGGCGAACGCTTGCTGGGAATGACCGTCTGAAGTGGCTGCAGACTTTTCTGGCCTGGATGAGAAGCTCTGGCAGCCCTGGGTACTTGGTTAGGAAACGCTGTACCACCAGATTTAGGACGTGTGCTAGGCATGGTACATGCGTCAATTTACCCTTGCGTAGAGCGGAGAGAAGGTTGCTGCCATTATCGCAGACGATCATTCCCAACTCAAGCTGGCGTGGTGTTAACCATCTCTGCACCTGCCCCTGCAGAGCTGACAGAATTTCTGGCCCGGTGTGGCTCCTGTCCCCTAAACAAACCAGCTCAAGCACAGTATAACAACTTTTTGCTTGAGCCATTGCGTAGACCCTGTCAGGCGTCGGTTTAACTGCCACTTTGCCAGAGACAGAGGAGGAGGAGGAGGAGGAGGAAGAGGGAGAGGTGGTGGTGGTGGAGCAGACAGACCTCATACAAGCAGCTTTCTGGAGGCGTGGTGGATGAACAAGTTCCTGCACAGAGCCCTGTCTTGGATCCCTCCCAGCTGCAATCAGAGTTACCCAGTGTGCCGTGAAGGAAATGTAATGACCCTGTCCATGCTTGCTGGACCACGTGTCTAAAGTCACATGCACCTTGCTGCTGACTGCCTTTCCCAATGACTGGATAACATTGTCTTCCACGTGCTGGTATAGTGCTGGAATGGCCTTGCGTGAAAAATTAATGGCGTTTTGGAACCTGCCACTGTGGTACAGCACATTCAGCAAATTCACGGAAGGGAGCAGAGTCCACCAGCTGGAAAGGCAGCAGCTGCAATGCGAGTAATTTTGCTAAGCTGTGCTTGGGGATGGTTGGGACTATATTTTTTCTTTTGCTGCAGCAGCTGCGGCAACGTAATCTGACAGTGTAAATCTTCAGCTGCTGGGATGATGTCACATTGTGAGGAAGGACCTGGTGCATCCATTACTGTAGCATCATCCCTGTAGGTGGAGGTTGTAGGCAATGACATGGCAGGACATACAGTGGGGGTAGAGACAGATGAGGAGGACCTACGCAAAGTTTTGCGGCAACGGGATGTGTGGCAGTTGTTCATATGTCGCCTCAAGCACGTGGTACCCAAGTGTCCGGTATCTTTCCCAAGCTTAAACCTCATCTGACATAGATTACAAATAGCAACGCTGCGCTCTACTGCACATTTCTTAAAGAACTCCCAGACAACAGAGTTCCTGCATGTGTTCTTTGAGACAACAGCGCTCTGCACCGGAGCAGCTCTGACATGTGATGCCTTGGACTGGCTAGTGCTACGGTTGGTCACAGAGGATGTTGGGCCTCGTGTTTGCTGTGCCTCCTCCTTCCCCTCTTCCTCACTTAATTCCTCTGTTCGATCAGGCACCCAGGTGGAGTCAGTGACCTCATCATCATTGTCATCATCACCCCCTATCTCCTCGTCACTGGAGCCAACTTGGCAGTATGCTACAGCTGCTGGGGCAACATGAGTGCCAGTTATTTGTGTGTCATCACTGGCACCCCCTTCGTCTAGGTTGATTATACTCCCTTCCTCAACCTCAGAGATTGAATCAGAGCACTGTACTTGCTGCGCATCCTCAAGCAGCATGTCACTCTCATTATAGTCAAACAATTCAGCTGACTCCTCCGTGTGTGATAGCGAGGCTACAGCAGGAGTAGCTGTGGACATGGAGGCTGCATTAGATGCTTTGGCAGCTGAGGTGGACTGTAAAGCACTAGAAGCCTGGCTGACAGAGGACTCGGAGGATGAGGATGGCCTGGTTAGCCAATCCACCAAGTCCTCTGTATGTTGCTGCTGCTTAAGAATGGCCAGCACCAGTTAGAAAGGACAAGCGTGCCCCTGCAGGGGATGCACCACGTCCACCACGACCAGAGGCACAGCCTCCCGACACAGGGGCTGCTTGCCCTCTTATCTGTGTCTGGGAGCGTCTGCCTGTCCTTTTTGTTCTTTCAGACATGGTGAGTGATATATAGATTAATATATACAGATCTCTGATTCAACTCTGGCATAAAGATTTAAAGAACTCTGGTATAACTCAGTGAGACACCCAGATAGCTGGCAGCCAGTGACAAGACACAGATTACAAGTCTCAGACACCTCCTATAAATCAGTGAGACCCCTTGATGGGTGGCAGGGAAACCTCCTATAAATCAGTGAGACCACTTGATGGGTGGCAGCCAGTGAGAACACACAGATTATAACAATTCCCAAATTTTTTAAAGAAATTAGTGAGCCCCAAAATACTGTGTGGTACTGGCTGTGTGACAAGACACAGATCACCTCAATTCACAAATGTTTTGTAGAAATTAGTGAGCCCCAAAATACTGCGTAGTACTGGCTGTGTGTCAAGACACAGATCACCTCAATTCACAAATGTTTTGTAGAAATTAGTGAGCCCCAAAATACTGCGTGGTACTGGCTGTGTGACAAGACACAGATCACCTCAATTCACAAATGTTTTTCAGAAATTAGTGAGCCCCAAAATACTGCGTGGTACTGGCTGTGTGACAAGAGACAGATCACCTCAATTTACAAATGTTTTAATGAAATGTGTAACCCCCAAAAAGACTTGCTGGCTGTGTGACAAGACCCAGAAGATCACCTCAATTCACAAATGTTTTAAAGAAAGTTGTAAACCCCAAAAAAACTTGCTGGCACAGTGACAAGACACACATCACCTAAATTCCCTGATATTTGGTAGAAATGAGACCCCCCAGACCCCCCCCAGTAGCGTGGCAGACCGGCAGTAACAACACACAACTATCTCCTCTGAAATCTCCTCTTAAAATACGTGCTGTAGCTATGCGTGGAAACGTTATATAGTGTGCTGCGGGACTTAGCTCTGTGAGCCCATGATTGGGCAAAATTTGCCCAATCAGGACTCTGAGCCGTGATTGGAATACTGTTGAACCTGTCTTGCACCAGACCTGTGGTCAGGTGCAAGGCTGTAGCCAATTACGAGCTTCAGGCCAGTGGGAAAATGCATTGTGGTCCATTGTGATGCATTGTGGTCGAACATGCGGCGAACACCCGGAAATGTTCGGTGTTCGCGATCTAGTAATTGAATTTAAGCAAGCATGGGATAGGCATAAGGCTATCCTAAACAAAAGATAAATCCAGGTAAAGTATCCATGTAATTGGGCAGACTAGATGGGCCGAAAGGTTCTTATCTGCCGACATTTTTCTATGTTTCTATGTTTCTATGTTTCTAATCGAACAGGCTAAGTTCGGGTCGAACTCCGAACCGTCCGAACCGAACAGCTCATCCCTAATTGTAATAATCGCTCTAAAACAGGAGTGCTAGGGAGAAAACTGCGGGCACAGTTTTTACTCCCTAGCTTCCCCGTTTTAGCAGAAGGAATGTAATGTAGCCCTCTAACTTTTAAGTCCACCGAGGACACAAGAGATCTTCGCCATTATTGGTATAAGTGGTCACGGATGCATTGCAGACTTTATAACCTGACTGATATGACTCCAGGGGCAAACCCACCCTAAAAAAGATGGTTTGGTTTGTCCAAAAAAAAAAATAAGTTGCAGAAAAAAACATCAATGGGCCCCAAACACCTTTGCCAATACAAATATAGAAAAGAGTGCCCAAATCTAGTGCCAATGTTTTTGGCCAGCTTTGTACAAAATGTAAGAGCTTATAAGGTTGCAGCCGTGATTAGTGGGAGTTGCGGAACCTCTAAGGCTACCAAGCTCCAATATACCAAGCAGTAAAGAATCTCCCAACTGGTGCAAGTGTTTCAATTTCCAATATGGGACAAAGTTGAATGATGATATATCAATTTGTACATCAAATAGCCATTAATCAGTTTTGTGCATTCATATAATCAAATAACATTTATAATGTGGCAGGTCATGTAGTCATATATCGAATAGTGATTTGTACAGATGGTGACTTACAGATAATGTACCAAGAGTGATATATCAAATGATATGTCCATTTATAACCAAATAGTGAGTGTAATAATGGAGTTCTATCCACAATTTGTATGTGAGAAACGTACTTCATTTTTTTGGGGAGTGAAGAAGAGTCTATAATAATGTGTACATATAACCCTTTACAGTCTTGTGGAAATTATTAACATCTAGTTCCTCTCAATCTTTGGGCCCTATTACATTCTTCATGCAAAAACGCACGCGCAACATATGAATTTGTGCGTCCAGCGTTAACCGTTAGCGGGCGTAAATCAACGCTGGAATTACAATCCTTGCGCATTTTTTCATCCATCGAGCAATAACACGCGTAAAACGGACGTGCACAAACAAATTGTCTCATGTTAAGTTTTTGTGCCTGTCAAAGTCAATCTGCGCATATATGCTGCATCAATAAAAAATACACACAACTTCTCCATTTTATCGGTTTGGTGTGTGTAGAATGTGTAACTATACTTTGCTGTATTTATTTTATTTTTTTTGGGCTGGTGTATTTGACTTCGGCCAGGTTGATAGAATTTGCCATTAACACCAGCTTTTAGAAGTTGCTAAAATTATGCACGCAAAGGCTGTGCGTTACAAACTGCGCGGCATCGAGTGGTTGCTTGCGGCGGCGCTTAGCGTATCCCAGGGCTTAGTGCCCGGTAACAATGCTGGCAGCTTTTTAAGTGCCTGCATTGTAATATCACGCTAAAACAGGGGCGGAAAGGAGAAACCTGCATGCGCAGGTTTTTCTCCTTTGCGCCCCCGTTTTAGGGCGATTATTGTAATGTTGCCCAGGCCTCAAAATTTCCACCCGCCTGTTCTCATTTGGCGAGTGGAAATTAAGTGGGGTCTCTTGCTCTGCCCACACTTGGGGCCCTATTACATTGTTTGCGTTAAAACGCGGGCGCAAAGTAGGCTTGTGCACCGATTTTTTTTTTTCGGTTCGATTTGTTCGGATGTTTAAAATTTTCGATTCGGCTCGTTTCGACCGATTTCTGTTTCGATTCGGTTCGGTTCGGCTCGTTTTTCGTGTACATTTTTTTTCGGAATATCGACCATTTTTCGTGTTTTCGGGTCACTTTGCTCGTTTTTTGTATCGACTTTTCGAGATTTCGGAAATTTTCGTTTTTTTTCGGAACGTCTGTTCTCCTCGTTTCAAAGTGTCTAACTCTATTCGTTTTGACGGAAACTGCTATGGTTTACTTTTTTTATATTTCATATATTTTTTTTATAATAAATTTTTGGTTTGTTTTTCCATTTCACAACTTTATTTAATCATATTAAAATGTTATGAAAGACAAGGAACCAAAAAAATGAACAAAACGATTTAAAAAACGCTAAACTGCCAAATGGTCTGACTTTAAAAATAAAAACCAGAACAAAAGGTTTTAAAACGGAAAAATAGTTGATCAAAAATACGCATTTACAAATACAAAATTTACAAAATCAGCGATATAACGATAATAGTTAAATATACGATGTCCAGAATTACCGAAATGGAACCGAAATCACGAATGGAACCGAAATCATGAATAGAGTGAAAATAAATTTCGATTTGACACATTTCAAGTCCATTCGAAAATTCCGAAAATATTTCGTTTCGGCTCGGAAAACTTTTCGGATCTATCGGTTTTCGGGTCCGATCCGATTCGGAAATTCGGCCGAATCCGAAGCCACGAATCGGGAAATTTCGTGAAAATTCCGAAACCCGAAACGCACATCCCTAGCGCAAAGGAGGAAAAACTGCGCCCGCAGTTTTCCCCCTTGCGCCCGCATTTTAACGCTGGATTACAATGCAGGCTCAAAAAATGCTGCCTGCATGGTTTCCGCGCATTAAAATCAGGGATACTCGCAGCAGCCGCGAGCATCCACTCGATGGAGTCCATAGGACTTGAGTTCCCTCCTGCCGGTCACATGACCAGCAGGATCTCGCCTCGCGAGATCCTGCCGGTCGGCGTAGTGATACACAGGGAGAGACTGGAGGGACTTTTTTCCCCCAGTTGTTCCCTGCTCCCGCTGGCCGGTGGAGGCGGACAGAGCCGCGGTCCTCGCCGTGGGACAGAGGGTGAGTATACGATTTGTTTTATTTTTTTAGCCTGGTGTTAACGGTTTCCGCTTCTGCAGAATCCGTTAACACCAAGTCCTGGCTCTGGTTAACTTTTCGCTGACCAGAGCCAGGCGTTAATCAGCGCTAGGACTTTGTAATCCAGTGCTGATTAACGCTTTGCACTCCCCATGTTAAACATAGGGAGCACAAAGTACAGTAACCTCCTGCTGAAAAGCACAAGGTACCAAACGCAATCGGGTTTTCAACCCGTTTGCGTTTGATTTGTATTATGCGGTAAACACCACAGTAAACGTTAATGCTCATGCAAGTGAGCATTAACGTTTGCGTGAAGAATGTAATAGGGCCCTTGGGGTCTGATGTCTGTGTATTAATATTATTTATTTTTGCAACTTCATAACTTTGTTCTGAATAAAACATTTAACAGTGTCATTTCAGAAGATAATTTAAGAGGGTGTGTGTGGGGGTAGGGATTAGTTGGGGCACCTGGTGGCGAGTAACTCTTAAGGCCTGGCTAGTAGCTCGGGACTTGAAATTTTGAGCCCTGATGTAGCCCGTACTGTTTATTGGGATTTGGTTCCATTTGCCTTGTTGCTTTGCACTTGCAAAACTATTACAAGACTATTACAAGCTATAGTTACTACTTACCAGTAACATATTGTGTAATGAACTTCTGACATTAAATCGCGGTCTTATGATATTGTTTTAAGTTTTAAGTTCATAGGACTCCATGGAGGTTCGATCTGCCGGCTCATATGACCGGCAGTATCTAGACTCTAGCGAGATCGCGTAGTGATCGTGGAGGGAGACTGCAGACTTTCTTCCCCCAGTTTCACTCAGCTCCCTGTGTCCAAAAGTAGAGGGGGTTGGGCTGCCGTTCCGCCACTGAGAGGTGAGTATTTGATATTAACATATTAAATATAGCCTCTAGTCTTTTAGTGGTTAAGGGCTGTGTGTAGATAGTGATAATGGTGTGTCATTTTTGTTTCTGCAAGTGTGGTACACTTACGTTGTGGAGTACGCACAGCCTCTTCTGTCCCCACAGATGCTGCGTCAGTGCCACCACTACGGCTTGCTGTTAAAGACAGAATAAAAAAAAATATTAATAATTTTGGTATACCTTTTATCAAGAATTTAATTTAAAGTTCTTTATTACATCATTCACTAGGGAATATAGACGTTCATCATTATTTTACAATTCAGTTAGTGTTAGCTACTCGCCTAGAAATGTATCTTGGCCTAGGCCTAGGGGGCGGCAAAAAAATGCCAGCCTCCACACAAAAAAAAGCCGCCCTGTTGCTTACTTTCACCCGCGGCTGCCGGTTTGCTAATCCCTGGCATCAGAACGTGCCTCCCATAGCCCTAATCAGACAGCTTATCATTTTTTTTTTTTTTTATAAAACCCCTCTGTGGTATTGTGGAAGAGTGCAGGGGTGGACCCTGCCGTCAAATATTAGAATGATATGAATCTGGTACACGCGTCAGTGCACCCAAATATTGGGCCTTGGTGCCAGCACACAGTAACCCATCTGAGGTATTGTGGAAGAGTGCAGGGGAAGACCCTGCGGTCAAATATTAAAATGATATGAATCTGGTACACGCGTCAGTGCACTCAAATATTGGGCCTTTGGTGCTAGCTAGTACTTTCACACCGTAACCCCTCTGAGGTATTGTGGAAGAGTGCAGGGGTGGACCCTGCAGTCAAATATTAAAATGATATGAATCTGGTTCACGTGTCAGTGGCAGTGCACCCAAATATTGTGCCTTTGGTGGCAGCAAGTGCCTTCACACCGTAAGTATCAGGAACCATGCCTGCTTGTCAGAAACCATGCCTGCTGATGCATCAGATCCATGAAAGGTGCTGCCCCCTGGTCAGCATTACTACCAGCACTGATAGGGGTTAATAAGTCAAAACACCAAAACACACACACAACCACACCCCCTGTTTGTCTATAAAGGACCTCTTCCTCCTATGTGCAGTACCTCAGTATTGGTTTATCCCCTGATCTGTTCAGATGTTCATTCTGTATATTCATTGATTCACCGTGTACGAGACCCCTCTGCTTTGCCCACCAACCACTGCTTTGTGCCAATCCTCTGACCTCCTATTGACTATACTCTGTCTAATCCATTGTACTGCGTTCTGGCATCACCCAGTATCCATTCCATCACGGTACTGAGGTGTGGGTTCCCCTGCATACTGGGCTCAGACCACCCTTAACTTTGGGTACCACCATGGCCCAGGCCAGGTGCGATCCTGACAGCTACCAAGCACAATACCTACGTCCCTCATCACCAGCTTTCTACTACAACTAGCAACCAAGCACAATACCTCCATCCTTCATCACCAGCTTTCTTCTGCAAATGGAAACCAAGCACATTACCTCCGTCCTTCATCACCAGCTTTCTACTACAACTAGCATTCAAGCACAATACCTCCATCCCTCATCACTAGTGATGAGCTGAACATCCCCGAGTTCGGTTCGCATTCGAACTCGGACTTTACAAATGTTTGAATTCGAACTCGAACTCAATACAAGTCAATGGGGCTGAAAATTCGACTTTTAGAGGGCCCTCCAAGAGGGCATATATGCTACATATTTGCCATAAAAGGTGTATGGGGGTCCGGGTAGGGCCCTGGGGGACAGGAAACAAGGACAAAAAGTAAAAAAAAAACGTTTTTAAAGGGACAGTGAGTTTTCCATGAAATAAGGGTTAAAAATAAAAATGAAAAATTCCTTCAAATATCGTGCCTAGGAGGTCCCCATAACCTGCCCGTGAAGTGGTGGATTTCTGGGATGTATAGAAACACTTAAAAACAAAAAAATTATGTTTCAAATGACGGTAAATGCTTTTCCTTTAATCTATCCATAAACAACTGCTTGGGGTGGCAGTCTGTATGAAAAGAGGAGACATTTTCGGACACGCAGAAAAAGTTTAGTGATTTTTTGGCTAAATTATTGTGAAACTTATGCAGGCTTTGGATGAAAGTAACAATAGGTGCTTTAAAATTGGGCCTTTAGCGTCGGCAACAGTGCCATCACACAGTAACCCCTCTGAGGATATGAATCTGATACAGGCGTCAGTGGCAGTGCACCCAAATATTGTGCCTTTGATGCCAGGCCAGCAAGTGCCATCATACAGTAACCCCTCTGTGGTATTGTGGAAGAGTGCAGGGGTGGACCATGCGGTCAGGGCCGGTGCTAGACTATTTTGCGCCCTAGGCAAGACCAGCTACTTGCACCCCCCCAAAAAAAAAACCGACACAACATGAAACTGTTAAATTTCTTTTTATTTAAGAATGAGGTTTGAAAAGCACCAATAGTAAAGGTAAAATAAATATAAATAAACTGTATTAAACCATTTTAAATTAACTCTATTAAACAAATTAAAATTAACTGTATTGAACAAATATAAATTAACGGAAAAACAAAATAAGAGTTGTCACGTAAGTTTCAATTTCAGACACATCAAAATTTCACTTTGCGTGCCTTATCCTTTGCAAATTTTCATCATGCGTATATATATATTGCCCAGGCCAGCTCACATCATGCTCACAGACAGTCACAGATGCGCCATCATCATAGGCGTGCGCAGCCTATTGCATTAGGGTGTGCACCCAAAAGCTCAAACACATGAAAAAAAAATTATGTTATATATATATATATATATATATATATATACACGCACCCTTATGCATACAAACACACTCTCACACATGTAATATATCATTACAATATCAGGGTAATTCAAAGAGAATCGAAAAGTCACCGCACGTTCGGTGACTTTTCGTTCTCTTCAATTCGGTTTGTTTTGATGATTCCCAGTTCGGCGACCCTACGGTGTATTCAGCAAGCACCACAGGGTCCCTGAATTGCAGGGAAAGGTCGCCGCAAACCCGCCGAAAACTAACCGCAAAACCCAGCGAATGTACGCCGAAAACCCGCAAAAACATCTAGATTAAACCGCCGGAAAAAGCCAAGCAGGAGACGATCATACGCAGCGAAGCCGCCAGGAAAAGCCGACACCGCAGACGAATGGAGTGAATAAATTAGCAAAACAGTTTGCTTGAATGTTTGAAAAGTGAAACGCTGTTTGCAAAGAAATTAATGAGCGAAAATGTCTGAAACTTACATATGAGGTCCAGGGAATGATAATAAAAAGGGCTGTTACAGAAAAAATAAGTAAAAAAAAAAAAACAAACAGGAAAATGCTTAAAATATCCAAAAAAAATCTATAAATAAAGAGACATTTTACTGCAGAATTTTATAATGAACGGTTTATTAGATATTGAATTAAAACGGGAATATTTTTAACATTGAAGCCTATGGGATTCGCCTGAATAAACTTGCCGAATTAAACCACCGAACAGCAGGGCATTTCGGGAACCTTTCACTGCTGGTTTGTGTTCTCTGAATAGCCGAAGCATTGCTTTTTTATGGGGATTTCACTGCCCTCGAACAGGCACCGAACAGGCACCGTATGTGCAGGCAATTTGCCAGGATTTGGTGAATTGCCGTCTCTCTGGATAGCCGAATGGCCAGGAAAGGTAACCGAATGCTGATTTTCAGCGTTCGGTTACCTTTCTCCAGCCATTCGGATCTCTTTGGAATAACCCTATATGTTTATAATTCAGAGGTGCAGCAACCTTGGCCATCCAGTTGTTTTTGAACTACATTTCCCATGAGTCTCGACTAACCCAATTAGTGTCTGAGTATTGTGGCCGATTGTATTTTATGACTATCAGGGTTATTCAGAGAGAGGTGAAACTCAGGAGAATGACTGGAGAATGGAAAATTCTAGGTCAAAATAGCTGATTTGGAAAGTGAGATAAATGGTAGAATTTTTATGGTTTGGCTATTTTGACCTAGAATTTTCACTTCTCCAGTTATTCTCCTGCTTTTCACCGCTCTCTGAATAACCCTGTGAATGTTTAATCCCGAGGTGAGAAATAACATTGCTTTAGATGTTAAAAGCGGGCAATGAGGAAATTTTGTAATTTTTCTGCATGATCGTGTTTGGTCTCATTAGAAAGGCCGGGCTCTGACCTCTCCAATGACACCTAACTTAACATTGTGGAGTGTAAAGAGAGTGTCATGGCAGTGGTTTCTGTGATACGCTAATATGCACCACACATTACTGGGAGTTTCATGGCAGTGGATTCTGTGATATGCTTATATGCACCGAACATTACAGAGAGTTTCATGGCAGTGGATTCTGGGATATGCTTATATGCACCGCACATTACAGAATCCACTGCCATGATACTCCCAATAATGTGCGGTGCGTATAAGCGTATCACAGAATCCACTGCCATGAAACTCACAGTAATGTGCAGTGCGTACAGGGGTCAAGTCCTGGGAAAAAAGTGAGGGAACTCACCCACGAATTCCACAACCCCCATTACCTGAAGAAATATATATATATATATATATATATATCACGAGTATAGTAGTGCGTGCCAGTGATACCATTTTTATTGGGTTAACTTTACATTTAAAAGACAAGCTTTCAAGAGTGTAAACTGGAAACTATACTGATCAGTGAAAGGTATCACTACGTACAGGTATACTCGTGATTGTGGCAACTGGACTAACGCATATTTATATATATATATATATACAGTTGTGTTCAAAATTATTCAACCCCCAATGCTGTAAAGGGTTTTATGGAATTTAGTGTACATTTGTAATTGTATTCAGAATGAAATCCTACAAGGACTTTTTAAAGAACCATATGCAACTAAAATGACATCAATTGGTTTTGTAATACAGTAGTAAATGTTTCTTTTGTGAATTCTTCATTGACACAATTATTCAACCCCTTAAAGACTACCACTCTGAAGAACAGAGGTTCATTCAAGTGTTTTCAATCAGGTATTGAAAACACCTGTGGATGTCACGGAGCAGCAATAAAGCATAATAAGCACCAATTAGGCAGCTTTAAAATGACTGTGATACTCAGCTCCTTCTAGACATTTACTGGTGTGGTTACAAACATGGTGAAGTCAAGAGAATGGTCCAGGAAGACAAAAGAAGAGGTGATTACTCTTCACAGGAAGGGCAATGGCTATAAGAAGATTGCAAAGATGTTAAACATACGAAGAGAGACCATAGGAAGCATCATTCGCAAATTCAAGGCAAAGGGCACTGTTGAAACGCAACCTGGTCGTGGCAGAAAGAAGATGCTGACTTCGACTGCTGTGCGCTACCTGAAGCGTAGAGTGGAGAAAAGTCCCCGTGTGGCTGCTGAGGAACTGAGAAAAGATTTGTCAGAGATGGGTACTGAAGTTTCAGCTCAGACAATACGGCGCACACTGCGTAATGAAGGCCTCCATGCCAGAACTCCCAGGCGCACCCCCTTGCTGTCTCCAAAGAATAAGAAGAGTCGACTGCAGTATGCCAAAAGTCATGTGGACAAACCACAGAAGTTTTGGGATAGTGTTCTGTGGACTGATGATACAAAATTAGAACTGTTTGGGCCCATGGATCAACGCTATGTTTGGAGAAGGAAGAACAAGGCCTATGAAGAAAAGAACACCTTGCCTACTGTGAAGCATGGCGGGGGGTCAATCATGCTTTGGGGCTGTTTTGCTTCTGCAGGTACAGGGAAGCTTCAGCGTGTGCAAGGTACCATGAATTCTCTTCAGTACCGGAGATATTGGATGACAATGTGATGCAGTCCGTCACAAACCTGAGGCTTGGGAGACGTTGGACCTTTCAACAGGACAATGATCCCAAGCATACCTCCAAGTCCACTAGAGCATAGTTGCAGATTAAAGGCTGGAACATTTTGGAGTGGCCATCGCAGTCACCTGACTTAAATCTGATTGAGAACCTCTGGTGGGACTTAAAGAAAGCAGTTGCAGTGCGCAAGCCTAAGAATGTGACTGAACTGGAGGCTTTTGCCCATGACGATTGGCGAAGATACCCGTAGATCGCTGCAAGACACTTGTGTCAAGCTATGCTTCATGTTTAAAAGCTGTTATAACTGTAAAAGGATGTTGTACTAAGTACTAAGATTGAATGTCACTTGGGGTTGAATAAAACTGATAATGATGTGAGCACAGAAAAGACATTTGTGGTTATTTCATTATAAATGTTATGTTATATTTGTCTGACCTACACGTACCTCTTTCATTTAATTGTAAGCAAGATGACTGAATGATCAAAATCAATGTCAAACTGGCCAAAACACTCAATTTCAGTGGGGGTTGAATAATTTTGAACACAACTGTATCTCCAGGCACAGACCCCCAGAATAATATACACAGTGCTGAACCCCCAGAATAATATACACAGCGCTGAACCCCCAGAATAATATACACAGTGCTGAGCCCCAGAATAATATACACAGCACTGAGCCCCAGAATAATATACACAGCACTGAGCCCCCAGAATAATATACACAACATTGTGCCCCCAGAATAATATACACAACATTGTGCCCCCAGAATAATATACACAGCACTGAGCCCCCAGAATAATATACACAACATTGTGCCCCCAGAATAATATACACAGCGCTGAGCCCCCAGAATAACATACACAGCACTGAGCCCCCAGAATAATATACACAGCGCTGAGCCCCAGAATAACATACACAACACTGAACCCCCAGAATAACATACACAACACTGAACCCCCAGAATAACATACACAGCACTGAGCCCCCAGAATAATATACACAGCACTGAGCCTCCAGGATAATATACACAGCACTGAGCCCCCAGAATAATATACACAGCACTGAGCCTCCAGGATAATATACACAGCACTGAGCCTCCAGGATAATATACACAGGACTGAACCCCAAGAATAATATACACAGCACTGAGCCCCAGAATAACATACACAGCACTGAACCCCAAGAATAATATACACAGCACTGGTTATATGGATATATTTCCCCAGTTCACATGGATATAATTGCCCCCAGTTCACTTGGATATAATTGCCCCAGCTCATATGGATAATGCCCCCCCAGCTCTCATGGATAATGCCCCAGGTCTCATGGATAATGCCCCAGCTCTCATGGATAATGCCCCCAGCTCTCATGGATATGCCCCAGCTCTCATGGATAATGCCCCCAGCTCTCATGGATAATGCCCCAGCTCTCATGGATATTGCCCCCTGGTCTCATGGATATTGCCCCAGGTCTCATGGATAATGCCCCAGCTCTCATGGATATTGCCCCCTGGTCTCATGGATATGCCCCAGCTCTCATGGATAATGCCCCAGCTCTCATGGATAATGCCCCAGCTCTCATGGATAATGCCCCAGCTCTCATGGATAATGCCCCAGCTCTCATGGATAATGCCCCAGCTCTCATGGATATTGCCCCAGCTCTCATGGATAATGCCCCAGCTCTCATGAATATTGCCCCCTGGTCTCATGGATATTGCCCCAGCTCTCATGAATATTGCCCCCTGGTCTCATGGATATTGCCCCAGCTCTCATGGATAATGCCCCCAGCTCTCATGGATATTGCCCCAGCTCTCATGGATATTGCCCCAGCTCTCATGGATAATGCCCCAGCTCTCATGGATAATGCCCCAGCTCTCATGGATAATGCCCCAGCTCTCATGGATATTGCCCCAGCTCTCATGGATAATGCCCCAGGTCTCATGGATATTGCCCCAGCTCTCATGGATATGCCCCAGCTCTCATGGATATTACCCCCCAGGTCTCAGGGATATTGCCCCCCCACAGGTCTCAGGGATATTGCCCCCCAGCTCACCTTTGCTGCTCCTGCTCCTCTGCCAGCGGCCGCGTGCTTCCTGCTTCAGTGGCCGCTGACAGGAAGTGCAGCCGCTCGCCTGGGATCTATGAAACAGCCAGGCGAGCGGCTCCACCTCCTGTCACCGGCCCTTGTAACAGGAAACACGCCGGCCGCCGGCAATGTGCGGCGGCGGCGTTCGGGCTCGGGCCACAGCGGGAACGCTGCGTTCCCGCAGCGTTCCCGCTGTGGGAGAAGTGCGGGAACGCCGTTCCTGCTCGACTCGAGCCCTGAGTGCGTATAAGCGTATCACAGAATCCACTGCCATGAAACTCCCAATATTGTTTACATCAATTTTATTTGATGGCAGTGGATTCTGTGATACGCTGTTTTTATAAGCGTATCACAGAATCCACTGCCATCCAATAAAATTGTAATATTTAAAATACTGTATATAAAAGTTGACTCCACTCCTGCTTACCTTTTTTCTTGCAGGGAGGGGGATGAACATGTCCGTTGACAGAGGAGGGGACCGCTTCATCCAGCTTAAATCCAGCCTGTACTTCCCTGGTGGTCCGGTGGCTGTGGGCTCTGCAATGCGATCTGTGCTTCGTGCACAGAATGCAGAGCACGTCCACACTGGACCCGTGCACCGGCGATCCTCTGATGACCTTTCACCTGACTGCCGGCGCTCTCTGACATAGTCAGTGTGCGCCGGCGATCAGGTGACAGGTCATCAGAGGATCGCTAGCGCACGGGTCCTGTGTGGGACGTGCTCTGCATTCTGTGCACGAAGCACAGATCGTATTGCAGAGCCCACAGCCACCGGACCACGAGGGAAGTACAGGCTTGCAGAGGCAAAGGGTCCCGGATGGCTATCCG
Source organism: Leptobrachium leishanense (assembly GCA_009667805.1). Classification (NCBI taxonomy): domain Eukaryota; kingdom Metazoa; phylum Chordata; class Amphibia; order Anura; family Megophryidae; genus Leptobrachium; species Leptobrachium leishanense. The sequence goes on along the minus strand of CM019064.1, from coordinate 456,558,998 downwards.
TGGGATGCGGCCAGCTGGGACCCAGAGTGTGCCGCGGGTGGGATTAGGGTGTGCCTAGGCACACCCGTCACACCCCGTGCGCACGCCTATGGCCATCATGCGTATATATATTGCCCAGGCAAGCTCATATCATGCGTATATATATTGCCAAGGCCAATCCCCTGGTATAGATAGGGGGTTCATTTGAACTACGATATCTCCAGGCATCTAGTGGGTCATGGAGGGTGTCAATCGAAAGGCCTGAGCATGGCCTTTTGAATGATACCCAACATGACCAGGTATAAAGTAAAAAACAGAAAAACATGTATTTTTTTTGTGTTAATTTTATTAATGCAGCAATATTGTTCACATTTCAATTATAATGTGAATGATGTTGCACTAATGATTTTTTTCTATGGGGTGCGTGTGCTATAAATCACGTAATTCCCCCCACAAAATGTAACAAGTCCCCATTTCTAATTTTTGTACAAGCGCACCCTATAGAAAACATAACCGCAGACGCTCATGTGCTAAAATGTGAAAAAAAACACTTTACACACTCCAGATGATTAAAAATTCATTTTTATTGCATTTTTTTCATAATATACAGCCAGGACAGGACGTATACATATAAAAATGATATATTATGAATCTGCGGAGTCTGCTGGAAAGAACGATATCTAACATGTCGGTCATTTAATAAAATGTGGCTTCAAAATCGCTTTTAAACATGATGAGCGAAAGCGGTAAAAATGAGCTGAGCACACAGTAGTGAAATGCAGCATATTAGAAGAAGTTTTAGGAGGGAAATTAACACTTCTCACTCAGAAGCAGACACCACCCCCTCAGTATAGTCTACACATACATACAATGTATCAAATTCATTACACCAGACTAAAAACACCTGTTGTTATGCCGTTTGAAAAAACACAGGTCATTTAGAGGTGAGAATCTTTGCACATACACATTAGTTTTTAATTCAATATCTAATAAACCGTTGCTTATAATATTCTGCAGTAAAGAGTCTCTTTATTTCTAGATTTTTTTGTATTTTTTATACTTTCAAAATTTTTTTGTGAACTCGAACCGAACACACCCAAAAAGTTTGAAGTTTGCGAACTTTGGAACGACCAAAGTTCGAATCGAACTCCCAACTGATCGAACCGAACAGCTCATCCCTACTCATCACCAGCTTTCTACTACAACTAGCAACCAAGCGCAATACCTCCATCCCTCATCACCAACTTTCTTCTGCAAATGGCAACCAAGCGCAAGACTCCAACCAGCCATCGTCCCCACCTTTCTTCTGCAACTAGCAACCAAGGGCAATTCCCCAGCTATTATCACCAGCTATCTCTTCTGCAACAAGTAACCAAGCACACTAATCCCAGCCATTGTCATCATCATTCTTCTGCAACCAGCATCCAAGGTATCTTGCAAGCAAGATGATTCCTACCTACCACTCCACATTGTATTTGCTTAAATGTTTATTACTCTTCTTAATTTACATATGCTTTTATTCATATTTAGGTTGTTTGGGGTTTTTTCTCCATTGCTCTTTTCTTCCTAATTCCCCACTTCCAATTTGTTCCTCTGCCTGTCACCTGCCTTGTTGTAAACTCCCTCCTGATAACATAAATCTAACAATGTGATTTCTCTCCCACAGCCGACACCCTCAGTCAGCATCACCACCTTGCCTTTACTCTGCCACCTAGTCCTCATCCTATTTTTATAGCTTTTCACTTCCAGGTGCTTTTAATACTCTTTGATTAACTTTCTCAAAGTCAAACTTATAGGGGTTTTTTCACTAACCTCCTAAATGCAAAGCAATGAAATTAAACCTCATACTTGGGTTATTCAGAGAGAGGTGAAAAGCAAGAGAATGACTGGAGAATGGAAAATTCGAGGTCAAAATAGCTGATTTGGAAAGTGAGATGAATGGGGAATTTTTCTGGTTTGGCTAATTTGACCTAGAATTTTCCATTCTCCAGTCATTCTCCTGCTTTTCACCGCTCTCTGAATAACCCTGTTAGTCTTCCCTCATGCAGTTGCTTGTTGCACTTTATCAGTCTTCCAGCTCCACACTCCCACTGCTCCGTTTTGTCTCCTGTCCCTTTAATTCCCCTACATCAGTGTTTCCGAACCTTGGTCTTCAGGTCCCCCTTGCATGCAAGGTTTTAAGGATTATTTTGGGGAAATGCAGACTGAATCCTGCAATCACTCAGTAGAAAATCGTATCACCTGTGCTGGAGTGCTGGACTTCACGGTCCCTATTACATTCTTTGCGCAATTTCATTCGCGCAGCGCTTATTTTTTTGTGCACATCGTCTGGCGTTATCGCGCAAAACTTAACGGAGTATTCCGATCCGAACGCATTTTTCTCATCCGTCCAAAAATCACGTTTGTAAAAACTATGCGCAAAACGAAGAGTAATACGCATGCAGTAACGTAGCGCATGTAAATCCGTGTGCGGACTCTTTTTTTTTTGCCACATTCAGCCAATCAGAAAGGCAGCCCAGTCGCTCTGCCTAAGAAGACGGGCCATGACTGACAGACAGGGCCCTGGAATATTCTCTGGGAGGAGTGGGTTAAAATTTTGGGCGGGAAAATACTGTACATGGATTGGATTACATGTAAATGTTGGATACATTGTTGTGGGCTATATATGTAATGCACTGATGGGGGGGAGTCAGCATTCCCAATTGAATGTGCTGCTGTGAACAGTCCCTCCCACCCTCACTGTGCTTTTGGTTTGTTTTTTCTGCTTTTTCTTGCAGACGCTGTCACAGCTTTGGGCGGAAGTTATCCTGGCCAGCATGAAAATGAGGAATCTGGAAGGTGGAGCTCAAGGGAGAGGTTGGGAGAAGGGGCTTCCTGATGCGGCTGACAGCATGTGGGAGGTCGAACTCTGTGTGACGGTTGTACCTGTCAGAGGCATGGTTACGCCTCTGCTGACAGTGGGCGTGTTATGTGGTTTATGGTTTATGTTATGGAAAAAATTTAAATAAAGCTGTGGCCAAAGCCAATTTACCTATAAAAAGAAGGTGTCTGTGTTTATTGTGTTTGTCTTTGGTAATCAGCATGGTTTTAAGGGTGGTTTAATTTAAATTTTGTGTAGGGGCCCTTCCTCCTTAGTCAGTCATGAAGAACCTTAATTGACATCAATTTACCTTAATTGACTCACTTAAGTTTTTGCGCCTGTCAAAGTAAATCTGAGTATACATGCTGCAGCAATAAAAAAAAATATGCACGAATTCTCAATATTTTTGTTTGTGCATGTGTAGAATGTGTAACTATACTGTTCTGTAGACATGTGCATTCGTTTTAGTACTAAAGCGATTTAGTCCGAATTTTGGGATAATTTAGTTTTAGTATGACTCAAGAGAAACGAAACTGCTCAGTACAAAAAACGAAAGAAACTAAAATAAAATGCACTACATTTTAGTTTCAGTCCTCTTTGTGATATTATATTGATGAGTGAAGGAGACCAGCAATGAAGAGCGCAACATCGCAACATCCGAAGTTCTGCACCCTCCACATGCCAATGCAGGAAGATGTTCTATACAGAGAGGGGCATTAATTAATGCAGGAGGATGTTCTATATATTATACAGAGAGGGGTATTAATTAATGCAGGTGGATGTTGTATACATTATACAGAGAGGGGTATTAATTAATGCAGGAGGATGTTCTAAACATTATACAGAGAGGAGCCTTTTTTTTTTTAGCCCTTTAAATCCAGTGGCTGTGAGCGCGGAGATCGGCTCCTTGTTACATTATCTCTCAGTACAATGTATCAGGCTCAGCTGTTACAGTAACTGACTGCTGCTCATCACAGCGCTCAGAGTTTCAGTAAAACAAGAAAATAATATTGTTCTAACGTCTTATATAATAAAAATATTATTTACTAGTTTTACTGAAACTCTGAGCGCTGTGATGAGCAGCAGTCAGTTACTGTAACAGCTTTGCCTGACACGGGGCAGTATTGCAATGTTGGTGCTAACTTAACCAGAGCTGTTGTAACTGAAAACCTCCATAGGCTATAATAGCTCTGGGAAGTTTACAACAGCTCTGGTTAAGTTAGCACCAACTATGTAATATGGCCCACATTGTGCTGAGAGTGAGAGATACTGTAACAAGCAGCGATCTCAGCCCTCTGAGGAGCCACTACAATAGTAATTGTATCCACTGGTTTTCGGATGAATGAAATTAGTTTTCATACTAAAGAACTGAAAACGAATTTCTTTAGCAACTAAATAAATTGCATTTTAGTACTAATGCATTAGTTCAAAACGAAATTTTGTGCTGTGCACATGTCTACTGTTCTGTATTTTTCGTGCTGGTGTTTTTCGTTTCGGCCAGAACGTTCAGATTTGCAGTTACCACCAGCTTTTCAAAGACGTTAAAATAATGCGCGCAAACGTCGTTCGTAAAAAGTTGCGCATAGATTGTAATACCATCTGCGTACCAGCGCACAAACACATTTGCGCTTACAATGTTAAGTATAGGATGAGCACAGTTCATCACGCTCACGTAGGTCCATCCGCGTTAAACGATAACGCGCATCGTTTGCGCGAACATTGTAATACGACGTTCAGCGCAAAGGGTTTTGCCCCTCATGCAAATGCGCATTTGCGCGCGCAAAAACAAATGTGCGAGGAATGTAATAGGGGCCCACATATCTGGCAAACCTAGCCTGTTAGTGGGACCTGAAGAAAGGTTTGGGAAACACCGCTTTAGATTATTACAGTAACAAGTTTTTAAAGCGCTAACATGTTCTGTTGTCCAGAAGAAAATTAAATAGAGGTTGGAGTCTGTGGTTCTGAGGTGAGCAGTGGAGTAGGGTAGGAATCAAAGTGAATTTGCTGGAAGAGAAAATGGTCACATGGGATCAGAAATTTGGAGTTGTCATAAAATGTGCAAGTCAATGAGGCAGGTCAGGGGGGGCACATAAGAACATATGGTTTGTGGGGGGCAACAGAGCATAAGCAAGAGAGCAAAATGTAGGTATACAAGTTAAGCAAATATAACTACTAGCACAGAAGCTGAATAAAGATGGAGAGAAACACTATGGGCCATATTACATAGTTGGTGCTAACTTAACCAGAGCTGTTGTAAACTTCCCAGAGCCGTTATAGCCTATGGAGGTTTTCAGTTACCAACAGCTCTGGTTAAGTTAGCACCAGCTTTGTAATACTGCCCTATATATCCACACACACACACACTAACTAGTAACTTGTAAGCTCATGGGATGTGTGGGAGAGCACTCTATATAAAGTGCTCTGTACGCTGGACGGTTATCCAACAGACAGGGCCCTCTGTTCCTTATGTACTGTTTTGTCTCATATTTGTATTTCTCAATTGCAAAGTGCTACAGAATATGGGCCATATAACATACTTGGTGCTAACTTAACCAGAGCTGTTGTAAACTTAAAACCTCCATAGGCTATAATGGCTCTGGGAAGTTTACAACAGCTCTGGTTAAGTTAGCACCAAGTATGTAATATGACCCTATGTTGGCTCTATAGAAATATCGAATAACTAAGTAAGAATAGGGCGGATAGCTTATTCACTTTTATTATGTGATTTAAGCTTCAAAACATTAAAAACTAGAGCATTACCAGTATTTTAAAGCACGCCTGAATTAATACACTGTGGCCCCTATTACGCTCTTGGCATTAAAACGCAGGCGCAGGGGAGGAAAAACTGCACCCGCAGTTTCCCCCCTTGCACCCGCGTTTTAACGCCAGATTACAATGCAGGCGCAAAAAATGCTGCCTGCATTGGTATCAAGCGTTAAAGTTAGGGATGCGCGCGGCAGCGCTGAGCGCAGCCGCACGCATCCTCTCAATGGAGGACTCCACTGAGTTCCTGTCTGCCGGTCACGTAGTGATACCCAGGGAAAGACAGGGGGACTTTTTCTCTCTGTCTTTCCCTGCTCCCGCCGGCTGGAGGATGCGACTGGAGCCGCGGTCCTCACCGCTGGACTGTCGGATATAATCTCTGCAAGTGACTACAACACGTCATATATTGGACTTCTCAGCCACGCCTCCAATATGGCAGGGATTATTATTTCATAAGAAACTTATACGAGACACAAATATCAATCGTTTATATTTCCTAGAAATTCTCCTAAATTCTTTTAATTGTCTGTGTTTTGCTTTGAAGAGTACAATAATCAATAATCGGATAAAATCATATATATATTTATTACGTATACAAAAAAGTTTCAAATCTCATATCATAAACAAAGAGTTATAAACCACAATCCATCAGCACATAAAAACTAGCTTCACAATATATGTATCTCCTGTTAGTAACTGCATATATGATTAATATCATTTATCTTATCAATTAGTAACTAATACACAAATGGTTAATAAACATTTCTGCTTAATACAACATGCATTTCCCAGCAAACAACGTTTAACCAGCTAGATCTTATATATATATATATATATATACTACATGGATCAACAAAAGATGAGCTAATTTAAAATGATAATTAATAAAACTTATTTAGTGAATCCTCCCCTAATCTCGAGAATTAAATTTCTAATCTTTTGCTTTTTATTTTTAGTTATATAATTCCTTGCTTATTAATTTTTTCAATCACAATAATTTCCAAATTCAATATATATATATATTGGTATCAATCCTACAGCAGTTTCTTTTAGGATAAATCCTTATGTCCACTTCTTCATATTTCTATCTGCAGAATAGAAATATTTAGACTTTTGGAGCTATCTGTTGCAAAAATCTACAGATATATATATTTACATTAATTCCTTAATTTAAATAGCTCTCATACATTACCTCTCCAATCTGGATTTTGATGAGTCTGCCTTGGAATTCCTTATGTAATATTGTTTTTGGAATATGTGAAGATTATCAATATCAGATAATCAATGCATGTGAGTTAGAGATTTGGTGAGAGTCTTAAGTGCATTGTCCTGGGATGGTCTGCTAGCGATGTGTGTTAGCCTCGGAATGCATCATGTCCTGGAATCTAGGAATCTCGGAATGCATTGCGGTGTGAGTCTCTGAATGAATGCAACCAACATTGCCGTTTCAATTATAGTCAATTTGACGTCACTAGCAATATTTTCATCATATCAAATATAATATTTACTATCCTCTAGAGGGCAGTATTGCACTTCTGAATTAATTCCACCATTTCTTTTTATTATTCTTATCTCATGTCAAAAGGTCAATTTGACTTAACAAAGACCCTCTCTCTCCCAATGTAGACATTTAGTCTCTCCTGCCAAAATAAGATTTATCTCCTCACTCCTTTTCTAGTTACTTACTGAGTCTTTATCAGTTGAATCCTTTTCTCTAGCTAAAATCAACAGAATCTATTCAATAATTATACTATTTACCACTTAAACTCTCTACAATATAAATTGGAGCGTCTATTTTCTACTGTAAATATAATAAAATACACCTTGATTATAAAAATATATTTCACATTACAAAGATTTTAACTCTTATATTCCTATACCCAAAAGACAAAATATCTTTTTGTTTTAAAGACTTAAAACAGACCAATAAATTTAATTATAACAGGTCTTAGCACTTAGCTTGGGCATTATATCACACAAAGACATTTTAAGGTTCCTTCATGTCTGGTATTTTTAAAAAAATATATAAGATCTCACCCAGCCATGAACTCTGTAAAAAAAATCTCGGTTCATTTCTAACTAGGGAAATTTGGAAAAAGAAAAAGACTGTCTTTAAAAACAAAATGGCTACAGGCATCCATTTTACCTTTTTTCCCTTCCAATATACCTGACAGGACAGAGGGTAAGTATGTGGCTTAATGGATTCTGCAAAAGCGGAATCCATTAACACCAGGTCCTGGCTCTGGTTAACTTTTCGTTGACCAGAGCCAGGCGTTAATCAGCGCTAGGACATTATATTCCAGCGCTGATTAACGCTTTGCACTCCTCCCCATGTTAAGTATATGGAGCACAAACTGCACTAACCTCGCACAGAGGAGCGCAAGGTACCAAACGCAAACAGGTTTTTTAACCCGTTTGCGTTTGGATTGTAATAGTCAGCTAATACCGCAGCTATCGTTAGGTATGTAATAGCCTGTCTGTGCTCTCTTTTGCATAAAAAGGAGAGAAACGGTCGCTTTAACAGAAAACTATTACAGGGGGGAAAAAAATCATGATTTGAACAAGTTGTTCAAATTGTTTCAAAGGTCTTTGAATAAATTAAATTCATTCGTATTAGCATTTTATTCAGACACTTGCTCCCTCGCGCATTATTGTCCTTGATGATGTGTTCAGCGCGAGAAAAAGTACATCTCCGACTAAAAGGGAGAAGAAACAAAGTTCTAGAATTCGTAACAGTTTCCAATGCCGTGGAAAGATACCAAAGTACACAGCAGGTGCTCTGATCTGTAGCACTGGATTAAACTTCTCGGCACGCAGCGAATAAAAGGCGGCGATCCTAAAAGCTAATCAGTGCCCGCTGTGACATTCAGCCCAGATTAGTTACTGGCATCAGATAGTGTTAAGAGCATTATGCCATCTGTGAGGGAAATAGGGGGTAAGGCGTGATTAATCAACCGCATCCTCTGACTTAATTTGGGGGGAACCCCCCAAAAAAAAGAATATAAAGTCTCGTGTTAAAAAAGTAGGCAAGTTAATGTCTAGGCAATTGTGATGTTCCGAGACGGATCTGGTCAGGATCCCTATAAAATAGACCTCTAGCCCTCCGATCCTTAGAGTGGTCGGGACTGCTAATCCTAAAAACAAACAGTTGCGAACAGCCCCAATGGCCAAGAACCTTAGGAAAATATAGCACTGCGATATAGTATATGGCAGCGCCAGGCAACATACACAGAATCGGTAAAGCCAGCACAGCAAACAGAGCAATACCTATGTGCTGCGCTACAGTATATGACAGGTCTAACACACACACAGACATGTAGCACCAGGCAGGGCACAGACTGTCCGGGTTCGGAGTCATGTGTCCAGGTTTGACACCCTCTGCCACCCGAACACATGAATCCAAGATTATACTTACATTTCCTGCGTTCCCACGGCGCCACGGTCTTTTCCTCCTTCCATTTTTTCCCAGCTGAAGAGGGATTGGCTGGTCTGCGTCACGTGTCGTCCTCTGAGCCGCTGTCATGGTCGCACAGGCGCAACGGGCTCACTCTCACGTGATATCGTTTCACGTGTTGCTCGTGCGCCTGCGGGCTGCTCCCTTCCTAGGCCTCCCAGCCGGGCAGTGTGCCAATCAAGCAGCTAAGGAGAGGACGTGCTCTGTGATGTCTTCATCCAGATTCCGGACCTGGAACGCAGATGCGGTCGATCTTGCCAGATGTCACGAGCCTGGCCTAGCAGATGTGCAGAAATGTGGGTGTGAGCCCAAGGTGCAGTAAACGTATCAGAAGGCAGGATACAGGGTAACAGGGTTTATTTGTGAATACAAATAAACTGACAACAGACCAGGAAAATAAACAATGGCTATAGAACATATAAATCAGGCGCAGGTACAAAATAGGAATAGGCAATAGAGTGGTCAAGAATTAGCAGAGATCTGGTACACGGGTATATCAATAATGGAAAGCAGAGGGTACAGGGGGCAATGGAGGATACCGGTAGAGAATGTCCAGAAATAGCAGAGGGTGTACAGGAAGGTCTATGGATCAAGAGCAGGAGGGGTTCCAGGCAAGGATCTGTGGAAGGCAGGTCTGCACTAGCCAAGCTAGGAACTTCAATGAGGAAGCGTGGGATCAGGGGTGTAGCTTCCTAATATGCAGGATCAATTAGGGAGATGAACGGCAGGTGTGGTTCCATGTCCATTATGCAAATTATAGTTCAAGAAGCGTATGGAGGAAAAAGTCCTAGAACCTGCATATCAATGCAAAACAGGGCAAAAGGAGAACAAAAGAGGGCGCCAGAGGCTCTGGTGGTTCGGATCGTGACACCAGACCAGCCAGCAGCTCTCCACTCCATCCACTCTGACGCCGCCGCCCGCCGGTCAACTCAAGGGAGGCTCGCAGACAGTGAGTGTACCAGCCTTTGTTTCCAGTCTGCTGCAGCATAATAAATAATACCAGTGTGTGCCATAAAGTGTGCCAGCCTTTCCAGTCTGCCAAATATAATACCAGTGTGTGCCATAAAGTGTGCCAGCCTTACCAGTCTGCAAATGGAAAGCGCCGCGGTACACACAAGGAGGAGCCCCACAACTAAATCCACGATATCCAAGAGGTCACTGCTATAGTTGGACGCCGCCAGTCCAGGTAAGTAGCAATAGAGATGAGGAAGCAGGACCTCAAGTGAAAATGAAGTAATTTATTCGGGAACAGCAAGCCCCATTAAACAAAAGTGGTGTGACGTTTCGACCCTAAGGTCTTCAACATACATGCACACTAAAGTCAAACATCTTCTTAAATACCTTCTGTTGTCCCCTGTATTCAATTAACCAATTAATCAGATACTTAATCAGACAATGAGAGTAGGGATGAGCCGAACACTCCCCAAGTTCGGTTCGAGCCCGAACCCGAACTTCCCATTTGTTCGTGTCCGAACCCGAACTCGAACCCAATGCAAGTCAATGGGGCTGAAAATTCGGTTTTTAGAGTGCCCTCCAAGAGGGCATATATGCTACATATTTGCCATAAAAGGTGTATGAGGGTCCGGGTAGTGCCCTGGGGGACAGGAAACAAGAACAAAAAGTAAAAAAAAAGTTTTTAAAGGGACAGTGAGTTTTCCATGAAATAAGGGTTAAAAATAAAAACCAAAAATTCCTTCAAATATCGTGCCTAGGAGGTCCCCATAACCTGCCCGTGAAGTGGCGGATTTCTAGGATGTATAGAAACACTTAAAAACAAAAAAATTACGTATCATATGACGGTAAATGCTTTTCCTTTAATCTATCCATAAACAACTGCTTGGGGCGGCAGTCTGTATGAAAAGAGGAGACATTTTCATACACGCAGAAAAAGTTTACTGATTTTTTGGGCTAAATTATTGTGAAATATATGCAGGCTTTGGATGAAAGTAACAATAGGTGCTTTAAAATTGGTCCTTTAGCGTCCCCAACAGTGCCGTCACACCGTAACCCCTCTGAGGATATGAATCTGATACAGGCATCAGTGGCAGTGCTGATTGGGGAATGTGTATACGAATATACACTATACAGTGTGGGCGCTTGCTTATTTAAATGAATTAATTAAAGTGCTAAGTGGATTACTAATAAATAGTCAAATGCAGCCAATAGTATGGTAAAAACACATAAAAAACAACCAAAATATGTGTCAAGGCTAAGATAAAGGGATAAAAGGACCATACGGCGCATAAAACAGTGCATAAAAACAGTGAACAGCTGATTAATAGACAACTGGTTAATATTAGATAAAATATGAATAGGATATATGGATAAGGATGTCCTTAAAATGTCAAATATAAAGTCGTTCAAAGTGCATAGGGAAAGGGCAAAAGGTGCAAAAAAATGTATATAAAAATAAAGTCAATTTGTGCAAATGGGTGCTCAAAAAGTGCAGCAGTTCGATACTCAAGGAAGTATTGTTGATTGGAGACAAGTGTATCAATCTTCTCTGTGATGTGGGTGTCAGATCTTCTCTTTGAAGATATCCCTCAGAGAGAAGTAAAACATAAAAGACGATAATAGTGCAGATGGTCGTACTGGAGTGGAGCAATTCAGTAAAGCCAATGTATGTACCACTCACATTTGTAGGAGCCTAAGGGAAATCCAGGCTCAAGGAAAATAGCTTGCGGCCAAATATAGAGTGGCACGTCCCTCCTTTCGTCTGTGATGGTTACTAGGTAAAGCAGAGAGAATCGGGAGACGGCACTCCCATAGCGTAACTCTGTGCGTATATGTGGAGAAATGAATTAAAGTTGATCACACTCACCGATTGTAGAGCCTCTCAATGCCAGGCTCAAGGGATATCGCCTTGGGCTCTCTTGAGGTGGAGACCCAAACCCCTTTGGTGTAGCAGCAGTTGTCCAGATATCCAAAAATAGGGAAAAGGAGAAAAAGTGGCGAATGCAAGATATAAAATAATAAATTTATTGGAAATAATAAAATCCTGGACAAGTTATACCGAGACGCGTTTCGGCTAAAAAAGCCTTCCTCAGTCGGTGTATTTAGTGTCCATAAACTGACTTTCTTATTGCACTTTATGGACACTAAATACACTGACTGAGGAAGGCTTTTTTAGCCGAAACGCGTCTCGGTATAACTTGTCCAGGATTTTATTATTTCCAATAAATTTATTATTTTATATCTTGCATTCGCCACTTTTTCTCCTTTTCCCTATTTTTGGATATCTGGACCAACTGCTGCTACACCAAAGGGGTTTGGGTCTCCACCTCAAGAGAGCCCAAGGCGATATCCCTTGAGCCTGGCATTGAGAGGCTCTACAATCGGTGAGTGTGATCAACTTTAATTCATTTCTCCACATATACGCACAGAGTTACGCTATGGGAGTGCCGTCTCCCGATTCTCTCTGCTTTACCTAGTAACCATCACAGACGAAAGGAGGGACGTGCCACTCTATATTTGGCCGCAAGCTATTTTCCTTGAGCCTGGATTTCCCTTAGGCTCCTACAAATGTGAGTGGTACATACATTGGCTTTACTGAATTGCTCCACTCCAGTACGACCATCTGCACTATTATCGTCCTTTTATGTTTTACTTCTCTCTGAGGGATATCTTCAAAGAGAAGATCTGACACCCACATCACAGAGAAGATTGATACACTTGTCTCAAATCAACAATACTTCCTTGAGTATCGAACTGCTGCACTTTTTGAGCACCCATTTGCACAAATTGACTTTATTTTTATATACATTTTTTTGCACCTTTTGCCCTTTCCCTATGCACTTTGAACGACTTTATATTTGACATTTTAAGGACATCCTTATCCATATATCCTATTCATATTTTATCTAATATTAACCAGTTGTCTATTAATCAGCTGTTCACTGTTTTTATGCACTGTTTTATGCGCCGTATGGTCCTTTTATCCCTTTATCAGTGGCAGTGCACCCAAATATTGTGCTTTTGGTGCCAGGCCTGCAAGTACTATCATACAGTAACCCCTCTGTGGTATTGTGGAAGAATGCAGGGGTGGACCATGTGGTCCTATATTAAAAAGTTTTTTTATCTGTTAATGGGCATCAGTGCACCCAGATAGTGTGCCTTGGTGCCAGCCAGCAGTATCATCATACAAGTAACCCCTCTTTGGTATTGTGGAAGAGTGCAGGGGTGGACCATGTGGTCCTATATTGAAAAGATTTTTATCTGTTAATGGCGTCAGTGCACCCAGATAGTGTGCCTTTGGTGCCAGGCCAGCAAGTATCATCATACAGTAACCCCTCTGTGGTATTGTGGAAGAGTTCAGGGGTGGACCATGTGGTCCTATATTGAAAAGTTTTTTATCTGTTAATGGGCGTCAGTGCACCCAGATAGTGTGCCTTTGTGCCAGGCCAGCAAGTATCATCATACAGTAACCCCTCTGTGGTACTGTGGAAGAATGCAGGGGTGGACCATGTGGTCCTATATTGAAAAGATATGATTCTGGTCAAGGCGTCAGTGCACCCAGATATTGTGCCTTTAATGCCAGGCCAGCAAGTATCATCATACAGTAACCCCTCTGTGGTATTGTGGAAGAGTGCAGGGGTGACCATGTGGTCCTATATTGAAAAGTTTTTTAACTGTTAATGGGCGTCAGTGCACCCAGATATTGTGCCTTTAATGCCAGGCCAGCAAGTATCATCATACAGTAACCCCTCTGTGGTACTGTGGAAGAATGCAGGGGTGGACCATGTGGTCTATATTGAAAAGATATGATTCTGGTCAAGGCGTCAGTGCACCCAGATATTGTGCCTTTAATGCCAGGCCAGCAAGTATCATCATACAGTAACCCCTCTGTGGTATTGTGGAAGAGTGCAGGGGTGGACCATGTGGTCCTATATTGAAAAGTTTTTTAACTGTTAATGGCGTCAGTGCACCCAGATATTGTGCCTTTAATGCCAGGCCAGCAAGTATCATCATACAGTAACCCTTCTGTGGTACTGTGGAAGAATGCAGGGCTGGACCATGTGGTCCTATATTGAAAAGATATGATTCTGGTCAAGGCATCAGTGCACCCAGATATTGTGCCTTTAATGCCAGGCCAGCAAGTATCATCATACAGTAACCCCTCTCTGGTATTGTGGAAGAGTGCAGGGGTGGACCATGTGGTCCTATATTGAAAAGTTTTTAATCTGTTAATGGGCGTCAGTGCACCCAGATATTGTGCCTTTAATGCCAGGCCAGCAAGTATCATCATACAGTAACCCCTCTCTGTATTGTGGAAGAGTGCAGGGGTGGACCATGTGGTCCTATATTAAAAAGGTTTTGATCTGGTAATGGGCGTCAGTGCACCCAGATAGTATGCCTTTGGTGCCAGGCCAGCAAGAATCATCATACAGTAACCCCTCTGTGGTATTGTGGAAGAGTGCAGGGGTGGACCATGTGGTCCTGTATTAAAACGTTTTTGATCTGGTAATGGGCGTCAGTGCACCCAGATAGTGTGCCTTTGGTGCCAGGCCAGCAAGTATCATCATACAGTAAAACCTCTGTGGTATTGTGGAAGAATGCAGAGGTGGACCATGTGGTCCTATATTGAAACGTTTTTTTATCTGTTAATGTGCGTCAGTGCACCCAGATAGTGTGCCTTTGGTGCCAGGCCAGCAAGTATCATCATACAGTAACCCCTCTGTAGTATTGTGGAAGAATGCAGGGGTGGATCATGTGGTCCTATATTGAAAAGATATGATTCTGGTCAAGGCGTCAGTGCACCCAGATATTCTGCCTTTGATGCAAGACTGCCAGGCCAGCAAGTATCATCATACAGTAACCCCTCTGTGGTATTGTGGAAGAATGCAGGGGTGGACCTTGCGGTCCTATATTAAAAAGTTGTTGATTTGGTAATGGGCGTCAGTGCACCCAGATATTGTGCCTTTAATGCCAGGCCAGCAAGTATCATCATACAGTAACCCCTCTGTGGTATTGTGGAAGAATGCAGGGGTGGACCATGTGGTATTATATTTAAAAGATATGATTCTGGTCAAGGCGTCAGTGCACCCAGATATTGTGCCTTTAATGCCAGGCCAGCAAGTATCATCATACAGTAACCCCTCTGTGGTATTTTGGAAGAGTGCAGGGGTGGACCATGTGGTCCTATATTGAAAAGTTTTTTATCTGGTAATGGGCGTCAGTGCACCCAGATATAGTGCCTGTAATGCCAGGCCAGCAAGTATCATCATACAGTAAGGCTGGGGTCAGATGAACGAAGTGTCAACGTCCGTGTTGCCCGCACATAAGTACGTCCGTGATAGCATACAATTGTGTTAAATGGAGCCCACACACGAAGTACGTCCGCACAGAAGTGTGGTGGCTGACGGACGCTGCAAACGGACGCAGGTTAGGCAAGAACGTAATACTGCTAGAACAGACCTGCAGAGTGCGCCACGTCCACAAGGTCCGCATAGCTTTGTGTGTGAGTGATGCAACAAGGTCAGACGGACTGCATTTATACGTCCAGCATTTTTGACGGACAGAATGTTCTTTCATTGTAATTTATTTTCCCTGCTACATCAGTCAAAAAATAGTCCGTACTGCACGGATGCACAGTCCGTACAAAATGCGCTCATCTGACCCTAGCCTAACCCCTCTTTGGTATTGTGGAAGAGTGCAGGGGTGGACCATGTGGTCCTATATTGAAAGTAGATTTTTTATCTGTTAATGGGCGTCAGTGCACACAGATATTGTGCCTTTAATGCCAGGCCAGCAAGTATCATCATACAGTAACCGCTCTGTGGTATGGTGGAAGAGTGCAGGGTTGGACCCTGCGGTTCAAAAAAATAAAATTATATAAATCTGGCACAGGCGTCAGTGCAGCCAAATATTGTGCCTTTCATGGCAGCAAGTGCCTTCACACCGTAACCCTTTTGTGGTATTGTGGAAGAGTTCAGTGCTGGAGGTTTTGTGAATGCAGAAGAGAACATACCCGATCTATTCCATTACTTTAGCATCAGGGGATTGATAGCTGCTGATCCAGGACTGATTAATTTTTATTAATGTCAGCCGGTCTACAGAGTCAGTGGACAGACGCACTCTTTTGTCTGTGACAAAACCTCCAACGGCACTGAACGTCCTTTCGGAAAGCACGCTAGATGAAGGGCAACCTAGTAGCTGCATAGCATATTGGCTAAGTTCTGGCCAGTGATCCAATCTCAACACCCAGCAAGCCAGTGGATCATCTGCTGGAAAGGTATCCAGGTCTGCCCTTGCCCCTAGGTAGTCCTTCACCATATGGTGAAGACGCTGGCAATGGGTGCCTACATTTGACGTTCCTGGGCGTCGTGGACTAAAATTTTTTTAAAGAGGCATCAGTCAAGCGGCCCTGGCCTTCACCACTATTCCTCTGATAACCCGCAGCCTCAGAAGCACGTGTGTCAGCACTTGGTAATCTACCAGTGCCTGGAAAGGTGCTACACAAGTGTCGCTTTAGAGCGTCCTCACGTTTTTTCATCCTGTGCTCCCTCTCTGCGGGCAAGATGAGCTCTGCAACTTTCCCCTTGTATAGTGGATCAAGAAGGGTTGCCAACCAGTAATGATCCCTCTCCTGGATAGCACGAATCCTGGTGTCCTTTAGCAGGCTTTGCAAAATTAGGGAGCCCATGCAGCGTAGGTTGGAGATGGCATTAGCTTCCGAGTCTTCCTGGTCAATGAGGATGACCGTATCGTGCACTTCTTCCTCCCAGCCACGCACTAGCCCTTCTGTTTCTGGGCACACAAAACCCTCCCTTGAGGAATCCCCACCTGTCAATGCCCCCACTACTTAAATATTCCTCCTCCTCCTCCTCATCCTCCTCCTGTCTGATCTGAGTAGGACCCGCTGGAATGCTGTCTACGGAAAGACTGGGGCCTTGAGAGCTAGGGAAGGCCTCCTCTTCCTCCCGCTGCTCTGTCTCTAGAGTCACATCTATAAATCCCTTCAGAGTGTGCTCCAGCAGGAACACTAAAGGAATTGTGTCACTGATGCATGCACTGTCCCTGCTCACCATCCTCGTTGCCTCCTCAAATGGTGACAGTACAGTGCATGCATCCTTGATCATCAGCCACTGCGGAGGGAAAAAAAACAAGTTGACCTGAACCTGTCCTTGTGCCATACTCACACAGGTACTCGTTGATGGCCCTCTGCTGCTTGTGCAGACGCTGCAGCATTGCTAATGTCGAGTTCCACCTGGTGGGCATGTCACAGATCAGACGGTTTGTGGGAAGGTGGAATTCTCTTTGAATTTCTGCCAGGCAAACGCTTGCTGGGAATGACCGTCTGAAGTGGCTGCAGACTATTCTGGCCTGGATGAGAAGCTGTGGCAGCCCTGGGTACTTGGTTAGGAAACGCTGTACCACCAGATTTAGGACGTGTGCTAGGCATGGTACATGCGTCAATTTACCCTTGCGTAGGGTGGAGAGAAGGTTGCTGCCATTATCGCAGACGATCATTCCCAGCTCAAGCTGCCATTTTGTTAACCATCTCTGCACCTGCCCCTGCAGAGCTGACAAAATTTCTGACCCGGTGTGGCTCCTGTCCCCTATACAAACCAGCTCAAGAACAGTATGGCATCTTTTTGCTTGAGCCATTGCGTAGACCCTGTCAGGCGTCGGTTTAACTGCCACTTCGCCAGAGACAGAGAAGGAGGAGGAGGAGGAAGAGGGAGAGGTGGTGGTGGTGGAGCAGACAGACCTCATACAAGCAGCTTTCTGGAGGCGTGGTGGATGAACAAGTTCCAGCACAGAGCCCTGTCTTGGATCCCTCCCAGCTGCAATCAGAGTTACCCAGTGTGCCATGAAGGAAATGTAATGACCCTGTCCATGCTTGCTGGACCACGTGTCTAAAGTCACATGCACCTTGCTGCTGACTGCCTTTCCCAATGACTGGATGACATTGTCTTCCACGTGCTGTATAGTGCTGGAATGGCCTAGCGTGAAAAGTAATGGCGTTTTGGAACCTGCCACTGTGGTACAGCACATTCAGCAAATTCACGGAGGGGAGCAGAGTCCACCAGCTGGAAAGGCAGCAGCTGCAATGCGAGTAATTTTGCTAAGCTGGCATTTAGACGCTGTGCTTGGGGATGGTTGGGACTATATTTTTTCTTTCGCTGCAGCAGCTGCGGCAACGTAATCTGACTTGCTTAAATCTTCAGCTACTGGGATGATGTCACATTGTGAGGAAGGACCTGGTACATCCATTACTGTAGCATCATCCCTGTCGGTGGAGGTTGTAGGCAATGACATGGCAGGACATAAAGTTTTGCGCCAACGGGATGTGTGGCACTTGTTCATATGTCGCCTCAAGCACGTGGTACTCAAGTGTCCGGTATCTTTCTCAAGCTTAAGCCTCATCTGACATAGATTACAAATAGCAACGCTGCGCTCTACTGCACATTTCTTAAAGAACTCCCAGACAACAGACTTCCTGCATGTGTTCTTTGAGACAACAGTGCTCTGCACCGGAGCAGCTCTGACATCTGATGCCTTGGACGTGCTAGTGCTACGGTTGGTCACAGAGGATGTTGTGCCTCGTGTTTGCTGTGCCTCCTCCTCTCCCTCCTCCTCACTTGATTTCTCTTTTCGATCTGGCACCCAGGTGGAGTCAGTGACCTCATCATCATTGTCATCTTCACCCCCTATCTCCTCGTCACTGGAGCCAACTTGGCAGTATGCTGCAGCTGCTGGGGCAACATGAGTGCCAGTTATTTGAGTGTCATCACTGGCACCCCCTTCCTCTAGGTTGATTATACTCCCTTGCTCAACCTCAGAGATTGAATCAGAGCACTGTACTTGCTGCGCATCCTCAAGCAGCATGTCACTCTCATTGTAGTCAAACGATTCAGCTGACTCCTTCGTGTGTGATAGTGAGGCTACGGCAGGAGTAGCTTTGGACATGGAGACTGCATTAGATGCTTTGGCAGCTGAGGTGGACTGTAAAGCACTAGAAGCCTGGCTGGCAGAGGACTCGGAGGATGAGGATGGCCTGGTTAGCCAATCCACCAAGTCCTCTGTATGTTGCTGCTGCTTAAGACGGCCAGCACCAGTTAGAAAGGACAAGCGTGCCCCTGCAGAGGATGCACCACGTCCACCACGACCAGAGGCACAGCCTCCCGACACAGGGGCTGCTTGCCCTCTTATCTGTGTCTGGGAGCGTCTGCCTGTCCTTTTTGTTCTTTCAGACATGGTGAGTGATATATAGATTAATATATACAGAACTCTGATTCAACTCTGGTATAAAGATTTAAGAACTATGGTATAACTCAGTGAGAAAAAACTGATAGCTGGCAGCCAGTGACGAGACACAGATCACCTCAATTCACAAAATGTTTGTAGAAATTAGTGAGCCCAAAATACTGCGTGGTACTGGATGTGTGATGAGAACACAGATCACCTCAATTCCCAAATGTTTTGTAAAATTTGTGACCCCCAAAATACTTGCTGGCAGTGACAAGAGACAGATCACCTCAATTCCCAAATGTTTTAAAGAAATTAGTGAGCCTCAAAATACAGCGTGCTACTGGATGTGTGACGAGACACAGATCACCTCAATTCCCAAATGTTTTGTAGAAATTAGTGAGCCCCAAAATAATGCATGGTACTGGTTGTGTGACAAGAGACAGATCACCTCAATTCACAAATGTTTTGTAGAAATTAGTGAGCCCCAAAATAATGCGTGGTACTGGATGCGTGACAAGACACAGATCACCTCAATTCACAAATGTTTTGTAGAAATTAGTGAGCCCCAAAATACTGCGTGGTACTGGAGTTGACGAGACACAGATCACCTCAATTCCCAAATGTTTTGTAGAAATTTGTGACCCCCAAAATACTTGCTGGCAGTGACAAGAGACAGATCACCTCAATTCACAAAGTTTTTAAAGAAATTAGTGAGCCTCAAAATACAGCGTGCTACTGGATGTGTGACGAGACACAGATCACCTCAATTCCCAAATGTTTTGTAGAAATTAGTGAGCCCCAAAATAATGCATGGTACTGGTTGTGTGACAAGAGACAGATCACCTCAATTCACAAATGTTTTGTAGAAATTAGTGAGCCCCAAAATAATGCGTGGTACTGGATGCGTGACAAGACACAGATCACCTCAATTCACAAATTTTTTGTAGAAATTAGTGAGCCCCAAAATACTGTGTGGTACTGGATGTGTGACGAGACACAGATCACCTCAATTCCCAAATGTTTTGTAGAAATTTGTGACCCCCAAAATACTTCCTGGCAGTGACAAGAGACAGATCACCTCAATTCACAAATGTTTTAAAGAAATTAGTGAGCCTCAAAATACAGCGTGCTACTGGATGTGTGACGGGACACAGATCACCTCAATTCCCAAATGTTTTGTAGAAATTAGTGAGCCCCAAAATAATGCATGGTACTGGTTGTGTGACAAGAGACAGATCACCTCAATTCACAAATGTTTTGTAGAAATTAGTGAGCCCCAAAATACAGCGTGGTACTGGATGTGTTACGAGACACAGATCACCTCAATTCCCAAATGTTTTGTAGAAATTTGTGACCCCCAAAATACTTGCTGGCAGTGACAATAGACAGATCACCTCAATTCACAAATGTTTTGTAGAAATTAGTGAGCCCCAAAATAATGTGTGGTACTGGTTGTGTGACAAGAGACAGATCACCTCAATTCACAAATGTTTTGTAGAAATTAGTGAGCCCCGAAATACAGCGTGGTACTGGATGTGTGACGAGACACAGATCACCTCAATTCACAAATGTTTTAAAGAAATTAGTGAGCCCCAAAATACTGCGTGGTACTGCATGTGTGACAAGACACAGATCACCTCAATTCACAAATGTTTTAAAGAAATTAGTGAGCCCCAATAAGATTTGCTGGCACAGTGACAAGACCCAGAAGATCACCTCAATTCACAAATGTTTTAAAGAAAGTTGTAAACCCCAAAAAAACTTGCTGGCACAGTGACAAGACACACATCACATAAATTCCCTGATATTTGGTAGAAATGAGACCCAAAAAGACTTGCTGGCACAGTGACAAGACCCAGAAGATCACCTCAATTCACAAATGTTTTAAAGAAAGTTATAAACCCCAAAAAAACTTGCTGGCACAGTGACAAGACACACATCACCTAAATTCACTGATATTTGGTAGAAATGAGGCCCAAAAAGACTTGCTGGCAAAGTGACAAGACCCAGAAGATCACCTCAATTCACAAATGTTTTAACCCTTTCACTGCTGAAGACGTGTGGGACACGTCCTCAGTGATGCACGTTGCATGCTGAGGACGTGCCCCACACGTCATCAGCTGTTTGGGACCCCCGGCGGAGATACTCACCTCTCTGTCCGGGGTCCCACGGCATTCTGACTTCAGCGTCCTCAGACGCTGAAGTCAAGCGCCTCCCGGCGTAAATGACGTCATGCGCCATGCGCGATGACGTCATTTCCAGGCGACCCCGGCAATGCGGGAGATAGCCTGGAAGGGAGGGGGGGGATCCGTTCGGATCCCTCTCCCTCCCGATCGGGAAGGAGCAGCGGTAAAAGCCAGGCACCGCTTAAAAGGGGAGAGTCTCCCCTTTTAAGCGATGCCTGGCTTTAACCCCTCAAGTGCTGGGTTGCACTTCAGCGCCTTGCGGCGCCGAAGTGCAGCCTATCTCCGGTGGGGGCCGCCATCTTGGATGGCGGCTCCACCCCCGGGACTCCCCTCGCTGTCTGACGTCATCACGCATAGCGTGATGACGTCAGATAGCCGGGGAACCCCTAGCTGCCGGGGATTTCCCAAGGAAATCCCCTGGTGGAGATAGGGGGTTCTTGTGAACCCCGATATCTCCAGAACCGTGGCAGCTAGGGGGTCATGGAGGGTGTCATTTGAAAGGCCTGAGCATGGCCTTTCGAATGATACCCAACATGACTAGGTAAAAAGTAAAAAAAAAAATAATAAAAAAAAAAATAATAATAATAAATAAATTAAAAAAATAAATAAATAAAAAAAAACATGTTTTTTTTTGTGTGTTGTTTTTATTAATGCAGCAATATTGTTCACATTTCAATTATAATGTGAACAATGATGCTGCACTAATGATTTTTTTTCTATGGGGTGCGTTTGCTAAAAATCACGTAATTCCCCCAAAAAAAGTAACAAGTCCCCATTTCAAATTTTTTGTACAAGCGCACCCCATAGAAAACACAACCGCAAACGCTCATGTGATAAAATGTGAAAAAAAACACTTTACACACTGCAGATGATTAAAAATTCAATTTTTATTGTATTTTGTTATAATATACAGGCAGGTCATGATGTATACATATAATAATGACATATTATGAATCTGCGTAGTCTGCCGGAAAGAACGATATATAATATGTCTGGGTCATTTATTAAAATGTGGCTTCAAATCGCGTTTAAACATGATGAGCGAAAGCGGTAAAAATGAGCTCAGCACACAGGTGTGAAATGCCTCAGCAGTGAAGGGGTTAAAGAAAGTTGTAAACCCCAAAACAAGTTGCTGGCACAGTGACAAGACACACATCACCTAAATTCCCTGATATTTGGTAGAAATGAGACCCCCCAGACCCCCCAGTAGCATGGCAGACCGGCAGTAACAAGACACAACTATCTCCTTTGAAATCTCCTCTGAAATGCGTGCAGAATCGGCGCGTGGAAACGTTATATAGTGTGCTGCGGGACTTAGCTCTGTGAGCCCATGATTGGGCAAAATTTGCCCAATCAGGACTCTGAGCGGTGATTGGCATAGTGTTTGAACCAGTCTTGCTCCAGACCTGTGGTCAGGTGCAAGGCTGTAGCCAATTACGAGCTTCAGGCCAGTGGAAAATGCATTGTGGTCCATTGTGGTCGAACATGCGGCGAACACACCCGGAAATGTTCGGTATTCGCAGATCTCATCGAACAGGCCAAGTTCGGGTCGAACTCCGAACCATCCGAACCCAAACTGCTCATCCCTAAATGAGAGAAACAACCTGAATATACATATAAAAAGGTATAAACTGCAGTATCACTTTCAAAAATATAGCAAGTTCGACGATAGTACTATGCGTGAATAAAGTGAAAAAACAGTTAAAAACAAGATGATGAAGGGTACAAAAAGACAAATAAGTTGGCTAATATTCAGACCATAAGAAATGTATGATACATTTTTTGAACCATAAGAAATATATTTTTTTGGTGTACTCCATTTAGTAACAATTACCAGCTCTAATAATATGAGCAAATATATGCATATAAATACATCAAATCAATACCATATGATATATATTGGAGAAAAAAGAATTTCATAGAGTGGAGTACAAGCCACGCAAGAATATCCCTATGACTGCAGGGGAGACATACTGCTGCTAATGGTACGAGAAACGCACAGATCAGAAGCAAACACGAAGATCGAATTCTCTATTCAATCCCATAGGCCATAGTGTGTCTAATCTATGTATCCATAGTTTTTCTTTACGTTTAAAGAGGCGGGTTCTATCACCTCCCCGTCTAAGGGGTCGGACATAATCTGTAACTTGAAAGCGCAACTGGGCCACGCTGTGAGCGCAAGTGTGGAAATGTTCTGCCACTGGCAGTTGCACACGTTTTGTCCTGATAGTGGACTTGTGTTTCCTAATCCTATCCTTGATCCTCTTGGTGGTCTCTCCCACATACAAGAGACCGCAGGGACATTTTAGCACATATATGACAAAAGAAGAATCGCATGTAAAAAATCCATGGATAGGGATTTTCGCCCCCGTATGTGGGTGTAGGAGGAACTCACCCTTGATGACAGCATTACATGAGGCACAATGCAAACAAGGGAAAGTGCCATTTTTTTGTGGTGCCAGAGTGTTTTGTGAATTCTTTTTTGTAGAACCAATGTCTGCCTTAATTAGGGAATCCCTCAAATTTTTATTTCTTTTATAAGCAAACATGGGTATCATTTGAAAAAATGGAATATCCCCATAAGCCTTCTGTAAAATCTGCCAATGTCTTTTAATAATCTGATTGATAGACTTGCTCGCTTGATTGTACTTGGATACAAAAGGGATGCGAGATTCCTTACATCTATTATTTTTGTTTTTATTACGTTGGGAAATAATAATAGAACGATCCAAAGATTTAGATCGGAGATATTCTTTGTCAAGTAAGTCCTCAAGGTAACCCCTCTCCAAATATTTCTTAGTCATTTGCTGTAATCTGTCCTCTCGTGTATCAGAGTCTGTTACATTCCTAATAACTCTAGTGTACTGGCTACGTGGTAGTGATGTAAATGTAGTTTACGGGTGAAAACTGCAGAAGTGGAGCAGACTGTTTCTATCAGTGGGCTTAACATATAAATCACTGATAAGGTGATCACCTTCTACTTTAATAGTCAGGACTAGAAAATGAATTTGTAATGGATCATAAGCCATGGTAAATTTCCAGGTTCCTTACAATGAAAAAATACCTTAAGTTTCACATTCCGATTTTTTTTTCAAGATCTACACGCAAGGAAAAGGAATCAATGGGAGCAGTGGGACAAAATAAAAGACCCTTAGACAACACCTGATGTTCAATATTAGTGAGCGTATGGCCCGAGATATTAACTACTAACGGCGTCGAGTGGCGTTGTACATTTTCGGGTGATAAGTCTTTTTCGTTCGTCCTGGATTCAGTCTTGTATGTTTACATCGCCCCTTCTCCTCTGTCTTGTCTTGGTTGGTCTCTGGCTAAAAAAGAAGTGGCATTTGAAGTGGACTGTGTGAACAAATGGTCGTCTGATGTGTCAAGATCTGTGTCTGTGGACTCCTGGCCTTGGCCCTGATTATTTCTAAAATTCCTCTTCTGAGGGCGAGATCTTTTTTGAAAGGAGGATCGACCTGGTGCACTTCCAAAAGGTGGTATTATGTTGAGTCCATCTATATACTCGACCCTTTGTATAATCCTCTAGATCTCTCGCGAACTTAATCCGCTTTCCATTTTCTATCTGTATTCGCATCTCATCCATTTGTTTATTGAGTTGTGCTTGTAGTTGTTCTAATGACTCCAAAGTAAGCATATCTTTAATTGAATCTCAAGAGCTGTAATCTCGCCTTCTAGCGTGTCAAGTTCTTTTTTAAGATGTTCAATAGTTAAACAGCATCAAATCAAACGAGCATTTGTTCAAAATCAGTTCAAACTTATGGCAATACTCGATGTTATCAGAGAATAAAGTTGGTCGCAATCTGATCCGCAGACCCCTTGGGATGCGTTTAACTTTAAAGTA
Organism: Leptobrachium leishanense; assembly: GCA_009667805.1. NCBI lineage: Eukaryota > Metazoa > Chordata > Amphibia > Anura > Megophryidae > Leptobrachium > Leptobrachium leishanense. The sequence continues at coordinate 456,533,700 of CM019064.1, read as the reverse complement.
TTCAGTCAGTGTTAAACAGTGCAATCTACAGCTTACTAATCTTCCTTTGGATCTTTCCAATTGCATTTTCACTGTGATCTCACCCGGCTGGCATAGGAAACAATCCTGTGTGGCAGTGGTCCCCAGAATGCGCTCCGCATCCTCCATGGTAAATGAAAGTACCCCCTCTGAGGCTGCTGTATGTTCCCCCATCTTTCCTCTGCATCTCGTCCGTGGACGATGACTCACGTGGTCCTTCCGGGTTACGGGTGCGAGGCTCAACAGACCATGTGACTCACGTGATGCAAATGGAAAGTGCCGCGGTACACACAAGGAGGAGCCCCACCTCTAATTCCACGATATCCACGAGGTCACTGCTATAGTTGGACGCCGCCAGTCCAGGTAAGTAGCAATAAAGATGAGGAAGCAGGGCCTCAAGTGAAAATGAAGTAATTTATTCGGGAACAGCAATCCCCATTAAACACAAGTGGTGTGACGTTTCGACCCTAAGGTCTTAATCATACATGCACACTAAAGTCAGGCATCTTCTTAAATACCTTCTGTTGTCCCCTGTATCGTATATTTCTTATGGTCTGAATATTAGTCAACTTATATGTCTTTTTGTACCCTTCATCATCTTGTTTTTAACTGTTTTTTCACTTTATTCACGCATAGTACTATCGTCGAACTTTCTATATTTTTGATAGTGATACTGCAGTTTATACCTTTTATATGTATATTCAGGTTGTTTCTCTCATTGTCTGATTAAGTATCTGATTAATTGGTTAATTGAATACAGGGGACAACAGAAGGTATTTATCTTTATTGCTACTTACCTGGACTGGCGGCGTCCAACTATAGCAGTGACCTCGTGGATATCGTGGATTTAGAGGTGGGGCTCCTCCTTGTGTGGACCGCGGCGCTTTCCATTTGCATCACGTACCAGCCGCAACTGCGGTCACATGGTCTGTTGAGCCTCGCACCCGGAACCCGGAAGGACCACGTGAGTAGGGATGAGCCGAACACTCCCTGAGTTCGGTTCGGAGCCGAACCCGAACTTTCCAAATGATCGTATCCGAACCTGAACCCGAACTCGAACTCCATAGAAGTCAATGGGGCTGAAAATTCGGTTTTTAGAGTGCCCTCCAAGAGGGCATATATGCTAGATATTTGCCATAAGAGGTGTATGGGGGTCCGGGTAGTGCCCTGGGGGACTGGAAACAAGGACAAAAAGTTAAAAAAAAAACGTTTTTAAAGGGACAGTGAGTTTTCCATGAAATAAGGGTTAAAAATAAAAATGAAAAATTCCTTCAAATATCGTGCCTAGGAGGTCCCCATAACCTGCCCGTGAAGTGGCGGATTTCTAGGATGTATAGAAATATGTAAAAACGACGGTAAATGCTTTTCCTTTAATGTATCCATAAACAACTGCTTGGGGCGGCAGTCTGTATGAGAAGAGGAGACATTTTCAGACACGCAGAAAAAGTTTACTGATTTTTTGCCGGTGAAAAGCAGGAGAATGACTGGAGAATGGAAAATTCTAGACCAAATAGACGATTTGGAAAGTGAGATAAATTGGAGAATTTTTCTGGTTTGGCTATTTTGACCTAGAATTTTCTCTTCAGTCATTCTCCTGAGTTTCACCTTTCTCTGAATAACCCTGACAGCGGTGAAGAGCAGGAGAATGACTGGAGAATGGAAAATTCTAGGTCAAAATAGCCAAACCAGAAAAATTCTCCCATTTAGGCTAGGGTCAGACTAGCGAATTTTTAACGTGCATTTAGGCGCACTTAATCACGGCCACACTAGCAGCAAATGACGGGCAATGACGGCCAATATATGAAGTACGGTCGCACGAAAGTCCGGCTGCGCAACGCAAGTGGAAAATTAACGCATTTTTTCGAGAACGCAGAACCGCTAGTACGGACGTACAGAGTGCACCTCGTCCACTAGTGGCGTGTGTGCGTGATTTGGAGACGTCAGACCCTGCTTATGTCCGGCCAACATAACGTCCAGACACCCAAAGTTTCCTGGTTTGGATCTGTAAAAAATCATGCACAAAAATGCGAATCGTATGACCGTTTTCGCGCATTCCGTGAAAAAATACGGCAATGCGTTTGGACGCACTTTTTGACGGTCGCTGTGAAAAGTGCGTTAGTCTGACCCTAGCCTTATCTCACTTTCCAAATCGGCTATTTGGTCCAGATTGTTTCTCTTTCCTGCCATTCTCCTGGTTTTCACCTTCTCTGAACAACCCTGAGAGAGAGGTGAAAGCCAGAAGTCTCTGGCAAGAGAAGAGAACAATCTAGACCAAATAGACGATTTGGAAAGTGAGATAAATGGGAGAATTTTTCTGGTTTAGCTATTTTGACTAGAATTTTCACTTCTCCAGTTATTCTCCTGCTTTTCACTGCTCTCTGAATAACCCTGTGAATGTTTAATCCCGAGGTGAAAAATAACATTGCTTTAGATGTTATTTTGATTTTTTTTCAAACATCAGTTAAATGCAGCATATTACGAAGTTTTAGGAGGGAAATTAATTCTAAAATCTCAATCAAAAGCAGACACCACCCCACCCCCTCAGTACCTCAGTATAGTGTGCAATGTATCAAATTGATTACCAGACTAAAAACACCTGGTGTTATGCCCGTTTGTTAACAGAGGTCATTTAGATTTGAGAATCTTTCCACGTATACATTAGTTTTTAATTCAATATCTAATAAACCGTTGCTTATAATATTCTGCAGTAAAGAGTCTCTTTATTTCTAGATTTTTTAGTATTTTTTTAAGCATTTTCTATACTTTTTTCAAAATTTCTTTTTTTTTTCGAACTCGAACCGAACACACCCAAAAAGTTCGAAGTTTGTGAACTTTCGAACTGCCAAAGTTCGGGCCGAACTCCGAACCGTCCAAACCCGAACAGCTCATCCCTACACGTGAGTCATCATCCACAGACGCGATGCAGAGGAAAGATGGGGGAACATACAGCAGCCTCAGAGGGGGTACTTTCATTTACCATGGAGGATGCGGAGCGCATTCTGGGTACCACCGCCACACAGGATTGTTTCCTTTGCCAGCCGGGTGAGATCACAGTAAAAATGCAATTAGAAAGATCCAAAGGAAAATTAGTAAACTGTAGATTGCACTGTTTAACACTGACTGAATACTTTAAAGTTAAATGCATCCCAAGGGGTCTGCGGATCAGATTGCGATCAACTTTATTCTCTGATAACATTGAGTATTGCCATAAGTTTGAACAGATTTTGAACAAATGCTCATTTGATTTGATGTTGTTAACTATTGAACAGCTTAAAAAAGAATTTGACACGCTAGAAGGCGAGATTACAGCTCTTGAGATTCAATTTAAAGATATGCTTACTTTGAAGTCATTAGAACAACTACAAGCGCAATAAACAAATGGATGAGATGCGAATACAGATAGAAAATGGAAAGCGGATAAAGTTTGCGAGAGATCTATAGGATTATACAAAGGGTCGAGTATATAGATGGACTCAACATAATACCGCCTTTGGAAGTGCACCGGGTCGATCCTCCTTTCAAAAAAGATCTCGTCCTCAGAAGAGGAATTTTAGAAATAATCAGGGCCAAGGCCAGGAGTCCACAGACACAGATCTTGACACATCAGACGACCAGTTGTTCACACAGTCCACTTCTAATGCCACTTCTTTTTTAGCCAGAGACCAACCAAGACAAGACGGAGGAGGAGGAGAAGGGGGCGATGTAAACATGGGGACAAGACTGAATCCAGGACGAATGAAAAAGACTTATCACCCGAAAATGTACAACGCCACTCGACGCCGTTAGTAGTTAATATCTCGGGCCATACGCTCACTAATATTGAACATCAGGTGTTGTCTAAGGGTCTTTCATTTTGTCCCATTGATTCCTTTTCCTTGCGTGTAGATCTTGAAAAAAAAATTCGGAATGTGAAACTTAACGTATTTTTTCATTGCAAGGAACCTGTTGAGGTAGCTTCCTCTTGTCGTAGAAATTAATCTACTATCAATTCCCTAATGTAGTTTGATCCGCTGCACTTACAAGCAGCTCTCTGCTATCCCTGCAATACTTACCTGAACGCTCCCAGCAAGGAGACCCAGAGACTCTGCTGTGGTCTTCTGTATCCTCACCCAGAAAGAGCCACACACACACGTTGTTTCTAGCTGGAGTTCATATGCCCAAGTGTCCGTGTGACTCTTGGTCAGCTTAATTTAATACACAATAGCACAATGCCCAGTGGCCCCCTGGCTGTACAACAGAAAACCAGTTTGCCCAGTGATTACATTTACATATCAAAAGGACAGGGGAGTGGACTAGAATGACCGACCAGCCTCCTGTACATGACTCATCCCTGAGTCATCTCCATGGTCCCCGTCAGCCATGCTTGTCCGACCATCCCCCATCACTGTCAGTATGGACCCCACTCAGATACTGCTCAGAGTGATCAGTATCTGAGTGCAGATCAGTCTACTCATTCTTATGGATTATTGACAATTTATCTGTGGAGACAATACAGTTATTATCAATACACGGTACCAGTGTAGAGACAAGGCTTAAATGTCTTAAAAGCAGGTATGTCTCTAAACCCAAAAGAAGGTTTTCATACTGACGGTTTTGCCGCTGGTTTGGATTTAAAACCACATTCAAATCCAACACAGGGAGACAGATGACAATTTATAAAACACACACATCCTAGAATATAATGTCCACATAATAACATTTCCACAACAGTCCCTCCTCTTTGTCATTTGCTCCCCAGTGTCCCTCGATGAATCTCGATCTTCCTTGGAAAGAAACAGTTCCTCTTGTAAAGTTCTGAATGCAAAAAGCCAAACAGATGATGGAAAGCAACAGACAGTCCATCTTGACACGCCGAATCTTAAAGCAAGTGTTAAAACAAATCTTGACACGTGGATCTTAAAGCACGTGTTAAAGCAAATCTTGACACGTGGATCATAAAGCAAAAACAAATCTTGACACATGGATCATAAAGCAAATCTTAAACCAAATCTTGACACGTAGAACTTGACATGTAGAATCTGCTTTAGGGGAGGTGACTCAGAGGGAGGACATGAGGTGGTGGGTTGCGTCGATCGTTGGTCGGTCTGAAATCCTCTGTATCCGGTCCATGGGTTGATCTTCTGAGCGTCTCATCTGTTCGGGCTCTGGTAACTCGGTCGGTCTGACATCAGGAACATCTCACTCCGGCATATAGAAGGAATAGAGACAGAAACACCATAAGTATTTATACTCCCATTACCTTTAGCCAGGATCCATTGGAAAACAAGAAATCCCCGAAGCTTCCCAAAGCTTTAAAAAAGATTCCAACCCTCACTAGCTATAGCTCCGCTTCTGCCCTGCTCCCATCAGTGTGGACCTGACCCTTGTAAATCCCCCCCTTTGGATGCTCTACTGTCGTTGTTTCTTGGTGATCTCCCTCACTACAACACCGCACAAGAATTTTAACAAGCGAACGACAGGAGCCAGAGTTACTATTCTCCTTGTGGCCCTTGCTAGTCTTAGGTACATTTCCCTCGCTAAAAACTAAACTAAACAAATAAAGAAAATGATACTCTTCACTCTTTGACGTAGTTGAGAAACTTCTTGCAGTGACCAGAGTGGATCCAGTTGTTTCACGGAGGTTGGCATCGTCTGCAGCACCTGGAATGGCCCACGATATCTCGCCTCTAGTCCCGTCCTCGGATGTTTCTTTAGCATGATCCAATCACCTGGTTGACTAGGATGAACACTGGTTATTGAGTTTGGGTCTGGGAGAGACTCCTGGACCTGGTGGACTTTTTTGGAGCTCATCAAGGAAAAGCAATCATGATGGTCCTCAAAGTGTTTCCCTACTAGGTTGAAAAATTGATTAGAGGTTGAGAGGTTAGAATAGTTAGTAAAAGTTGGAAAATTTACGTTTTTCACACCATTATCTCCCCCCTTCATAACAGGAAGAAGAGACGCTGGGTTCAAAATGGTGCATCATCTTAGAGTCAGTTTAGTGGGTGTTAGAGCCACTTAATGTCTTTACTCTCTGGGTGGTTAATGTCAGGTACCCTGAGAGATGCAATGTCCTAAAAAGATAACCTTTTCCTTGCAAAACTGTACTTTCTCCTTGTTAGCCTTATTACCTGTGGGCACCAGATGGTTAAGAAATGATACAGTATGCCGATAACAAACCTCCCGTGTGGGACATCAAAGTACCAAGTCATCCACATGCCACCCCTGGATCGATTGGGGCCCACTAATCTAACAAGATCTTCAGCTTGCAACTGTCTTCCGAGGGGCTAGTCACTGACCCCTTATGAAGACGTGTCCATGTTAGGTGTTGACCCTGGAATGTAAAAACACAAAAAAAACTGGAGAGAGCAGAGTTAGTTACATTGGTGATAACAGAAACATCAAACAGATCCAGAGGAAACTACAACTGATCCAGTGTTAGTGGATCCAGCCTGCCTTAGCAGAGTTATCCCAGAAAGAGCCTCTTCCGCTTCCATCATTGGATTACCAATCGCAGCTATCCCCTCTGGCCAGGTGTACATAATACATGCGGTTCTTCTGGACTGAAACCGCCTTCTGTATACCCTGTCAGTTTACCTTAAAAGACATCTGAAACCACATCTGAGCTACATCTAAGGTCTTTGCCGTCCAGAGTCTGGGTTTAAACTCCGTTATGAATTTCTCCCATCTCCAGGCGTCAAATGTCCCCTCCAGAGGGATACCCCAAGCAGTACCCTTGGACTATCTATGACATACTTTAAAGGGGTTTCATGGCCTTTGCCCCAAAACTAGATTTAGTGTGTTGCGCAGCCGTCTGACAGTGGGAAGCCTCGCTTTCCTTCCCTTGCATGGACGGCACATTGTCAATGGCGATTCGAATCGGCTTATCGTCTTACCCCTGCGTCCAGGGAAACCCTTGCACCAATTTAGGAGAGCACCGTCCGGTGTCGTCTTTTACGGTGGATTGTCAGACTATAACCACTATACCACTATAGTCCCCCAACTAGAGACCCTAACCGAGGCAACATGTAACTCTATGGCTTGTTGTCCCAACAGGTTTGGTACAGAACTATGCCCCAAATGATTAGTCAACAACCACAGATTACCCCCCTTGAATTATGTCTCTACCCCTAACAGTGTATGCATACACAAGCGTATACGCTGTACGCCCGTACACTGCGTCGCCAGACTAAACCGCACAGCACAATGACTATCCTCTTTCTCTACAGAACAATGTGGCTTCTCTCAGTATACATTTGTTAAATGGGGATAGCCTTCTGCTGTCTATTTCCTAGTTGTACGATGTCTCAGTACAGTACCTGAATCATTGTCACCAAATGAAAAAACTTCTCAAAAAACCTAACAAACAGTCTGAACTTAAAACCGAAATGACCTTCTCGCTGCGCAAAGCAACTCTAAACCAATAAAAGCGTGTTATTCTTGCTTGCACAATCCGCTTTGATGTAGTAAATATAAAAAGAAAGTTTTAAAACCAAATCCTTTCTTTTTCTACCGCAAAACCAACCGTAATGCAATACTATGCAAAACACAGCAAGGTTCTAAAACTCAAAACAATAACATGAAAAAAACACAACTGAAGTACACTCTCTACCAAAAACTTCAGTTACAGGAAATCTTGTTATATACTTTGAGATTCAGTAAAAAGTAACTTTTAACTTAAAACCAAACCTCAATGCAAACACCAAAAACAAAACAAAAAAACCCTTGGAACACACAATTGTATAGGACTGAATTAACACATCAATGCCTGAAACAGTCCAGTCCCCAGCCACCTTTATATTAGCATAGAAACAGGATTTAACATTACAATAAGGTCCCCAAACAGGTTTCCAGCTAAAGGAAAAGTCAAAGTTCCATTTTTTTTCCTGCAAAATACAAACAGTAAAATAGTTTAGAAAGACCTCAATAACATTTCTTAATTTCCCCTTCTCTGGAACCCAAAATTAGGAACTCTGCTGGATTCCCAGAAACGATCTCTTTCCTCTCTAAGCTTCACATTTTCACATTTCAGCCGTTCATATTGGGATTTTAAATCTGTTTCCTGGATCCATGACCTTGGCTGTCCCTGGCTTCTATGCCTTTGCAAAGATCCATGTCTGGGACCATTACCCCACCTTGCTGAATAAACCGCTTTACTTCTAGGTGTGGTTCTGGGATACTTAGAATCTCTGTGTCTGTTGCCATTAGTTACCACACAGTACCTCGCAATGTGCGCAAATCCCCTGCATGCAAAACAACAAATAGCTTGTCTCCCTGCACAAAACCTTCTCTGGGCACATGGTGATCGGCCTTGCTGCACAACATTAGCCATCCTAGCATGACTAGATCCCACACCACTATCTGAATGGAGTACTTTTACCACAGACTCACCTGAGGTATCCTCCGCCATTGCACCAACATTTCCAACTCCAGGGTCAGACAAATTGTCCATCTCCATCCCTGAGTCGGTTTCAGTATCTGACCCAAAGTCCTCAGACTTCTCCGTACTTACAGCACAATGTTAAACTTCTGTCCTGCTGCAGGGACCAGACAATTCCCTTACAGCCTCCTGTACATGCGTTGAGCTTTGAGACAAACATTCATTCTCCTTGCACAGCTCAGTATTAGACCTCACAGTACATTCATACTCTGTGCTAGTTTCAGCTGCCTGCTGGACAAGAGCTCTCAATTTATCAATTTCCACTTTTAAATCTTCCATCTCTCCTTCCAAACTCAGCTTCAGCCTACAAGACTCCTGAAATTTATCAGTTATCCATCCAGCAGCAAAAATCAGAGCATACTTTCCTTTCCGTTTGCGGAACTTTCCGTTACCTATCAGGTCTGCTACACAATTATGGGCCTGCCGCCAAGGATCAATAGATCCCTGCATAGCTTGAACAATGGTCACCGTGTGTTCTATCTTAGCTACTTCCTTAAAAATGCTTTCCATTGTACAGGAATACAAACACTACACTGGTTACTACGAAAAAGACACTGCTATCAATCTCTATGAGTTGTCCCAATACTTTTGGCACAGAACTACAAAGCACCACCCTCCTACACTGTAGTACCCGTATTAACTATACCAAACAATTCTACAATTCAGTGTAACAGCCACAGATATACAAACGTTAAGCAGAATCATTAACCATCACACACTGATTCCCCTATCAGGCTGGTCACTGGGCTATAATATAACCGAACACTCAAAACAAAATCAAGCCGTACATAGAAAAGTTACAAAACAAAACAAAAATAACTTCAGGACAAAACTAACATTAGAGGCAATAACAAACGAATCTCTTTCCATAGACACCAAACCTAAAAGTGAATCAGGTCCATCTAAAACTGAATTCCTTGTTAAAAACCTGCAGCACCAAACTAACCAAGATGGCTGCCAGAGCACATGTTCTTCACACAAAGGTAAGATGGCTGCCAAAGCACATGTCTGGGCACACAAAGGAAGACCAAGATGGTGTCTCCAAAATCCAGCAATAGAGAAACCAAATTAAACAAAACAGTTTCTCTATTCCCTGTGCCCCACCCACGAAACCAGAGCAAACCTCCTCTGATTCACAGGCTAACAGTATAAAAATCCTCTAAATGCCGTTTCTCCTGTACAAACATTAAAACAAAATTCTGCCTCTACAAACCAAAATCACCTCTTACAAACATAAAAGTGACACAAACAGAAGTTACAACAAAAACAATACCCTGTACTAGTCAGCACACACGTCACAATCTCACCATACAGTCTCTGTACAATCAGCTCAGATCCACCAAAAAACTACACAACAGAAAATTACTTACCTCGTTCTTACACAAAACGAGCAAAATCGTTCTTTTATCAAGCAGAAATTTCCTCGACGCAGGAGACAAAATTACAATTTACTTACTCTCTCTCCTTTTTTCTACTGTGCAGAGGAAAAATCTGTTGGTTCCTTGTTTACCTGACTCGCCATAATGTCGTAGAAATTAATCTACTATCAATTCCCTAATGTAGTTTGATCCACTGCACTTACAAGCAGCTCTCTGCTATCCCTGCAATACTTACCTGAACGCTCCCAGCAAGGAGACCCAGAGACTCTGCTGTGGTCTTCTGTATCCTCACCCAGAAAGAGCCACACACACACGTTGTTTCTAGCTGGAGTTCATCTGCCCAAGTGTCCGTGTGACTCTTGGTCAGCTTAATTTAATACACAATAGCACAACGCCCAGTGGCCCCCTGGCTGTACAACAGAAAACCAGTTTGCCCAGTAATTACATTTACATATCAAAAGGACAGGGGAGTAGACTAGAATGACCGACCGGCCTCCTGTACATGACTCATCCCTGAGTCATCTCCATGGTCCCCGTCAGCCATGTTTGTCCGACCATCCCCCATCACTGTCAGTATGGACCCCACTCAGATACTGCTCAGAGTGATCAGTATCTGAGTGCAGATCAGTCTACTCATTCTTATGGATTATTGACAATTTATCTGTGGAGACAATACAGTTATTATCAATACACGGTACCAGTGTAGAGACAAGGCTTAAATGTCTTAAAAGCAGGTATGTCTCTAAACCCAAAAGAAGGTTTTCATACTGACGGTTTTGCCGCTGGTTTGGATTTAAAACCACATTCAAATCCAACACAGGGAGACAGATGACAATTTATAAAACACACACATCCTAGAATATAATGTTCACATAATAAAATTTCCACAACACTCTAATGTCCCCTTTTAGAGCTAAAGAACTTCAGCTGTGTAATATTAGTGATTTCTCGCCACCTTCTACTTCACCTATTGAAACGTATATACAATTTGTCAAACAGGATGTAGATTGCCTAAGGGGTAATTTTAGAGATAAAAAAATCCAAACTTCTCTAGAATTGAATGGCAGACATTGCAATCTTTGAAAGAGAATCTTTGAAAGAGAACCCTCCAGGGAGACCTATTGTGGCGAGCTCGGATTCCGTGCTCCAACCTATATTGATCTTCCTTGATAGGGTTCTCTAGCCCCTAGTCACCCAGACTAGATCCTTCTTATGGGACAGTATGGATGTTCTTAAATGCATTATGGACCTTACTTTTAGGAGTCCAGTCAACTTGTTTACGTGGGACATTACAAGCCTATACACGTCTATCCCTAATGTGGAGGGTATGGAGATGGGGCCTTAGTGAAAGCCTCCTTCCCAGATGAACATCGTTCATTTTTGATGAAATTGGTTGAGCTAGTTCTTTATAACAACTTCTTCCTATTTGGTGACACAGTGTATAAACAGCTCAGGGGCATGACTATGGGATCCAATATGGCTCCATCATACGCGAATTTGTACATGGACGCATTCGAGAATCAATTTGTTTATCCACACCATCTTTTTATAAATTGTGTCCCCACGTGGTGGAGGTATATTGACGACATTTTGGGGTCTGGACGGCAGTGAAACTGACCTGTTGACCTTCTTTAAAGAAATGAACCTAGTTAACCCCATATAAAATTTACCATGGCTTATGATCCATTACAAATTCATTTTCTAGTCCTGACTCTTAAAGTAGAAGGTGATCACCTTATCAGTGATTTATATGTTAAGCCCACTGATAGAAACAGTCTGCTCCACTTCTGCAGTTTTCACCCGGAAACTACATTTACATCACTACCACGTAGCCAGTACACTAGAGTTATTAGGAATGTAACAGACTCTGATACACGAGAGGACAGATTACAGCAAATGACTAAGAAATTTTTGGAGAGGGGTTACCCTGAGACTTACTTGACAAAGAATATCTCCGATCTAAATCTTTGGATCGTTCTATTATTATTTCCCAACGTAATAAAAACAAAAATAATAGATGTAAGGAATCTCGCATCCCTTTTGTATCCAAGTACAATCAAGCGAGCAAGTCTATCAATCAGATTATTAAAAGACATTGGCAGATTTTACAGAAGGCTTATGGGGATATTCCATTTTTTCAAACGATGCCCATGTTTGCTTATAAAAGAAATAAAAATTTGAGGGATTCCCTAATTAAGGCAGACATTGGTTCTACAAAAAAGAATTCACAAAACACTCTGGCACCACAAAAAAATGGCACTTTCCCTAGTTTGCATTGTGCCTCATGTAATGCTGTCATCAAGGGTGAGTTCCTCCTACACCCATATACGGGGGCGAAAATCCCTATCCATGGATTTTTTACATGCGATTCTTCTTTTGTCATATATGTGCTAAAATGTCCCTGCGGTCTCTTGTATGTGGGAGAGACCACCAAGAGGATCAAGGATAGGATTAGCAAACACAAGTCCACTATCAGGACAAAACGTGTGGAACTGCCAGTGGCAGAACATTTCCACACTTGCGATCACAGCGTTGCCCAATTGCGCTTTCAAGTTAGAAATTATGTCCCACCCCTTCGACAGGGAGGTGATAGAACCCGCCTCTTGAAACGTAAAGAAAAACTATGGATACATAGATTAGACACACTATGGCCTATGGGATTGAATAGAGAATTCGATCTTAGTGTATGCTTCTGATCTGTGCGTTTCTCGTACCATTAGCAGCAGTATGTCTCCCCTGCAGTCATAGGGATATTCTTGTGTGGCTTGTCCTCCACTCTATGAAATTCTTTTTTCTCCAATATATATCATATGGTATTGATTTGATGTATTTATATGCATATATTTGCTCATGTTATTAGAGCTGGTAATTGTTACTAAATGGAGTACACCAAAAAAATGTATTTCTTATGGTTCAAAAAATGTTTCGTATATTTCTTATGGTCTGAATATTAGCCAACTTATATGTCTTTTTGTACCCTTCATCATCTTGTTTTTAACTGTTTTTTCACTTTATTCACGCATAGTACTATCGTCGAACTTTCTATATTTTTGATAGTGATACTGCAGTTTATACCTTTTTATATGTATATTCAGGTTGTTTCTCTCATTGACTGATTAAGTATCTGATTAATTGGTTAATTGAATACAGGGGACAACAGAAGGTATTTAAGAAGATGTCTGACTTTAGTGTGCATGTATGATTAAGACCTTAGGGTCGAAATGTCACACCACTTTTGTTTAATGGGGCTTGCTGTTCCCGAATAAATTACTTCATTTTCACTTGAGGTCCTGCTTCCTCATCTTTATTGAGCCTTACCAGTCTGACATAAGTGTGCCAGCCTTTCCAGTCTGCCATGTTTAAAACCAGTGTGTGCCATACCAGTTTGCCAGCCATACTAGTCTGCCATACTAGTCTGCCATAACAGTGTGCCAGCCTTTCCAGTCTGCCATGCAGCATAATACCAGTGTGTGCCATAACAGTGTGCCAGCCATACTAGTCTGTTGGACTTATCTCTGCACGTGCCTCCAATATGTCGGATTATTATTCAATAAGAAATTTATACGAGACACAAATATCAATCGTTTGCATTTCCTAGAAATTCTCCTAAATTCTTTTAATTGTCTGTGTTTTGCTTTGAAGAATACACTAATCAATAATCGGTTAAATTTTTTTATATTTATTACGTATACAAAAAAGTTTCAAATCTCATATCATAAACAAAAATTTCTAAACGACCACAACATCCATCATCACATAGACACTAGCTTCTTAATATATGTATCTCCTGTTAGTAACTGCATATATGATTAATATCATTTATCTTATCAGTTAGTAACTATACACAAATGGTTAATAAACATTTCTGCTTAACGAAAACAATTAACATGTATTTCCCAGCAAATCAATGTTTAACAAGCTAGATCTTTTAGAGATATATATATATATCTATGCTATGTGGATCAACAAAAGATGAGCTATCACTTATTCTATTTCTAGAATGATAAGTAATAAAAACTTATTTAGTGAATCCTCCGCTAATATCGAGAATTTAGCTTCTAATCTTCTGCTTCTTATGTTGCAGTTATATAATTCCTTGCTTATTAATTTCAATCACAGTAATTTCCAAATTCAATATATATATATATTGTGAGCTGGGAAAAAGGTAGCGGTGCAATTGCTCTCTGGGGTGAGCACTCTCGCAAGGTTCAGAGACCAGACCAGTGACTTTTCTTCAAACGGGGGTACATTTATTGCAGCAACCCACAGGTTATACACCACACTGTATATTGCTCAAAATAAACAGTTCAAAAGCAAAGAAAATTCCTAGCCGTGTCCCGGCACTAACTAAACATACAATAGCCCTGACTAACAACCTTTGCAAACCTAGTGTTTGTCAGGCTTCAGAAAACCAACCTTGTGCTCCAGCAGATAGAGACCGTCTGCTCCCCAGACTCCAGAGCGATGTCTGTTTGCCTCACCTGCACTAAATTGCCACTGAGGCAAAGTGCAAAACCAGGTGCTTAGAGGTTCCGGAAGGTGTAAGAGAGAAATCTGGGTGACACATAAACCCCGGACAGGACCTTTCCTTGCTCTCTACATGATGCCCTGTTACATACCCTCCCCCCTTGTTTCAACCCCCTGGGTGGAACACTGTCAGCTACACAAGCGTAGACTCTGGACAGAGCATCTACATTGGCCATTTTTTTACCGGTCGATGCTTCACAGTGAAGCTGTAGTCCTGCAATGCCAGAAACCAACGATTCACACGTCTATTGTCTCCTTTTTTAGTGCCATCCATTTGAGGGGAGCATGGTCAGTCACAAGATCAAACTGGCGCCCTAATAAATAATATCTTAAGGCATCCAATGCCCATTTAATAGCCAAACCCTCCTTCTCAATCACTGCATATTTCTGTTCATGATCGTTTAGTTTTCTGCTTAAGTACACTACAGGGTGTTCCTCACCATTATGTTCCTGTGACAAAACTGCCCCTAGACCAACATCAGATGCATCAGTTTGGACTACAAAGTCCTTGGAAAAATCAGGGGAGTAGAGGATTGGCTGTGCACAAAGAGCCCTCTTCAGGACCTGGAAAGATTCCTCAGCTTCTGGGGACCATTTGACCATTAAATTCTTCCCTTTGGTAAGGTCTGTCAAAGGGGCTGCAAGAGTTGCAAAGTTTGGGATAAACCTCCTGTAGTATCCCGTTATCCCAAGGAAAGCTCTGACTTGTTTTTTACTGGTGGGACGTGGCCACTCCTGAATGGCTTCTACTTTGTTTAGCTGGGGTTTTATGACTCCACGCCCAATCATGTAACCTAAATATTTGGCTTCCTCTAACCCCAGGGCACATTTTTTTGGATTAGCAGTGATACCTGCTCTATGGAGAGTTTCCAAGACAGCTTGGACTCGAGGCAAATGAGATTCCAGTCAGTGCTATGTACTACAATGTCATCCAAGTATGCTGCAGCATACTGTTGGTGGGGTCTCAAAAGTTTGTCCATAGCTCTCTGAAATGTAGCAGGTGCATTTTGTAATCCAAAAGGCATCTTTTTATATTGAAATGAACCCTCAGGGGTTACGAAGGCCGTCTTCTCTTTGGCACCTTCTGTCAGGGGAATCTGCCAATATCCTTTGGTCAAGTCCAAAGTTGTCAAATAACGAGCTGTGCCCAGTCGGTCTATAAGTTCGTCTACCCGGGGCATAGGATAAGTGTCAAACTTGGTCACTGAATTGAGCTTCCTAAAATCATTGCAAAACCTCCAACTCCCATCTGGCTTTGGACTAGGACAATGGGACTGGACCAGTCACTACTGGACTCTTCAATGATGTCTAGCTCAAACATTTTCTTCACCTCTCTACTGATGTCTTTCCTCCTTGCCTCAGGAATACGGTAAGGTTTAAGTTTAACCCTTGCCCCTGGTTCAGTAACAATGTCATGTTGTGTTACCGACGTCTGACCAGGCAGTTCTGAAAATTTTCTCGGTTTTTTATTAAAAACTCTCTGACTTCCTGCTTTTGTGACTTAGACAGCGACTCAGCAATTTTTACTTCAGGGACCTGAGGGTGTTCAGTATCCAGCTGGTGGGTTATTGGGATGAACCCAGCAGCTAGCGATACTCTATCTTTCCAGGACTTTAGCAAGTTCACATGGTATATTTGCTCTGGTTTTCTTTTCCCGGTTGGTGAATTTTATAATTTACTTCCCCAACTCTTTCTATCACTTCAAAGGGACCCTGCCACTTAGCAAGGAACTTGCTCTCAACTGTGGGAACTAATACCAGCACCCTGTCACCAGGTGAGAAAATGTGGACTCGAGCATCCCTGTTATATATTCTCTGCTGAGCTGCCTGCGATTGAGCTAAATGCTCTTTTACAATTGGCATTACTACTGTAATTCTGTCCTGCATCTGCGAAATATGCTCAATAATGCCTTTGTGGGGTGTCTTCTCCCCCTCCCAGGTCTCTTTGGCTATGTCCAGAAGTCCCAGAGGGTTTCTCCCATAGAGTAATTCAAATGGAGAGTACCCTGTAGAGGACTGAGGAACTTCTCTGATGGCAAACATCAGATATGGAAGCAAATAGTCCCAGTTTTTCCCATCCTTGTCAACAACCTTTTTCAGCATGCTTTTTAAGGTTTTATTAAATCGCTCTACTAGTCCATCGGTTTGAGGATGGTATACCGAGGTTCGCAAATGCGTCACCTTAAACAACTTGCACAATTCTTTTGTCACTCGTGACATAAATGGGGTACCTTGGTCCGTCAGAAGGTCCTTAGGATCCCGACCCAGCTAAACACCTGTAATAACTCCTTAGCTATATTCTTGGCTGATGTCTGGCGTAGGGGAATTGCTTCAGGGTAACGGGTAGCGTAATCCATAATGACCAGGATATACTGATGCCCTCGGGCAGACTTCGGAAGCGGGCCCACAAGGTCCATAGCAATTCTCTCAAAGGGCACCTCGATTATTGGCAAGGGTACTAAGGGACTCCGAAAATGAGGTAGGGGTGCAGACATTTGACAAACCGGACAAGATTTGCAATAGTTTTCAATATCCTTTTGTACCCCAGGCCAGTAAAACCTCTGTAAAACCCTTTCAGTGGTTTTCTCAGTACCTAAATGACCCCCCAATAAGTGTCCATGGGCAAGCTCCAATACCACCTTTTTGTATGGTTTGGGGACCACTAATTGCTCAATAATTTCATTGTTCTTTTTATACACACGATATAGCATGTCATCATTACTAATGAAGTAAGGAAAAGAGAGCCTATTCCCTGGTTCAACAGGTTCCCCATTGATCATCATAACATTTTCCCAGGCCCTCACAAGAGTAGGATCCTTCCTCTGCTCACTACCAAAGTTCTCTCTATGAGTGTTAAGATCTGCAAACTCTAGAGTAGCTTCAGTTTCAGAGGGCGGTCTATCCTCATTGGCTATAGGGCCTTCAGATTCTTCCAATTCTCCTGCCAAAACAGAGAAGGAAAAGTCTGGGGACCCCAAGAGGGATCCTCTGAATACAACTGCTCTGCAGCAACCATGTATTCAGATTCAGTCTCTGGTTTAGAAACTGTGGCACAGTCTGGGTGTTCCCAGAGTTCCCAAAATTCAGGAAAGTCTCTCCCTATAATTACATCATGCACCAAATGAGGCACAACCCCAACCAAGTGCCTCAGATCACCCCGTGCGGTTCCAAACTTCACAGCTACTATAGGATACTCCCGAGTATCACCATGTACACACACTACAGCAACCTTTTTAGCCCGGAAGTTCACAGAGTCTATCAATTCAGCCTTAATAAGGGTTACTAAACTTTCAGAGTCCAGCAAAGCTGTAACATGCTTATCATTCACAGTTATTGCACACATGTGTTTTCCCTTTACTGGCACCGCGGTGCATGAAACCGTGGTAAACAAAGACTGCCGTCTTTCCTTGAAAGACAAGTCACACTGCATAGGCTCATCAGTTAATGGACAGTTCGCAGCTAAATGCCCAAGTTCCTGGCACCGAAAACATCTTACATTCCTCAGGTTAGGTCTGCTGATGGGCACTGGTGTTCCCGCTTTGGAATGCCAACCTCCCCGGTTTAAATCAGCAGTTTTTCCCTCTGCCTCCTTGCCACGCTCACCACCCACTTTCCCTGGAACAGTCTTACCGATTGCCGAGGGAGGCCTTGGTTTTGGGCGGAAAGTCCATGGGCTCACCGAGGAGGCATTCAAGTCCTCAGCTGCAAAGTACCTCTCAACAATCTCCACAAGCTGATCCACTGACTTGGGGTCCCCTTGGGTTACCCACTTTTGCAAGACGATCGGTAAGGATCTTAGGAAGCGATCCATGACTACCCGCTCAATGATCTGTGGCCCCAAGAGGGACTCCGGTTGCAGCCATTTTCATACCAGGTGGATGAGGTCAAACATCTGTGACCGCGGTGACTTCCCAGCTTGGTAGGACCAGTTGTTAACACGCTGTGCTCGCACTGCCAAAGTAACACCTCGCCGTGCTAGTATCTCCAGCTTGACCTTGTCATAATCCATGGCATCCACAGATTCCAAATCATAATATGCTTTCTGTGATTCACCGGTTAGCAAGGGCACCACCAATCCTGCCCACCGTGTCTTAGGCCATGCTTCCTCTCAGCGGTTCTTTCAAATGTTAACAGGAAGGCCTCTGGATCATCCTCTGCAGTCATCTTGGAAAGGAAGTGACTGACATGGATGGGTGAGGAGTTGTCAGAAGAATCTGCAGCTTGCAGGGGGAGACCTCTGTGCCAGAGTCTGTACCACCTCCGTCAGAGTCTTGCGATCGCCTTCAGCAGCAACTGCAAGCTTTTCAAATAACATTTGTGTCTGTTCCTGTACAGCACTGATCTGCTGCTGCGTGTGCGTGTGCAGCACCTGAGTTTGTTTGCAGAGCATTTAACATGTCCCGCTGTGTAAGCATTAGCCTGTTGCTGTGCTGCATTAGCCAACACCAACTGTTTTATAACATCCTCCATTTTTTTTTTTTTCACTTCAGTAACTGGCCTTTTAAATAGCAGGTTCTTGCTATCACTTGCCCAAAGTTCACTTTTTTTTTCCTTTTTCACTTCAGTAACTGGCCTTTTAAATAGCAGATTCTTGCTATCACTTACCCGCATTCTCCACCATATGTGAGCTGGGAAACAGGTAGCGGGTGCAATTGCTCTCTGGGGTGAGCACTCTCGCAAGGTTCAGAGACCAGACCAGTGACTTTTCTTCAAACGGGGGTACATTTATTGCAGCAACCCACAGGTTATACACCACACTGTATATTGCTCAAAATAAACAGTTCAAAAGCAAAGAAAATTCCTAGCCGTGTCCCGGCACTAACTAAACATACAATAGCCCTGACTAACAACCTTTGCAAACTAGTGTTTTAAGGCTTCAGAAAACCAACCTTGTGCTCCAGCAGATAGAGACCGTCTGCTCCCCAGACTCCAGAGCGATGTCTGTTTGCCTCACATGCACTAAATTGCCACTGAGGCAAAGTGCAAAACCAGGTGCTTAGAGGTTCCGGAAGGTGTAAGAGAGAAATCTGGGTGACACATAAACCCCGGACAGGACCTTTCCTTGCTCTCTACATGATGCCCTGTTACAATATATATATCTTTGTATTTCACTTGGCAACAATTACTTTAGGATAAATCCTTATATCCGATTCTTCTTCATATCTCTATCTGCAGATATATAAATATTTTGAAGACTCTGGATCTAAAAGTAATCTGAGATATCTCAATCTATCTGTTGCAAGAAATACTCCATATATATATATAATTACATTAACCTTAAATTTGCTTTCTCATACATTACCTGTCCAAGAGTTACAGCAGCAATATTCTTTGATTGTTTTGGACTATGTGAAAATTATCAATGTCAGTTTTTCAATGCATGTGAGTTAGAGATGTGGACCTGATTAAGTGATATGAAATATGGTGTTGGAATGATCTGCAATATGAATTAATGCATGATCGTGTCTTGGCATGATCTGAAGTGCATTGTGTCCTGGGATGGTCTGAAGTGCCTTGCAACAAACAGTACAGCTCCAATTATAGTCAATTTGACGTCACTGACAATCTACCCTTTTCATTTAAATATTACATTCTTTATATTAATATAATATTTACTATGCCTCATGAGGGCAGTGTTGATCTTCAAATTAATTCCACAATTAAATTTTTATATATCTTATCTCAGGTCAAAAGATCAATCTGTCTTAACAAAGACCCTATATTCAGTCCTAGACTTTGGGTCTCTCCTGTCAAAATTAAATTAATATCTCCTCTCAAAGTTTTTACTAAGTAAATTCATTTCTAGTTAAAATCAACAGAATCTATTCTTCAGTAATTATACTGTTTACCAGTTCTACACTCTACAAAATATATAGTGGAGCATCTATTTTTTACTGTGAAAATATTGATTATAAAGATATGTTTCGTGAATATTTAGCTAGAGATTTTAAATTTGTTCCTATAAATAAAAAGAAAATATCTTTTTATTTTTAAAGACTTGTTAAAACAAGCCAATAAATTTAAATATGACATGTCTGGCACTTAGCTCAGCATTATATCACATAAAGACATTTTATCGTTTATAACATCATGTCTGGCATTTAAAAAAAACATAACTCTGGGGCGTGGCTAGCTGGCAGCATGAGCGGTTGCATGGTGTGAGAGCTCCGTGAACGGCGCTCGGTTCCCTCAGTCCTGCGGCACATCCAGCGGTCCTACCAAGCCCGTCTCACCTCCCTAGTGGCCCTGATACCCTTCTGCACTGCGATGGCCCCTCTGAAGGCGCAGCAGCAGCTGGAAGGACAGCGATTGAGCAGGCTGGAGAAAGGCCGCAAAATCCAAGATGGCGGCTCCCCGACATCCGGCTCCTCTCTGTCAGGATTAG
>CM019064.1:456327674-456512873 GCA_009667805.1 Leptobrachium leishanense | reverse complement strand
CTGATGGAGTGTGGTTTGTAAATTTTGTTTATGATATGAAATTTGAAATTCTTTTGTATACGTAATAAATATATATATATATTTTTATCCGATTATTGATTATTGTATTTTTTAAAGCAAAACACAGACAATTAAAAGAATTCAGGAATAATTTCTAAGAGATATAAACGATTGATATTTGTGTCTCGTATAAGTTTCTTATGAAATAATAATCCCTGATATATTGGAGGCGACTGCGAGGTAGGTCCAGTAGGTCCAATATAGACATATTGGGAAGTTGGCTGATAAATCAATATACATAACGTGTTGTATTCACGTGCAGAGATTATATCGACATTGAAGGCAACTGTTGAGATTGTAGTATTGTTTGGAATATAATTGTCAGTGATTGTCTGATTAGACAGAGATAAATATATATATATATATTTTGATTCCTTGTTGTATTTTGACTTGTGGTTTTTACGGTTATCTACTAAACAGTGGTAAAAATGTCAGAGTCAGAATCTGAGACTCAGGAAGATGTAGAGATACATACTAATCATAATATTGATAGATGTTATGTCTTATCTAAAGGACAAGTTACACGTCACAGACGATTTATTTGAATGGATAAAAGAATTGCAATCAAGTATATCGAATTATATTGATTCAATCTGGTCAGATCAATCAAATTTTCTTGAGTGTTTGCGAAAGATAAGTGCAGCCACAAATAAAAAGGACAAAGAAATGTTTGTTTTAAAAATTGTGCTGAATGCATATACTTGATCGCAGAAATGAACAAGAGATTGAATGATGAAAAGAAACCAGAGACAGATTAGAAAATAAAATTGTGACTTGCATGAAACCGTAAATAAATTAAAAGATGAGTCAGAAGAATAATAATGGAATTGAAGGTGTGTGCAAGAGAAAAAGATCCAATGCAAGATGAGATTGCTCAATTATCCAAATTAAATAAGGAGCTAAACAAACAATTGGCGAGAATGAAACGCGAACATGAGAAATTCGCTGATGAGTTACGTCAGGTTGAAACTGATGTTCGAAGGGTTAAAGATTCTTCGTTAGAGAAAATTCCCTTTGAAAGCTTTAAGATACATCACTGATTTCTGACAGCTCTGTTATCTGAAGAGCCAGAGCGAATGTGAAAGTGAAACTAAATCTCATGATGAAAAAAGAGTAAAATCTCTTACACAGGAGTATTTAAATCACATCACTCTAGCCAGCCACAGCCTATTAAGAAATATCATAAAGTGAATGATTTAACGAAAATTATTAATTTTCTAAAAACCTCAGTAGGTATTTTTTGACCTTAAAGGATCCTCAAGAATAATAAATCATTTATCGATGTTTGAAGAAGCTGTGGGAATAATGGGAATAGATTCAGATGCTCAGAAAATTAGTTGATTCCATGGGTCTTTGAAAGCAAACATAGGTATTTTTTTCCAGTCTTTAAAAGAATCTGGTATAAGGAAATGGAGTAAAGTAGTTTCTGAGGTCAAATCTGAATTTGGGCCTCACCGTACCAGTCTAGCTGCGAAAAGAGCAATTTTAACTCTAAAATGCAGACCTAATCAAAGCCCCCGTGAATTTCTTTCAGTCCTTAAAAAATGCGTACAGCTTGGCTGAAAGAAACCAGACTTTGAAAACCCTGAATTTATCCAATTATTTTATGACGCATTGCCAAATAAAATAAAGGTTATTTTGGCAAGAGATTATGACCGAGAAATGGTTTGGATTGGGTACTAAAAGAAAGTATGACCCTATTTACTGTATTTGAATATAGTGAAGAAACTCAGGGGAAAAGAGTGAAAAACTCACCTGAGGAAATAGCGGAAATTCACGCTAAAAGGGAGATATTAAATTTGAGTCCCACAAAAAGAGTTATGCGGAAATATTGCGTGACTCCATACCCCAAAGGGAAAAATCCAAGCCAGATCAGGAAAAAGGGTTTGCCAGAGAAAAATCAGGAAGTAAATTTCAATCTAGGAAGCAATGGGTACCTAGAAGTCAGTGGGTTAAATCAAGGGAAAATGTACCTAGACAGGAAACAACCAGAGGTAAGACTGAATCTGATGCGTCTGATAATGCGCAAGCTTCGTCCCAAGGACGAATAGAAAGCGGAGATATAATGTACGCCAGCGTATGGGTCAAATGCAGGAAGATTTCCGTGTGCTGACAGAAAAACTGGATCAGATCACTCAGTTAATGACTGGAAATAACACTGGTCAGGTTGTAAGAGATGCAATACCTGCAGCCCCACCCAACCAGTGACTAGATGATGTTTCTGATGAAGTAACCAGCATCCATGACAATTTACCGAGAAAGTGATGATGAAATGATTAATACAAATGTTTGTATGGTTGACGATTTAAACCCTTCCCTGCAAAGAGAAGGAAAATGTATTTTATCTCCCCAGACTAAGTGCGAGCAAGCTGAGAAGACTGGATTGGAAATGGACAGCACAGCTGCCAAAAGCACGTTTGAGAGCGCAAAACCAGTTGGTAAAATCTGTCAAAAACCTAATTTCATATCTCACTCTAAATTTCTCTGTAAATTGCATAGCATGGAAGACCGATATTATGTGAATGTAGAATTACAAGATATTTACCACATATTCCGTCCTTGCTAGACACTGGAAGCCAAGTTACGTTAATATCAGCACATTATTTTGAACAGGTCCAAGAACTGTCCTCCAGGAAGCCTAGATTAGATAAATCTAATGCTAATCTAGTGAGTGTGAGTGGCACATCTCTGAAAGTTCTGGGCACGGCTAAATTGGATTTTAAATTGGGGAATAAAGTAATTCGGCATCCAACACTTGTTGTGGATCTGCCCCAAAATCGCCTAATTATTGGAATGGACCTTCTCAAAGGTTAAATCCAATCATTGATTTTATCAATGAGGTTATTTGGTCCCAAGTAAATGTTCCAATCAGCTATGAGAGATCCCAATCCCATCACACTCAGCGTAACTGCCACGTGATTGAGGAAAGGCCGGATTCTATTGAAGTCCACTTCAGAAATAGCCAGACACCTGATATCTCTTTCTTAGGCCAAAGCCCCTGACTACAGGAGAGC
This sequence comes from Leptobrachium leishanense, assembly GCA_009667805.1. NCBI lineage: Eukaryota > Metazoa > Chordata > Amphibia > Anura > Megophryidae > Leptobrachium > Leptobrachium leishanense. The sequence goes on along the minus strand of CM019064.1, from coordinate 456,509,799 downwards.
AGGAGGATAACACCATATGTGTTCCCCCGAGAGAATTCGAGATATATGTCTGGAAGACGACGTGCTAATTATTCACTTCCACAAGAGGGAAACAGAACCAGATGGACATAGTGACCCTGAAGTGATCAGATACCCAGATCCTCAAGATGAGTGGATAAAGATCTAGATGATGGAGACAGTCCTAATGTTATTGGTAGAAGTTATGTTATATATTTCTAGAAGAAATAAAACTGCCAAGCTCAATTGCATGATTGTCATTCTAGATTATCTCAGGATATGTGAAGATGGAACAACAGAAGACTTAACTGGTATCATGTGAAGTGATGTTTTAATTAACATGTGATTCTTCTTCCCAGCATTCAGATGTTTAACTCAAGCTAGTAGATAGACTAGATCCGTACGGTTAATTAAAATTAATCAGAGATCAGAATATCTATAGGGAATTTGAGTGAAATCGCTAGTCTATGAATGGTTATTTATACTCTTTCTTTCAATAGAAATTGAGAAAAGTGAGTAATCCGAACTGCGACGCTTAATCCGCAAAGATGAATCGGACCACCAAGGAGACTGCGACTATCTAGAAATTTTACGGTTTCCCGCACAATTCCAAGGACAATGCTAAAGTCCCATGCGCATCAAGCTCATGCAAGCCTGAAAGACATGCGGGATACAGCCAGGATACCGTTGATTGCTATGTACAAGAACCACTGAAAGAAAAGATTTGCTGCATATTTTATTGCAACCGCTGTTTGATACAGAAAGAGAAGCAAATGTTTACCGGAAGAATCTGGTACAAAACAAGAGAGTGTTCATACCCACACCGTGATTCTCATGAAAGTTTCTAAAGAATCAAGAGTTGTTATCGAGAAGTTATTTTTATAAATGAAGTCTGGTATGACGAGAACAAATCGTTGTCGTATTCCAAGGGCAAGAGATCCTATGAATCCAGATTTGAAATCTTTGCTACAGAACTAGCATGACCATACTATTGAACTTCTAATAAAGAAATAATCTAACAATTTATGCTCCAATGTATTCACAGATTGATCATCAATTGCTATCTGCTTATAACGGGCCGAAGATTACAGAAGATTGTGATTTGTATAGTAATTATGTTTCTAACTGTCTGGATGATTGTACTAACAAAGAAAGTACGTACATTGAAGTTTAAAAACACTGCATCTTCAATTATTAAATGGATGAAAGAAGAAAAACGTGTTGCGAAAGGTGGAGACCTAGCCTAGTTGGTAAAGGGGGGAGAAATTGTATGTTTTCCTAAAATTTATTTAATTGGTCAATAAATAAATCCAAGAAACCAAAGGGGGGTTATGTCGGGTATATTACACAGAAAAGGAGAGATTTAAAATGGATGCCTGTAGCCATTTTGTTTTAAAGACAGTTTTTCTTTCAAAATTTCTCTAGGTTTAGAAATGAACAAGGTTTTTTTTTACAAAGTTCATTCCTGGGTTAAGAAGTCCAGACATGAAGGAACCTAGAATGAATGTGAGATAATGCTAAGACATGTCATAAGTAAATTATTGGTCTGTTTTAAATTTTTAAAACAAAAGAGATTTTTGTCTTTTGAGTATAGGAATAAGAGAAAATATCTGTAATAAAAATTATATTCACAAAATATATGTTTATAATCAAGGTATATTTTATTATAATTACAGTATGAAATATATACTCCAAAATATTGTAGAAAGTATATAATTGGTAAATAATAAAAATTACTAAAGAATAGATTCTGTGAGTTAACCAGGAAAGAATTTAGCTGATCTAAGCAACCAAAAGGGAGTGAGAATATAAATCAGATGACAGACACTGTGTCTAGAGACTGAAGACAAGGCTCTTTGTTAAGTTAGTCTGACCTTTGACCCGAGATAGGACTATTAAAAAGAAATGGTGGAATTAATATAAGAAGTGCAATACTGCCCTCTAGAGGATAGTAAAAATAATTAACCATGACGTCAAATTGGGTATAATAGGCGGCAAAGGTTCTTTTGTAAGTCAGTCAGAGATTTCAACAGACAGAGACTCACATCAGACTCACATCACATGCACTCAGATCCCAAGACATGAGGCAATTAATATTCTCACCAAATCTCTAACTCACATGCATTGATTATCTAATAGCGATAATTTTCACATATTCCAAAACAAAGCATCACATAGAAAATTCCAAGGCAGACTCATCAACATCCAAATTGGACAGGTAATGTATGAAATAAGGAATTAATGTAAAAATATATTTGTAGAGATTTTTGCAACGTAGACTGAGACTTCTCGGATAAGGTTAAAATCCAAATTCTAAGTAATTCTATTCTGCAGATAGAAATATGAAGAAGTGGATATAAGGATTTATTCCTAAAGAAATGTTGCAAGATTGATACCAATATATATATTGAATTTGGAAATTACTGTGATTAAAATTAATGAGCAAGGAATTATATAACTACAAAATAAAAAGCAAAAGATTAGAAGTTTAATTCTCGAGAGATTAGGGGAGGATTCACTAAATAAGTTTTTATTACTTATCAATAAATTAGCTCATCTTTTGTTGATCCATGTAGCATAGAGATATATATATATATCTTAAGAGCTGGCTGGTTAAACATTGTTTGCTGGGAAATGCATGTTGTATTAAGCAGAAATGTTTATTAACCATTTGTGTATTAGTTACTAACTGATAAGGTAAATGATATTAATCATATATGCAGTTACTAAACCGGAGATACATATATTGTGAAGCTAGTTTTTATATGCTGATGGAGTGTGGTTTGTAAATTTTTGTTTATGATATGAAATTTGAAATTCTTTTGTATACGTAATAAATATATATATATTTTTATCCGATTATTGATTATTGTATTTTTTAAAGCAAAACACAGACAATTAAAAGAATTTAGGATAATTTCTAAGCGATATAAACGATTGATATTTGTGTCTCGTATAAGTTTCTTATGAAATAATAATCCCTGATATATTGGAGGCGACTGCCGAGGTAGGTCCAGTAGGTCCAATATAGACATATTGGGAACTTGGCTGATAAATCCAATATATATAAACGTGTTGTATTCACGTGCAGAGATTATATCCGACAGTACGAATTGAATGAACATTGTTCGTTCGAGCGTTGTGGGAACCCCTCATAATGAGCACAGCGGGTGTACAAACCCTGGAGGAACTCAGCACAGCACAGGAATGGTGGGAACCCCTCATAATGAGTAAGGATGGGCTGGCGGTTCAATCTGAACCTGAGTTCGATTCGAACATCGCCCGTTCGTCCGATCGGCGAAACATATAACATTTCCGCGTGTTCGCCGCGTGTTTGCCCACAATGCACCACAATGCACTTTTCCACTGACTTGAAGCTTGTAATTCAAACTCTGAGGTTGAGGAAGGGAGTATAATCAGCCTAGAGGGATGGGGTGCCAGTGACACAGTGATAGCCAGTCCAAGGCATCAGATGTCAGAGCTGCTCAGGTGCAGAGCGCTGCTGTCTCGCAACACAAGTCCAGGATCTCTGCTGTCTGGGAGTTCTTCACTAGGGATGAGCCGAACAGTCCCTGAGTTCGGTTCAGAGCCGAACCTGAACTTTCCAAATGTTCGGATCCGAACCCGAACCCGAACTCGAACTCAATACAAGTCAATGGGGCTGAAAATTCGGTTTTTAGAGTGTTCTCCAAGAGGGCATATATGCTAGATATTTGCCATAAACGGTGTATGGGGGTCCGGGTAGTGCCCTGGGGGACAGGAAACAAGGACACAAAGTAAAAAAAAACAGTTTTTAAAGGAACAGTGAGTTTTAAATGAAATAAGGGTTAAAAATAAAAATTTCTAGGATGTATAGAAATATGTAAAAACAAAAAAATGACATTTCAAATGACGGTAAATGCTTTTCCTTTAATCTATCCATAAACAACTGTTTGGGGCGGCAGTCTGTATGAAAAGAGGAGACATTTTCGGACACGCAGAAAAAGTTTACTGATTTTTTGGCGGTGAAAAGCAGGAGAATGACTGGAGAATGGAAAATTCTAGACCAAATAGCTGATTTGGAAAGTGAGATAAATGGGAGAATTTTTCTGGTTTGGCTATTTTGACCTAGAATTTTCTCTTCAGTCATTCTCCTGAGTTTCACCTTTCTCTGAATAACCCTGACAGGGTTATTCAGAGAGCGGTGAAGAGCAGGAGAAGGACTGGAGAATGGAAAATTCTAGGTAAAAATAGCCAAACCAGAAAAATTCTCCCATTTAGGCTAGGGTCAGACTAGCGATTTTTTTTTATTTTTTTTAATTCTTTATTTAAAGCGTCATGTATCCAACAGCATATAAATCACAGCAGATAAAGATACATAGCAATGAAAGGACACAGTAACACTTATTTTATCAATTATACTTCAAATAATAAGCCCCCGAAATAAGGGAGAAAACCCTATTCGCAGGGGAAAAAAGAACCAAAACACGAAAAAACTAAGTAGAAAGAAAATACAAAACATAAAAAGAAAATAAGGGGATAAGGGGGGACCTTCCACGTATCCGCTGTTGACATGTCGCGAGGAGGGACCTCCGGGGCACCAGTCTATGTAGGGGCTAAGCAAATCGGCTGATTCACAGATGGAGTTATCTCAGATCAGATTAAATTAAGTCAGGGGTATGTATGTATTCTTCCCAAAGGGACCATGTCTTGGCAAAGGATCTAACATTGTCCCTGACCTTGGCCGTCAACTCATCCATTAGGCAGGCGTCACTAATCTTCGTCGTCACTACGGTCCAAGAAGGGAGAATGCTCTGGCGCCAAGAAGCTGCCAAGGCCCGTCTGACCGCAAGGGCCAGTCTATTAAATAAAAGTTGCTCAGGTCGAGACAGAGCTGACAGGGGACGAGAGAGGAGGTATGCCCAGGGATCCAGGGGTAGTTGTCGGTGGAATATTTTCTGAAATTCAGCATGGACTATAGACCAGAAGCAGCGTACCACCGGGCAGTCCCACCACATATGAATATAAGTGCCCTTTTCCCCGCAGTCTCGCCAACAGAAATCGCTAGATGTGACTCCCATACGATAAAGGGAGACCGGGGTGACGTACCAGCGGAGTAGTATTTTGTAAGATTGTTCCTGGTGGGTGACACATATGGAGGACCTGGCAGTTTGTTCCCATATATCCTCCCACTCGTCACCTGGCAAAGGGTCGCCTAAGTCAGCTTCCCATTTATCACAGTATGTAAGGGGCCCCCACTGACCTGGGCTGGAACTAAGGAGTAGATATAACTGAGATATAAGCCCTTTCAGAGTACCATCTGCCAAACACATGCGCTCTAGAGTTGATAGGGGGACAGTCGAAATCTTTTCTAACGTCTGGGTCGTAGCAAAATGTCTGATCTGTAAGAACCGAAAAAATGAAGAAGGAGTCAGATGGCCACGCTCCTGGAGCTCTGAAAAAGTAATAATCCGTCCATTCTGATATAGATCCCGATACCTCAGGAGCCCCACCCCCACCAGACCCCCAAAATCTGAGGCACTTAGGCCCGGCGGAAAATCTCTGTTACGGAGTAGAGGGGTGAGGGGAGAGGGGACCACCACCAGCGCAAATGTCGTCCTGGCTAAGTCAAAGAGGCGAAGAGATGTCAATATCGAGGGGCACGCCATGCGCAAAATAGGTCTGGAGGTTCTGGGAAGCCATATGTAGAGGTCAGGGCGGTCAGGGAACATAAAGGCTGATTCCAGTGTAACCCACCGTCTAGTAGACTCGGAAGACTGCCAGGCTACAACCTGAGTTAACTGGGCTGCGCAATAATATAAATATAAGTTAGGGAGCCCCAGCCCTCCACGGGTCTTAGGGCGATATAAAATACCTCGCGCCACCCTATGTTTCTTATTTTGCCAAATAAATGAGTCAATCGCTTGTTGGAGCCCGGCTAAATCCCTCCGAGTCAGTAGTAAAGGTAGTGTCTGGAACAAAAATAAATTACGTGGGAGTATGTTCATCTTTATACTATGAATGCGTCCTATCCACGATATGGGTTTATCGCACCAATGCTCCAGATCAATCTTAATCTGATGAACCATAGTTGTGAAGTTCTTGCTATACAGGGCTGTTGGGTCTGCCGTTAAAAGAATACCCAAGTACGGTAATTCAGAGAGAGCAAGCCGAAACCCAAACCCCGATTCAATCGAGGCTGTGTCTGTATGTAACATATGAAGGGGCATTGTGCAGGATTTAGTGTAATTTATGCGAAACCCCGCTATTTTACCAAAGTCGGATAATACCAGTCTAAGGTGGGATAGAGAAGAGATGGGATCTGTCAAAGTGAGCAGGACGTCGTCGGCGTAAGCTGAGACAGTATAAGTATCTCCCCCGACCCGAACCCCCTTTATCTCGGGGTGACCCCGTATCGCAGCCAATAATGGTTCAAGAGAGAGGAGAAACAGAAGAGGCAAAAGGGGACATCCCTGGCGAGTGCCATTACAAATAGGGAACCGAGTGGAGCAACAGCCCGGGATTCGGACCTGCGCAGACATACCCGAGTAAAGAGCCCGCACCATATTGACATAAAAATCTGGGAGGCCGAAACGAGAGAGCGTAGAGAAAAGGAAAGGCCACTCCACCCTGTCAAAAGCCTTCTCCGCATCTAATGATAAGACCAGGGAAGGCGTCGTTCGAGAGGATAGCCACCAGATCAGGTCGGCATTGCGTCTGGTGTTATCGAATAGTTGACGATTAGGAACAAAACCGACCTGGTCCGGGTGGACCAACAATTGGAGGAGTGGACTAAGGCGGTTCGCCAGTACCTTAGCAAAAATCTTGGCATCAAAGTTGATGAGGGATATAGGGCGGTAGCTCTCAACCGCCACCGGGTCCTTACTTTCCTTAGGTATAAGAGCAATATTGGCCACCAGTAAATCCGGGTGGAGAGACCCTCCCTCCGCGCAGTCGTTAAAAACCGACGTCAAAAAAGGGACGAGCTCCGGACGCAAAGCTTTATAATAACCCCCTGAGAACCCATCCGGGCCCGGGGCCTTTGTACCTCCCAAAGCAGAGATGGCTTGATTAACCTCCTCTTCCAGGATCGGAGCACTAAGACTCGAGATGTGAGAATCCTCTAGTTGTGGTAAAGAAAGGGAATCTAAAAAGGAGGAGATGGCGTCTAAGTGGGATTTGTTAGAGGGAGCGTGATGGGGAGAATGGTTGTATAGGTCTGAATAATATGCTGTAAAAGCTGAGCTGATCTCCTGTGGGGAGTGGACTAAGACATCATCTACTGTTTTAACTGCAGGGATAGAGGAGAATTTACTCCGGGGTTTGAGAGCGCGGGCCAGTAGGGTATCCAACTTATTAGCCTTCTCAAAGAACAGCCGGCGGGACCAGAGTAACTGTTTGGCTACATCATCGAGTAATAGTTGTTTCAGGGAGGCGTGGGTGCGTAGAAGTTCAGAGAAAAGTTCAGGGGGGGGGAGGGCCTTATGTCGCATCTCTAAGCGACGGAGCGACTGTTGTAAAGATACGAGTAAATGTAATTTGGTGCGTTTTCTATGAGTGGTGACCCCTCATGACCGCTTTATGAGCTGCCCATATCGTGGATAGGGATGTCTCCCCAGGTGGGTTGTCCTGAAAATATTGTGTCGATAAAGTACGCAGTTGACTAACTACCTCTGGATCTTGTAGAAGAGACGAGTTCAACTTCCAAGACCAAGAGGCCGCGAGCTTAGGGGTATGGAGATACAGTGCAATGTCGGCATGGTCAGACCATGAGATGGAATTAATCTCCGTGCGAATCACATTGGACATAGCCAAACCGTTAACCAGAAAAAGGTCTATACGAGAGTAAGACCCGTGGGGAGCGGAATAAAAGGAGTAGTCCCTCACACTCGGGTACAACACTCGCCATACATCAACGAGCCCTACTTGTCGTAAAAAGCGGGCGAATAACTTGTCTTGTCTACCCACGGTCGGTGTGCCTGCGGAAGCCCGGACGATCACTTCGATCCACCGCTGGGCACGCAACAGCATTCATATCACCTCCCAATATCACCGCCCCTCGAGGAAGGGACGAAACCAAGGTGCATATGGAGTTCCAGAAGTCAACGGTGGGGATAGTAGGAGCATATACATTCAAAAAATGATAGGTCATAGAGTAGAGAGTACCCGTTAATAATACATATCGACCCTCTGTATCAATCTTTTGCGATATTAGCTGGAATGGACACGTTTTCCGAATCAATATGGCAACTCCGTTGCGCTTGCTCAAGGCACCAGATACGTACGCCCGTGTATAGACGTGATCAGTCAACGTAATGTTAGCAGATTTAGTGAGGTGAGTCTCCTGGAGAAATGCGATATCAACTTTATCAGATTTTAGAGTGCGAAAGAGTAATCTACGTTTTATAGGGGAGTTAAGGCCTTTGACGTTAAGAGAGGTTAGTTTCAGTGCCATGAGAAGCGCAACAGAGCACCTCGACCGATGAGCCGTAGGCCCATTACCCAATCACAGATCCCTCTAGCCATATAGGCCCCTGAAAAAGGATCGTCTAGTGTCCCATAAGTCCCATCCCGCAACGAGACTTGAATGCTTTTGCGGTGGAAGGAAAGAACAAAAAAGGGGGAAAAAATAAAAAAAATCAAAAAGTACATTACCAACAAGAGAAGAAAAAAGAAAAAACAGAGTCCCAAAAGCCCGGACTTACCCATAGCCGGGACCTGTGGGGGAGAAAGGGAGCAAACCCTTACGGCCATGGAGATCAAAAAAGGCCCGGTGGAGAGCCCCCACCCACAAGGATAAAACAGGCCCCCGGGAAGGCCTGATCAACAGGTAGCAGAAGTAGAACCAGTCATGGGACGTTAGAGATAGGAGAAAACAGAGAACACACAAACCAGTTGGAGTAACTTTCGTAGAGCCAAAAAATTCCGGAGGGAAGGAGACCCAGAAACCGTCCAGCCAGACACCATTGAGCAGGGCAGGAAAAAGTAGAACCAGATAGCCCACGTCTCAGTGGTAATAAATGATCAAAATAGAATTGGGGATCGTAGATCAGCGATGAGGGCGGTTCACTGCAATCCATTCCCTGGAAAGACGCGGGAGCGGTGGTGTAGGGCCTTCTGGAGATACAAAGTCCTCCGGGGGTTGGATATCTAAGGCCCGAAAAAACTTTATGGGATCCGAATGCGGAAGCAGGACATACGTTTTTTTGTTACGGAATGCCAAGATCTTGAAGGGATGGCCCCATGCAAATACAATGTTGTGCGAGCGAAGTAGATCAGCTACGGGCTTCCATAAACGACGTCGACGAAGGGTGTCCGGCGAAATATCTTGGAATAGCTGTAAGGGAGATCCATCGTATAAAATCGGCTTTGTACGGTTTTTCTTGAGGATAAGTTCTTTCGTGGAGAAGTGTAAAAAGCGTACAATGATATCCCTAGGGCGTTCATCGGCAGAGCTGCGGGCGCGTAGAGCTCTGTGGGCTCGATCAAGTTCCCAAGCATGGTCTGGGAGCTCTGGGGCTAACGGTCGAAGCATGGCGACGATAAAATCCCCCAGGGGGTCATCCTCCGCCCGTTCAGGTAAACCCCGGATCCTTAAGTTATTCCTGCGGGACCTATTGGCCAAATCTTCCAATTGTGCCTCCAAATGATCCACCTTATGGGACATGGCATTAGAATGGTCAATAAGGGAATTATAGGCCCCCGAAAGTTCCTCAGTGCGATCCTCTAAATCCGAGGTACGCTGTCCCAAGGCCAGAATGTCAGCTTGTAAGGCCTTTGTATTGCGGTCCATCTCACCTGCCAAAAATGTTCTCATCTCTGCCATCTGATTCAGTATGGTGACAGCATCTGCCCTGCTTACCCCTGGATCCGACTCTCCTCCATCCTCATCTCCGGAGCCGCCGGCGGAGTTAGGCCGCGATTTCGAGCGGCCGCCATCTTGGGGAGCTGTAGTCCGTCGCGGGGTAAACAGCGGCGCGACGGCTGCGTCTTTCGATTTTGCCGATTTGGCGGGTCCAGGCATGGTTCAGGTCCCTTGCAGTGTCCAGTGGTAAGCGTTAAAGTCCCGGGGGGAGAAGAAATTTGCGGATTACAGCGCGGGTAGAGCGGAGCTCAGACGCTAAGCGGCCATCTTAGATGACGACCAGGCCACGCCCCCCAGACTAGCGACTTTTTAACGTGCGTTTAGGCGCACTTAATCATGGCCGCACTAGCAGCAAATGAGGGGCAATGACAGCCAATATACGAAGTACGATCGCACGAAAGTCCGGCTGCGCAATGCAAGTGGTAAATGAACGCATTTTTTCGAGAACGCAGAACCGCTAGTACGGACATACAGAGTGCACTGCGTCCACTAGCGGCGTGTGTGCGTGATTTGGAGACGTCAGACCCTGCTCATGTCCGGCCAACATAACGTCCAGACACCCAAAGTTTCCTGGTTTGGATCCGTAAAAAATCACGCAAAAAAATGCGCATCGTATGACCGTTTTTGCGCATTCCGTGAAAAAATACGGCAATGCGTTTGGACGCACTTTTTGACGGTCGCTGCGAAAAATGCGTTAGTCTGACCCTAGCCTTATCTCACTTTCCAAATCGGCTATTTGGTCCAGATTGTTCTCTTTTCCTGCCATTCTCCTGGTTTTCACCTTTCTCTGAACAACCCTGAGAGAGAGGTGAAAGCCAGGAGAACTGGCAAGAGAAGAGAACAATCTAGACCAAATAGCCAATTTGGAAAGTGAAATGGGAGAATTTTTCTGGTTTGGCTATTTTGACCTAGAATTTTCACTTCTCCAGTTATTCTCCTGCTTTTCACCGCTCTCTGAATAACCCTGTGAATGTTTAATCCCGAGGTGAAAAATAACATTGCTTTAGATGTTATTTTGATTTTTTTTCAAACACCAGTTAAATGCAGCATATTAGGAAGTTTTAGGAGGGAAATCAACTCTCAAATCTCAATCAAAAGCAGACACCATCCAACCCCCTCAGTACCTCAGTATAGTGTGCAATGTATCAAATTGATTACCAGACTAAAACACCTGGTGTTATGCCTGTTTGTGAACAGAGGTCATTTAGAGTTGAGAATCTTTCCACGTATACATTAGTTTTTAATTCAATATCTTGAATATTATAATATTCTGCAGTAAAGAGTCTCTTTATTTCTTGATTTTTTAGTATTTTTTTAAGCATTTTCTATACTTTATTCAAAATTTCCTTTTTTTTTTCGAACTCGAACGGAACACACCCAAAAAGTTCGAAGTTCGCGAACTTTAGAACTGCCAAAGTTCGGGCCGAACCCGAACAGCTCATCCCTATTCTTCACGACATGTGCAGCAGACTGCAGCGTTTCTATTTGTAAGCTATGTCGGAAGAGGATCAAGTGTGGGAAAGACATCAGACACTTGGGTACCACGTGCTTGAGGCGACATATGACCACCTGCCACACATCCCGTTGGCACAACACTTTGCATAGGTCCTCCTGCTCCTCATCTGTCTCTACCCCCACTATATGTCTTGCCATGTCATTGTCTACAACCTCCGCTGACAGGGATGATGCTACAGTAATGGGTATACCACGTCCTTGCTCTGAATCTGCCAGCATCCCATCAGCTGCAGATTTATGCAGGGAGACTTCGTTGCCCCAGCTGCTGCAGCGGAAGAAATCATATTGTCCCAACCGTCCACAAAGTCTAAATGCCAGCTTGGCAAAATTACTCGCATTACAGCTGCTGCCTTTCCAGCTGGTGGACTCTGCTTCCTTCCGTGAATATGCCGAATGTGCTGTACCACAGTGGCAGGTTCCAAAACGCCATTACTTTTCACGGAAGGCCATTCCAGCACTATACCAGCACATGGAAGACAATGTTATCAAGTCATTGGGAAAGGCAGTCAGCAGCAAGGCGTATGTGACTTTAGACACGTGGTCCAGCAAGCATGAACAGGGCCGTTACATTTCCTTCATGGCACACTGGGTAACTCTGCTTGCAGCTGGGAGGGATCCAGGACGGTGCTCTGTGCTGGAGCTTGCTCATCCACCACGCCTCCAGAAAGCTGCATGTATGAGGTCTGTCTGCTCCACACACCTTTTCCTCTTCCTCCTCCTCCTTCAATGTCTCTGGCAAAGTGGCAGTTAAACCGACGCGTGGCAGGGGCTACGCAATGGCTCAAGCAAAAAGATGCCATACTGTGCTTTGAGCTGGTTTGTTTAGGGGACAGGAGCCACACTGGGCCAGAAATTCTGTCAGCTCTGCAGGGGCAGGCGCAGAGATGGTTAACACCACGCCAGCTTGAGCTGGGAATCGTCATTTGTGATAATGGCAGCAACCTTCTATCCGCCCTACGCCTGGGTAAGTTGACGCATGTACCATGCCTAGCACAGATCCTAAATCTGGTGGTACAGCGTTTCCTAACCAGGTACCCAGGGTTGGAAGAGCTTCTCAGCCAGACCATAAAAGTCTGCAGCCACTTCAGACGGTCATTCCCAGCATGTGTTCGCCTGGCAGAAATTCAAAGAGAATTCCTCCTTCCCACAAACCATCTGATCTGTGACATGCCCACCAGGTGGAACTCAACATTGGCAATGCTGCAGCGTCTGCACAAGCAGCAGAGGGCCATCAATGAGTACCTGTGTGAGTATGGCACAAGGACAGGTTCAGGTCAACTTGTTTTTTTTTCCCCTCCGCAGTGGCTGATGATCAAGGATGCATGCACTGTACTGTCACCATTTGGGGAGGCAACGAGGATGGTAAGCAGGGACAGTGCATGCATCAGTGACACAATTCCTTTAGTTTTCCTGCTGAAGCGCACTCTGCTGGGAATTATAGATGTGGCACTAGAGGCAGAGCAGCGGGAGGAAGAGGAGGACTTCCCTAGCTCTCAAGGCCCCAGTCTTTACGCCGACAGCATTCCCGGGGGTCCTCAGAACAGACAGAAGGAGAATGAGGAGGTGGAGGAATATTTAAGTTGTGGGGGCATTGAAGGTGGGGATTCCTCAATGGAGGGTTTTGTGTCCCCAGAACCCAAGGACTAGTACGTGGCTGGGAGGAGGTAGTGCACGATACGGTCATCCTCAGCGACCAGGAACACTCTGAAGCTAATGCCACCTCCAACCTACGCTGCATGGGCTCCCTTACCCTGCAAAGCCTGCTAAAGGACCCCAGGATTCGTGCTATCAAGGAGAGGGATCATTACTGGTTGGCAAGCCTTCTTGATCCACGATACAAGGGTAAAGTTGCAGAGCTCATCCTGCCCGCACAGAGGGAGCACAGGATGAAACAACTTGAGGACGCTCTAAAGCGACACTTGTGTAACACCTTTCCAGGCACTGGTAGGTTACCAAGTGATGACACAGGGACACCCAGGGACGTCAAATGTAGGCACCCATTGCCAGCGTCTTCACCGTATGGTGCAGGACTACCTAGGTGCTAGGGCAGACCTAGATACCTTTACAGCAGATGATCCACTGGCTTACTGGGTGTTGAGATTGGATCACTGGCCAGAATTTAGCCAATATTCTATGCAGCTACTAGGTTGCCCTTCATCCAGCGTGCTTTCTGAAAGGACGTTCAGTGCCGCTGGACGTTTTGTCACAGAAAAAAGAGTGCATCTGCCCATCGACTCTGTAGAACGGCTGACATTTATAAAAATGAATCAGTCCTGGATCAGCAGCTATCAATCCCCTTATGCTGATGTATCTGAATAGATCGGGGATCTCTTCTGCATTCCCAAAACCTCCACCACTGCACTTCCACAATACCTCAGACGGGTTAAGGTGTGAATGCACTAGCTGACACCAAAGGCCCAATATTTGGTAGGGATGTGCATTTCGGGTTTCGGAATTTTGTAATTTTCATGAAATTTCCCGATTCGTGTTTGCGGATCCGGACAATTTTCTTAAAATTTTTAGATCCAAAAATGGCAGATCCGAAAAGTTTTCCGAGCCGAAACGAAATATTTTCGGAATTTTCGAATGGACTTGAAATGTGTCAAATCTAAATTTATTTTCGCTCTATTCATGATTTCGGTTCCATTTCGGTAATTCTGGACATTGTATATTTAACTATTATCGGCTATATCGCCGATTCTGTAAATTTTGTATTTGTAAATGCGTATCACTTGTTTTTTTTGTTTCCAATGATCCGATAATTCTGTCGATACAAAAATTCCTTCGGAATCGGGTCGGATCCGATTCGTCTGCGGGTCGCGCATGCGCGCGCACGCGGATGTCGTAACTTTATTGAGCCATTTTTGTAGAGAGTTTTGACAATTGCCAAAAATGTTGATTTATCCAGTCCTTTTTTCATGCAATGTGATTGTGTATAGCTTTGCGTTTTCACGACTCGTCATACATGCATTTTTGCCATAGCTCTTCCTTTTTGTGATTTTACGTATTCGTGAAAATTGTGACATTTGATGTATGTTGATGAAGTTACAATGCTGGATTTCTTTTGGCACTGTGTGTATAGTCTGTAGTGTGCTGGGGGGGGGAGGTTGTTGTGATTGAGTGATGCATGCGAGAAGACCCGCAGCTTGCCCAATATTGGCTCCCATCTGCACATCAATAAAAATCTCTGCGTCCCTGCTAAGTGGTAGGATGGGACATGTAGTTCTTCTGAAAGTGCATCCAAACAGAGCCGCCTTCAATACATCCTCAGCAGCTGCTGAATTGTTGCGGCGCAGCAATTCAGTTTGCTGCAGCAGTGTCATTATTGAACGCTTTAGATGCAAATTTCAAAACAAAATGGTGGATTTCTGTTGTTTCTGCAATATCCACAGTTTTATTCGCAGAAACTGAAAGTGAAACGGAGGCTGAGGCATCTATAAAATAAATAAATGCAGTCGCACAATGAGTTTTGTATGCACACAACACAAATAATAGTTTTTATTGAATAAACGTAATGTTTACTTCTGAAAAAAATATATAATTGAACGGTAATATAATGTCTATGTGCAGAGGAAATAAATAAATATTTTGTGACTTTAGAACTATGAGATGGGAGTAGTGGTGGGTCAAGCTGGTAGTGCTAGTGGGTAGTGGAGGGGTGTCGCAATACTTTCGGTAATATATTGTATAGATATACCATTTTTTCCAGTCTGCATTATTTACGTGTTATTTTTTGGATTTGGCAGAAGACAGGAAGAAGGCAGCATCTGCCCCGGCGGGCACCAGTGCCCCAGTGGAGGAGGAGTCACGGGCGACCACCAGCGCTGGTATATACTGTTTTATTTTGCAACGACTTTTGGTCAAAAACAGAAAAAAATTTGTTTACTGTATTTTAATTTAATTTTTTTATGTATAGCACAAGAGGAGCAGGAGGAGGAAGAGGAGGAGCCAGAGGAGGAGTCAGAGCCTCAGGAGGCCGCCAGCACTGGTATATTCTACTGTTATATTTTTTCAAGACTTTCAGTCAAAAATTTAAACCTGCTTTACTTACTGTATTTTCCTTCTTTCATTTATTGGATATATAGAAGGAGAAGCCAGACCGGACACGTCCAGCATTAGACAAATTAACCGGATGGCGATCGGCGAGCTACGCCTTGCTGTGACAACTATTGATGCCATCCAGGAACTGCTCCAGGTACTGCGGGAGCACATAAGCAATGCCGCTGACATCCTGGAGCGGCAGTGAGACCAGTGACAGCCTCCTCCCGAAATGTAACCGGAATGTGCCTCAGCTGCTCCTGCTCGCGTGCCTTGAGGTCGGACCAGCGTTTTCGGACCTGGTCCTTCCCGAACAGCTCCAGGATGGTGGTGCGTAGCTTGTCAAGGATACGATCCTTGCGGGTGTTATTCTTCCTGCCGTAAGGGCCCTTACGGCAGTCATAATCTTTGTAATCAAAGATGCGGACCAGCTCCAACATCTCCTCAAATGCCAGTAATTATCTCAAGTGAACCAATATTCTGAACAAGATGTTCAATGGCGGCCATCTTCCAGTCTATTTCCACTACACTATGTTTGTTTGTGCCCCTGTTGGGCAGTTTGCCATCCTTGGCATGTTCCCTTCCCCATGTGTAAATAAATTTTCTATTTTTTCTATATTTTCTGTTTGTGTGCGTTGCTTTTCCTTACTTAATAAGTTAATATGTATTGCTTGGTTTCCACACTGTTAAAATTATATGTACATAAATGTATTGAACATTTCTATGGACCCTTTGTCATAAATTTGTCAACATATTTGTGGCCATGAATGTGACTGTGCACATTCTACACTTCCTGCCTGACCAAAAAATGTCACACACTAACACAACCTTGTTGTACTGCCTTGAGATTTGATTACCGACGTGGCCTGGTTTTGTTAAGCTTAGGCGATGTCACAACAACACGGATTTTTGTCCACAGTCACATTCATTGTATAACCAAGAATTTATCAAAAAATATTGATGGCAGCACTGCGTGAAGTCTTCTCCGACACAACCCAAAGATCCTCAGTGCGGCTCAGGTCTAGTTTATTTGTCCCTGTTTGCAGCTTCACGCAACACCTCCTCCCAGCTATGAGCTCTCTCTCTCCCACCGCTGCCCGCTAAGACGCTGCCCGCCAACATGGTCACGTCTTTGCAGGAAGACAACAGCGTGGGGGAACGGCAGCTGCCGACAGTCCCAAGACCTCGTCACAATGACGTCAGTTCTGGAGTTAATCCCTAACTGCGACCAATGGTGGAGATAGGGGGTTCATTGGAACCCCCTATCTCCCGATCCGTGGCAGTTATCGGTTGGTTAATGCTTGGTATCTTTGGATCGACCAGAGCATGGCCTTTCCAACAATACCAAACATGACAATGTTAAAAATTATAAAAAATTAAAATATAAAAAAAATTAAACAGGTTTTTTGTTTTGTTTTGTTAATGCAGCAATATTGTTCCCATTTCAGTTATAATGTGAACAATGATGCTGCACTAAGGATTTTTGTATGGGGTGCGTTTGTTAAAAATAGTGTAATTTTCACCCAAAAAAATATAACAAGTCCCCTTTTCAATTTTTTTTAACAAACGCAACTCATAAAATATAAACGCAAACACTCGCATGTTAAAATGTGAAAAAAACACTTTACACCTTGTAAAACAAACATTGAAAATTCTAATTTTATTGCATTTTTTGTTATAATATACAGACAGGACATGACGCATGCATATGATAATGATATATTATGAATCATCTGCCGAGTCTGCCGGAAAGAACGATATATAACATGTCTGGGTCATATTATAAAAGAAGGCTTCGAAACGCGTTTAAACAAGAGGAGCGAAACTGTTAAAAATTAGCTCAGCAGCAGACCGCAGTTCCGCACACAGGCATGAAGGGAAGCCGTGAAATGCCTCAGCAGCGAAAGGGTTAATTTTTTTTTTTTGTCTGTTCTAAATCTTTTTTTTTTTTTTTTTCGTTTCAGATCATTTTGATCAACTATTTTTCCATTTTTAAACCTTTTTGTTCTGGTTTTTATTTTTAAAGTCAGACCATTCGGGTCAGTTTAGCGTTTTTT
Source organism: Leptobrachium leishanense (assembly GCA_009667805.1). Taxonomy (NCBI): domain Eukaryota; kingdom Metazoa; phylum Chordata; class Amphibia; order Anura; family Megophryidae; genus Leptobrachium; species Leptobrachium leishanense. The sequence goes on along the minus strand of CM019064.1, from coordinate 456,492,348 downwards.
AAATCGTTTTGTTCATTTTTTTTTGTTCCTTGTCTTTCATACCATTTTTTAATGTGATTAAATAAAGTTGTTAAATGTATATTCATAAGAAAAAAAGGATCTTTATTTAATTAAAAAAAAACACGATAGAATCGCCAGAATTATTGTATCGACAGAATGAATTATCGGATCCGAAAAACAAACCAAAAATTTATTATAAAAAAATATATAAAGTATAAAAAAGTAAACCATAGTAGTTTACATCAAAACGAATAGAGTTAGACAGCTTTGAAACGAGGAGAACAGACGTTCTGAAAAAACGAAAATTTCCGAAATCACGAAAAGTCGATACAAAAAACGAGCAAAGTGACACGAAAATACGAAAAATGGTCGATATTCCGAAAAAAGAAAATGAACACGAAAAACTAGTCGAGTCGAACCGAATCGAAACAGAAATCGGCCGAAACAAGCCGAATCGAAAAGTTTAAACATCCGAACAAATCGAACCGAACAGAAAAAAAAAATCAAAAAAAAAAAAATCGGTGCACAAGCCTAATATTTGGGTGCACTGGTGCGTGTACCAGATTCCAATCATTTTAATATTTGATTGCCGGGTCCACCCCTGCAGTCTTCCACAATACCTCAGACGGGTTAAGGTGTGAATGCACTAGCTGACACCAAAGGCCCAATATTTGGGTGCACTGACTGACACGTGTACCAGATTCCAATCATTTTAATATTTGAATGCAGTGTCTACCCCTGGACTTTTCCACAATACCTCAGAGGGGTTACATTGTGAAGGCACTTGCTGCCACCAAAGGCACAATATTTGGATGCACTGCCACTGATGCCTATACCAGATTCATATCATTTCAATATTGGACCATAGGGTCCACCACTGCACTGTTCCACAATACCACAGAGGGGTTACTTATGGTGTGAAGGCACGTGCTGCCACCAAAGGCCCAATATTTGGGAGCACTGACGCGTGTACCAGATTCCAATCATTTTAATATTTTAATGCAGAGTCCACCCCTGCATTCTTCCCCAATACCTCAGAGGGGTTACGGTGTGAAGGCACTAGCTGGTAGGGATGAGCTGAACACCCCCGAGTTCGGTTCGCATTCAAACTCGAACTTTTCAAACGTTCAAATTCGAACACGAACTCAATACAAGTCAATGGGACTCAAAGTTCGAAGTTCGAAGTTCCAAGAGGGCATAAATGCTAGATATTTGCCATAAACGGTGTATGGGGGTCCGGGTAGTGCACTGGGGGACAGGAAACAAGGACAAAAAGTAAAAAAAAAAAAGTTTTTAAAGGGACAGTGAGTTTTCCATAAAATGAGGGTTAAAAATAAAAATGAAAAATTCCTTCAAATATCATGCCTAGGAGGTCCCCATAACCTGCCCGTGAAGTGGCAGATTTCTAGGATGTATAGAAATATTTTAAAACAAAAAAATGACATTTCATATGACGGTAAATGGTTTTCCTTTAATCTATTCATAAACAACTGCTTGGGGCGGCAGCCTGTATGAAAAGACATTTTAGGACGCGCAGAAAAAGTTTAGTGATATTTTGGCTAAATTATGGTGAAACTTATGCAGGCTTTGGATGAAAGTAACAATAGGTGCTTAAGGCTAGGGTCAGACGAACGCATTTTTCACGTGCGTTTAGCCGCACGAAATCACGGCCGTGCTAGCAGCAAATGACGTCCAATGCCGGGGAACATACGACGAACGGCCGCACGAAAGTTCGTCCGTGCAACGCAAGTGGCCAACGAACGCATTTTTTCGAGAACGTCAAACCGCTACTACTGACGTACAGAGTGCGCTGCGGCCGCATAGCAGCGTGTGTGTGTGATTAGGAGAAGTCAGACGCTGCTAATGTCCGGCCAACATAACGTCCAGACACAAAAAGTGTTTTATTGATGATCCGTACAAAATCACGGACGAAACGGCGCATCGTATGACCGCTATCGCGTATTCCGGGAAAAAATACGTACGTTCGTTCGAACGCACTTTTTCACGGGCAACGTGAAAAATGCGTTCGTCTGACCCTAGCCTTAAAATTGTGCCTGTAGCGTCGGCAACAGTGCTGTCAACCGTAACCCCTCTGTGGTATTGTGGAAGAGTGCAGGGGTGGAGCATGCGGTCCTATATTAAAAAGATATGAATCTGGTAAAGGCGTCAGTGCACTCAAATATTGTGCCTTTGGTGCCAGGCCTGCAAGTGCCATCATACAGTAACCCCTCTGTGGTATTGTGGAAGAGTGCACGGGTGGACCATGTTGTGGACATTTTATTATGTGGACATTATATTCTAGGATGTGTGTGTTTTATAAATTGTCATCGGTCTCCCTGTGTTGGATTAAACCGAGAAACGCTCTAGCAGAGGGTACTTGGGTTTAATCAGAACCAGCGGCAAAACCGTCAGTATGAAAACCTTCTCTTGGGTTTAGAGACGTGTTCTCTGTGTGTGGGGCCGTTTGGCGGTTTGTGAGCACTAAGTGCAATGCGCTGGGCTTCTTACCTCCCAATGTCTATGCACATTGGAGAAGTGAAGTCTGCATAACGAGAAATACGTATTATATATCTGTTGCGGCTACGCTATCCCTTTCAGGATACATACCTGCTTTTAAGACAAGACTGCCTTGTCTGTACACTCGTACCGTGTGCTGACAATAGCTGGAATGTCTCCACAGATATGTCTCAAATCTATAAGAACAAGTAGACTGATGTTCAATAGATACTGATCAAACCTGAGCAGTGTTGAATGGGGTCCATGCGGACAGTGATGGGGGTTGGTCGGCCAACATGGCGGATGGGGACAATGAACATGACTCCTTTTACAGGGATCAGGTGTGGACTAGCCAGCCATCCTGGTGCACTCCACTGTCCTTTTGATATGTAAATTTATTTACTTGGGTGTGGGACATTGGGTCTAATAAATTAAGGAGTGTAGAGGCAAGGATTTCTCTTGGGCAGAAGGACTCCAGCATGAAGCAGCATTGTGTGTGACTCTTTCTGAGCTAGAGAAGGCATCTCATATAAAGGAATGAGGATCCAACAAGACAACAGCAGAGTCTCTGTGTCTCCTTACTGCGCGTGTTCAGATAAGTATGGCAGGGAGAGCAGAGAACTGCTTGTAAGTGCAGCGGACCTAACTACTCAGAAATAGTAGATACATTTATACGACAACCATGCTGTCCTATATTAAAAAGATATGATTCTGGCAAAGGCGTCAGTGCACTCAAATATTGTGCCTTTGGTGCCAGGCCAGCAAGTGCCATCATACAGTAACCCCTCTGTGGTGGACCATGTGGTCATATATTAAAAAGATATGAATCTGGTAAAGACGTCATTGCAGCCAAATATTGTGTCTTTGGTGGCAGCAAGTGCCTTCACACCGTAACCCTTTTGTGGTATTGTGGAAGATTGCAGGGTTGAACCCTGCGGTTCAAAAAATTAAAACGATATAAATGTGGCACAGGCATCAGTGAAGCCAAATATTGTGCCTTTCATGCCAGCAAGTGCCTTCACACCGTAACCCTTTTGTGGTATTGTGGAAGAGTTCAGTGCTGGAGGTTCTGCGAATGCAGAAGACATCCCCGGTCTATTCAGTTACGTCAGCATCAGGGGATTGATAGCTGCTGATCCAGGACTGATTCATTTTTATTAATGTCAGCCGGTCTACAGAGTCAGTGGACAGACGCACTCTTTTGTCTCTGACAAAACCTCCAGCAGCACTGAACGTCCTTTCAGAAAGCACGCTAGATGAAGGGCAACCTAGTAGCTGCATAGCATATTGGCTAAGTTCTGGCCAGTGATCCAATCTCAACTAGGGATAAGCCGAACACCCCCCGAGTTCGGTTCGGGCCCGAACTTTCCATATGTTTGGGTCCGAACCCGAACTCAAACTCCATGCAAGTCAATGGGGCTAAAAATTCGATTTTTGGAGTGCCCTCCAAGAGGGCATATATGCTAGATATTTGCCATAAAAGGTGTATGGGGGTCTGGGTAGTGCCCTGGGGGACAGGAAACAAGGAGAAAAAGTTTTAAAAAAAAGTTTTTAAAGGGACAGTGAGTTTTCCATGAATAAAGGGTTAAAAATAAAAACTCAAAATTCCTTCAAATATCGTGCCTAGGAGGTCCTCACAACCTGCCCGTGAAGTGGGTAACCCCTCTGTAGTATTGTGGAAGAATGCAGGGGTGAACCTTGCGGTCCTATATTGATAAGTTTTTTATCTGGTAATGGGCGTCAGTAATGGGCACCCAGATATTGTGCCTTTGGTGGCAGGCCAGCAAGTGTCATCATAAAGTAACCCCTCTGTGGTATTGTGGAAGAAAGCAGGGGTGGACCATGTGGTCGTATATTGAAAAGATATGATTCTGGTCAAGGCGTCAGTGCACCCAGATATTCTGCCTTTGGTGCAAGACTGCCAGGCCAGCAAGTATCATCATACAGTAACCTCTGTAGAGTATTGTGGAAGAAAGCAGGGGTGGACCATGTGGTCCTATATTGAAAAGATATGATTCTGGTCAAGGCGTCAGTGCACTTAGATATTATGCCTTTGGTGCCAGACCAGCAAGTATCATCATACAGTAACCCCTCTGTGGTATTGTGGAAGAATGCAGGGGTGGACCATGTGGTCCTATATTGAAAAGATATGATTCCGGTCAAGGCATCAATGCACCCAGGTATTGTGCCTTTGGTGCCAGGCCAGCAAGTATCATCATACAGTAACCCCTCTGTGGTATGGTTGAAGAATGCAGGGGTGAACCTTGCGGTTCTATATTTAAAAGTTTTTATCTGGTAATGGGCGTCAGTGCACCCAGATATTGTGCCTTTGGTGCCAGGCCAGCAAGTGTCATCATACAGTAACCCCTCTGTGGTATTGTGGAAGAATGCAGGGGTGGACCATGTGGTCCTATATTGAACAGATATGATTCTGGTCAAGGCGTCAGTGCACCCAGATATTGTGCCTTTGGTGCCAGGCCAGCAAGTGTCATCATACAGTAACCCCTCTGTGGTATTGTGGAAGAATGCAGGGGTGGACCATGTGGTCCTATATTGAACAGATATGATTCTGGTCAAGGCGTCAGTGCACCCAGATATTATGCCTTTGGTGAGAGGTCACCAAGTGTCATCATACAGTAACCCCTCTGTGGAATTGTGGAAGAATGCAGGGGTGGACCATGTGGTCCTATATTGAAAAGATATGATTCTGGTCAAGGCGTCAGTGCACCCAGATATTGTGCCTTTGGTGCCAGGCCAGCAAGTATCTGTAACGGTTAGCCCCTGCTTGGGCCATCGTGGTGGCTTGGAACATGAGATGAAGCCCTTAAGGCAGGTGAGTAACTGACTGGACACAAGGACAGACGGATTTCTCCAAAACCAAGGAGCACCAAAAAAAAGAACAGAATTGCCACTAAGCTCTGAAGGCTTCAAGACCGACAGACAACTTAGGACACTCAGAAACACAAAGATACACTTGACAATCCGTGAAGGGAGCAGGCTGCAGGACAGTAAACAAAACAGACAGACTATACTAAAAGAGGTCCTTATAAGCGGCCTCTGAATATAATACTAAACTAAGACAGACAAGGTACATAAAACATGAAACATACAAGAATCGTCAATCAGGCAGAGGTTGGCAACAGATCAGAAATATACGGTACCAGGGGGAGTAGAAGGGATAGTCAAAAATAAAGCCGAGGTCAGAACCAGAAAACACTTGAACAGGAATGCTTTGCAGCAACTCAGGAAACACGAACCAGACAGAACCACCATCAAACTCCACAAACAGTCAATGAGGCTCTGTGCTGCTGGGAATATATAGGGAGTGGGTCTGTGTGATTGGGCCATGTGACCCCAGACCAGGAGATCACAACAGAACCCCAGATCAGCCCTAAACAGCACAGCCAGACACACCATAGGGGAAAAACAAACATGAAGACCCTTCACCACCAGGGGGCAAGGCCGAGACGTGACATAAACCCCTCCCTTACGGGTGACCTCCCGGGCACCCAAAACAAAAAACATGGCAGACAGAATCAGGAAACCAGATCACGAACACCAGTCACCAAAGTCCTTTGAGGTCCCACTCAGAGTCGTCATCCTCCTCCACAAGACGCCCCCGTCTATGAGGGTTCCTTTGAATGGCAACCCAGTGGTCCTTCCTGAACACCAGTCCAAAGGGTGACTGCACATAGCCTCAGGGACATGACGGGGTTGGGGGATCTCGGCATCAGTCAGACTGGACATAGAATCAGTTGGACTAGGGTTAGTCACCTTTTTACGTCTTCTCCTTGAACGAGATCTAGAACTGGTGACCACCCCACACGACACGGCAATAGTAGAGGCAGACTTGGTTATCTGTTTACACCACACGATTGAAACCTCTCTACCCCACAAGTGGGTTTGACAGCAATGGGCCCACTGCAAGACGTGGGCACAGTGGTCACGTGACTTGACTTGGATACGACTCCCTTGCAGCTCGACTTGGACAGACTTGACAACTCGCCTTTAACTGGCACACTGTTGGAACAGAGGACATTGCCAGGATATGATACAACTGGCACCTCACCATTGTTACAGATTTCACCTGGAGGAGTGCACTGTGGACCCTCCGAGTCATCGGAATCCTCCTCAAAACACCTGAGAGCATTAGGGTCTTTCTTGATCATGGCCCAGTGTGCCTCACGGAACAACATCCCGCATGGGGATCGTATATAACCTTCGAGTACAGGGCTAGAATTTGTAGCACCAGTCAGTTTGGATGTCACTCCATTAACTGGCAGGACTGGCAAATAACCAGAAACAGACATACCTGGCAGCGTGCCATCAGGGGCTGACATGAGGGGCTCTTGGCCCAAACCAGACATGAAGGACTTAGTACCCACCTGGGACAAAATTGGCATATCGCCAGAAACAGGCATTAGGGGCACATTGCCCGAATTACACATGAAGGGCTCGGGACCCACACTTGGCAAGACAACGATAGGAACAACACTGGACCCACTGTGGGACAAGGGCACAGTGGTCTCATAACCAAAGGAGGCCTCAGCTGTCTCGCAGAAAGACATGGGCACGGCTGTCTCGCAGAAAGACATGGGCACGGCTGTCTCGCAGAAAGACATGGGCACGGCTGTCTCGCAGAAAGACATGGGCACGGCTGTCTCGCAGAAAGACATGGGCACGGCTGCCTCGCAGCAGAACATGGGCACGGCTGCCTCGCAGCAGAACATGGGCACGGCTGCCTCGCAGCAGAACATGGGCACGGCTGCCTCGCAGCAGAACATGGGCACGGCTGCCTCGCAGCAGAACATGGGCACGGCTGCCTCGCACAACACGGGCACAACTGTCTCGTGGATCGGAATCGGCATGACTAGCAGCTCGCTAGTAGAACCAGGCATGAAGGTTTCATGTTTAGATACAGGCACTTCGGCCTCATAACAAAGCATAGGCACGGATACCTCGTAGCTCAACATCGGCACAACTTACTCGTCAGCAGGCAGGAAGGGCTCTGGGCCCACGACAGGCAGGAAGGGCTCTGGGCCCACGACAGGCAGGAAGGGCTCTGGGCCCACGACAGGCAGGAAGGGCTCTGGGCCCACGACAGGCGTGAAGGGCTCTGGGCCCACGACAGGCGTGAAGGGCTCTGGGCCCACGACAGGCGTGAAGGGCTCTGGGCCCACGACAGGCGTGAAGGGCTCTGGGCCACGACAGGCGTGAAGGGCTCTGGGCCCACGACAGGCGTGAAGGGCTCTGGGCCCACGACAGGCGTGAGGGCTCTGGGCCCACGACAGGCGTGAAGGGCTCTGGGCCCACGACAGGCGTGAAGGGCTCTGGGCCCACGACAGGCGTGAAGGGCTCTGGCCCACGACAGGCGTGAAGGGCTCTGGGCCACGACAGGCGTGAAGGGCTCTGGGCCCACGACAGGCGTGAAGGGCTCTGGGCCCACGACAGGCGTGAAGGGCTCTGGGCCCACGACAGGCGTGAAGGGCTCTGGGCCCACGACAGGCGTGAAGGGCTCTGAGCCCACCACAGGCGTGAAGGGCTCTGGGCCCACCACAGGCGTGAAGGGCTCTGGGCCCACCACAGGCGTGAAGGGCTCTGGGCCCACCACAGGCGTGAAGGGCTCTGGGCCCACCACAGGCGTGAAGGGCTCTGGGCCCACCACAGGCGTGAAGGGCTCTGGGCCCACCTGGGACAAAACCGCTGACACACAGCTTGGGAGGGGTACAGCTGACACACAGCTTGGGAGTGTTACCGCTGACACACTGCTTGGGAGTGTTACCGCTGACACACTGCTTGGGAGTGTTACCGCTGACACACTGCTTGGGAGTGTTACCGCGGACACACAGCTTGGGAGTGTTACCGCGGACACACAGCTTGGGAGTGTTACCGCTGACACACAGCTTGGGAGTGTTACCGCTGACACACAGCTTGGGAGTGTTACCGGCAATGTGCCAGGTTCTGGCACCACTGACACCTTGTCAGACACAAACAAAACTGGCCTCCCGCCAGGAACGGACATAGGCACAATACAATGTGCAGAACAGACAGGTTTTTCTTTATGCTTTGTACCTGTAACAACAGCGCCACCCTGGACCCTTGTGGCATCAGCGCCACCCTGGGCCCTTGTGGCATCAGTGCCAGCCTGGGCCCTTGTGGCATCAGTGCCAGCCTGGGCCCTTGTGGCATCAGCGCCACCCTGGGCCCTTGTGACATCAGCGCCACCCTGGGCCCTTGTGGCATCAGCGCCACCCTGGGCCCTTGTGGCATCAGCGCCACCCTGGGCCCTTGTGGCAACAGCGCCACCCTGGGCCCTTGTGGCAACAGCGCCACCCTGGACCCTAGACCCATGACAAGAACTGAGAAACAGTGATCCACTGCATAACATGGAAGCAGGTAGTGTGCCTTGAGGTGGGACAATTTTGGCTTTATTACCACACATGGAATTTGCAACACCCCTGCATTGCACAGAAACAGAGGTCCCAGCAGTAGGGTCAGCGCTATGGCTACATGACGTGGATACCAGGGTCTCACCCTGAGAACATGACATTCTGGGTTTGGGCTTTAATGGACAGCAAAAGATGTTATGCTGGGGTGAACTGCAATAATAACAGAGATTAAGAATTCTACGTCTCTCTCTTTCACTCATGGGAGGTTCCCCAGAGACTCTGCTGGGAGGAACCACATAATTAAGCACACTGAGAGACAGCATTAACCTCTTCAGCTCTGTCAGCAGATCAAAAAACATCTGAAGCACAGAATTTAACACAGTAAGCTCACCTGCAGGCATTAATAGACTGTTTGTAATGTAACGGTTAGCCCCTGCTTGGGCCATCGTGGTGGCTTGGAACATGAGATGAAGCCCTTAAGGCAGCGGAGTAACTGACTGGACACAAGGACAGATGGATTTCTCCAAAACCAAGGAGCACCAAAAAACAGAACAGAATTGCCACTAAGCTCTGAAGGCTTCAAGACCGACAGACAACTTAGGACACTCAGAAACACAAAGATACACTTGACAATCCGTGAAGGGAGCAGGCTGCAGGACAGTAAACAAAACAGACAGACTATACTAAAAGAGGTCCTTATAAGCGGCCTCTGAATATAATACTAAACTAAGACAGACAAGGTACATAAAACATGAAACATACAAGAATCGTCAATCAGGCAGAGGTTGGCAACAGATCAGAAATATACGGTACCAGGGGGGAGTAGAAGGGATAGTCAAAAATAAAGCCGAGGTCAGAACCAGAAAACACTTGAACAGGAATGCTTTGCAGCAACTCAGGAAACACGAACCAGACAGAACCACCATCAAACTCCACAAACAGTCAATGAGGCTCTGTGTTGCTGGGAATATATAGGGAGTGGGTCTGTGTGATTGGGCCATGTGACCCCAGACCAGGAGATCACAACAGAACCCCCAGATCAGCCCTAAACAGCACAGCCAGACACACCATAGGGGAAAAACAAACATGAAGACCCTTCACCACCAGGGGGCAAGGCCGAGACGTGACAGTATCATCATACAGTAACCCCTCTGTGGTATAGTGGAAGAATGCAGGGGAGGACCATGTGGTCCTATATTGAAAAGATATTATTCTGGTCAAGGCGTCAGTGCACCCAGATATTGTGCTTTTGGTGCAAGGCCTGCAATTGCCATCATAATACAGTAACCCCTCTGTGGTATTGTGGAAGAGTGCAGGGTTGGACCTTGTGGTTCAAAAAATTTATATGTTATAAATCTGGCACAGGCGTCAGTGCAGCCAAATATTGTGCCTTTCATGGCAGCAAGTGCCTTCACACCGTAACCCTTTTGTGGTATTGTGGAAGAGTTCAGTGCTGGAGGTTTTGTGAATGCAGAAGAGGACATCCCCGATCTATTCCATTACTTCAGCATCAGGTGATTGATAGCTGCTGATCCAGGACTGATTCATTTTTATAAATGTCAGCCGGTCTACAGAGTTGGTGGACAGACGCACTCTTTTGTCTGTGACAAAACCTCCAGCGGCACTCAACGTCCTTTCAGAAAGCACGCTAGATGAAGGGCAACCTTGTAGCTGCATAGCATATTGGCTAAGTTCTGGCCAGTGATCCAATCTCAACACCCAGTAAGCCAGTGGATCATCTGCTTGAAAGGTATCCAGGTCTGCCCTTGCATATAGGTAGTCCTGCACCATATGGTGAAGATGCTGGCAATGGGTGCCTACATTTGACGTCCTTGGGCGTCGTGGACTAAAAAAAATTAAAAAGGCATCAGTCAAGCGGCCCTGGCCTTCACAGCTATTCCTCTAATCATCCGCAGCCTCAGAAGCACGTGTGTCAACACTTGGTAACCTACTAGTGCCTGGAAAGGTGTTACACAAGTGTCACTTTAGAGCGTCCTCAAGTTGTTTCATCCTGTGCTCCCTCTGTGCGGGTAGGATGAGCTCTGCAACTTTACCCTTGCATCGTGGATCAAGAAGGGTTGCCAGCCAGTAATGATCCCTCTCCTTGATCGCACGAATCCTGGGGTCCTTTAGCAGGCTTTTCAGGATAAGGGAGCCCATGCAACGTAGGTTGGAGGTGGCATTAGCTTCCGAGTCTTCCTGGTCAATGAGGAGGATGACCCCATCGTGCACTTCCTCCTCCCAGCCACGTACTAGTCCTTGTGTTTCTGGGCACACAAAACCCTCCCTTCACCTTCAATTCCCCACCTTCAATGCCCCCACTACTTAAATATTCCTCCTCCTCATCCTCCTCCTGTCTGATCTGAGGAGGACCCGCTGGAATGCTTTCTGCGGAAAGACTGGGAGCTTGAGAGCTAGGGAAGGCCACCTCTTCCTCCCGCTGCTCTGCCTCTAAAGCCACATCTATAAATCCCTGCAGAGTGTGCTCCAGCAGGAACACTAAAGGAATTGTGTCACTGATGCATGCACTGCCCCTGCTCACCATCCTCATTGCCTCCTCAAATGGTGACAGTACAGTGCATGCATCCTTGATCATCAGTCACTGCGGGGGGAAAAAGAAAGCAAGTTGACCTGAACCTGTCCTTGTGCCATACGCACACAGGTACTCGTTGATGGCCCTCTCCTGCTTGTGCAGACGCTGCAGCATTGCTAATGTCAAGTTCCACCTGGTGGGCATGTCACAGATTAGACGGTTTGTGGGAAGGTGGAATTCTCTTTGAATTTCTGCCAGGCGAACGCTTGCTGGGAATGACCGTCTGAAGTGGCTGTAGACTTTTCTGGCCTGGATGAGAAGCTCTGCCAGCCCTGGGTACCTGGTTAGGAAATGCTGTACCACCAGAATTAGGATGTGTGCTAGGCATGGTACATGCATCAACTTACCCAGGTGTAGAGCGGAGTAAAGGTTGCTGCTATTATCACAGACGACCATTTCCAGCTGAAGCTGGCGTGGTGTTAACCATCTCTGCACCTGCCCCTGCAGAGCTGACAGAATTTCTGGCCCAGTGTGGCTCCTGTCCCCTAAACAAACCAGCTCAAGCACAGTATGGCATCTTTTTGCTTGAGCCATTGCATAGCCCCTGTCACGCGTCAGTTTATCTGCCACTTCGCCAGAGACACAGAAGGAGGAGGAGGAAGAGGGAGAGGTGGTGGTGGAGCAGACATACCTCATACAAGCAGTTTTCTGGAGGCGTGGTGGATGAACAAGCTCCAGCACAGAGCCCCATCCTGGATCCCTCCCAGCTGCAATCAGAGTTACCCAATGTGCCATGAAGGAAATGTAACGACCCAGTCCATGCTTGCTGGACCACGTGTCTAAAGTCACATGCACCTTGCTGCTGACTGCCTTTCCCAATGACTCAATAACATTGTCTTCCACGTGCTGGTATAATGCTGGAATGGGCTTCCGTGAAAAGTAATGGCGTTTTGGAACATGCCACTGTGGTACAGCACATTCAGCAAATTCACAGGAGGGAGCAGAGTCCACCAGCTGGAAAGGCAGCAGCTGCAATGCGAGTAATTTTGCTAAACTGGCATATAAATGCTGTGCTTGGGGATGGTTGGGACAATATTTTTTCTTACACTGCAGGAGCTGGGGCAACGTAATCTGACTGCGTAAATCTTCAATTGATGGGATGCTGTCACATTGTGAGGAAGGACCTGGTACATCCATTACTGTAGCATCATCCCTGTCAGTGGAGGTTGTAGGCAATGACATGGCAGGACATACAGTGGGGCAGAGACAGATGAGGAGGAGGAGGAGGACCTATGCAAAGTTTTGCGCCAACGGGATGCGTGGCAGGTGGTCATATGTCGCCTCAAGCACGTACTACCCTTTGGTGTCTTTCCCACGCTTGAGCCTCATATGACATAGATTACAAATAGCAACGGTGGGGTCTGCTGCACATTTCTTAAAGAACTCCCAGACAGCAGAGTTCCTGGATGTGTGCTTTGAGACAACAGCGCTCTGCACCTGAGCAGCTCTGACATCTGATGCCTTGGACTGGCTAGTGCTATGGTTGGTCACAGAGGATTTTGTGCCTCGTGTTTGTTGTGCCTCCTCCTCCTCACTTGACTCCTCTGTTCGATCAGACACCCAGGTGGAGTCAGTGACCTAATCATCATTGTCATCACCCCCTAGCTCCTCTTCACTGGAGCCAACTTGGCAGTATGCTGCAACTGCTGGGGGAACATGAGTGCCAGTTATTTGTGTATCATCACTGGTACCCCCTTCCTCTAGGTTGATTATACTTCCTTCCTCAACATCAGAGATTGAATCAGAGCACTGTACTTGCTGCGCATCCTCAAGCAGCATGTCAATGTCATTGTAGTCAAACAATTCAGCTGACTCCTCCGTGTGTGATAGTGAGGCTACGGCAGGAGTAGCTGTGGACATGGAGGCTGCATTAGATGTGTTGGCAGCTGAGGTGGACTGTAAAGCACTACAAGCCCAGCTAGCAGAGGACTCGAAGGATGAGGATGGCCTGGTTAGCCAATCCACCAAATCCTCTGTATGTTGCTGCTGCCTAAGACGGCCAGCACCAGTTAGAAAGGACAAGCGTGCCCCTGCAGAGGATGCACCACGTCCACCACGACCAGAGACACAGCCTCCCGACACAGAGGCTGCTTGCCCTCTTATCTGTGGCTGGGAGCGTCTGCCTGTCCTTTTTGATCTTTCTGACATGGTGAGTGATATATAGATTAAATATATACAGAACTCTGATTCAACTCTGGTATAAAGATTAAAGATTTCCAGAACTCTGGTATAACTCCGTGAGACACCCTGATAGCTGGCAGTCAGTGACAAGACACAGATTATAATTCCCAGAAACCTCCTATAAATCAGTGAGACCCCCTGATAGGACCCCCTGATAGCTGGCAACAGTGACAAGACACAGATTACAATTCCCAGAAATCTGCTAGAAGTATGTGGGACCCCCTGATAGCTGGCAGTGAGAAGACACCGAAAACAATTCTCAGAAAGCTCCTATAAATCATTGAGACCCCCTGATGGGTGGCAATGACAAGACACAGATTACTTCAATTCCCAAATATTTTGTAGAATTTACTGACCCCCCAAAATAGTTGCTGGTTGCAGTGACAAGTCACAGATTACCTCAATTCCCAAATATTTTTTAGAAATTTCTGACCCCCAATATTCAGGGTGGCAGTGACAAGACACAGATTACCTCAATTCCCAAATATTTTGTAGAAATTACTAACCCCCCCAGAATTCTGGGTGGCAGTGACAAGACACAGATTACCTCGATTCCAAAATATTTTGTAGAAATTACTGACCCCCCAAAATAGTTGCTGGTGGCAGTGAGAACACACAGATTACCACAATTCCCAGATATTTGGATAAATTACTGACCTCCCAAAATAGTTGCTGGGAGTGACTGAGAACACAAAGATTAGAACAATTTGCAGTTATTTGGTAGAAATTAGACCCCCCCCAGTAGCTGGTGGCAGACTGACAGTGAGAACACACACACTAACGTGAAAACAATCTCCTCTCAAATCTCCTCTCAAACACGTGCTGAAGCGCTGTGTGAAGCCTTATATAGTGTGCTGCGGGACTTAGCTCTGTGAGCCCAATCAGGACTCTGAGCCGTGATTGGCATAGTCTTGAACCTGTCTTGCACCGCACCTGTGGTCAGGTGCAAGTCTGTAGCCAATTACAAGCTTCAGGCCAGTGGAAAAGTGCATTGTGGTGCATTGTGGGCGAACATGCGGCGAACACGTGGAAATGTTCGTAGTTCACGAACATGCAAACAGGCGATGTTTGAATCGAACTCCAAACTGATTGAACCGAACAGCTCATCCCTACTAGCTGGCACCAAAGGCCCAATATTTGGGTGCACTGACGCGTGTACCAGATTCCAATCATTTTAATATTTGAATGCCGGGTCCACCCCTGCACTCTTCCACAATACCTCAGAGGGGTTATGGTGTGAAGGCACTAGCTGGCACCAAAGGCCCAATATTTGGGTGCACTGACGCGTGTACCAGTTTCCAATCATTTTAATATTTGAATGCCGGGTCCACCCCTGCACTCTTCCACAATACCACAGAGGGGCTACGGTGTGAAGGCACTAGCTGGCACCAAACGCCCAATATTTGAGTGCACTGACGCGTGTACCAGATTCATATCATTTTAATATTTGACTGCAGGGTCCAACCCTGCACTCTTCCACAATACTACAGAGGGGTTACTGTATGATAGTACATGCTGGCCTGGCAGTCTGGCTCAAAGGCACAATATCTGGGTGCACTGACGCCTTGACCAGATTCATTTACGGTTACTTACGGTGTGAAGGCACTTGCTGCCACCAAAGGCAAAATATTTGGGGGCACTGACGCCTGTACCAGATTCATATCATTTTAATATTTGACTGCAGGGTACAACCCTGCACTTTTCCACAATACCACAGAGGGGTTACGGTGTGACGGCACTGTTGCCGACACTAAAGGCCCAATTTTAAAGTACCTATTGTTACTTTCATCCAAAGCCTGCATAAGTTTCACCATAATATTGCCAAAAAAATCACTAAACTTGTTCTGCGTGTCCTAAAACGTCTCCTCTTTTTATACAGGCTGCCGCCCCAAGCAGTTGTTTATGAATAGATTAAAGGAAAACCATTTACGTCATTTGAAATGTAATTTTTTTGTTTTTAAATGTTTCTATACATCCTTCAAATCCGCCACTTCATTGGCAGGTTATGGGGACCTCCTAGGCATGATATTTGAAGGAAATTTTCATTTTTATTCTTAACCTTTATTTCATAGAAAACTCACTGTTCCTTTATAAACGTTTTTTTTTTTACTTTTTATCCTTGTTTCCTGTCCCTCAGGGCACTACCCGGACCCCCATACACCTTTTATGGCAAATATCTAGAATATATACCCTCTTGGAGGCCACTCTAAAAATCGAACGTTCAAGTCCCATTGACTTGCATTGAGTTCGGATCCGGTTTGCGTCCGAACTCGAACTTTTGAAATTGTTCGAGTTCGAATGCGAACCAATCAGGGGGGTGTTCGGCTCATCCCTAATAATGAGCACAGCCGAAGTACAGACCCAGGAGGAACTCAGCACAGCAAAGGAATGGTGGGAACCCCTCATAATGAGCACAGCAGGTGTACAAACCCTGGCGGAACTCAGCACAGCACAGGAATGGTGGGAACCCCTCATAATGAGCAGGTGTACAGAGTGCAACCACATACAGTCACAAAGCAGATGAAAACAAATTTCAGATGTTAACTGAATTTCGTGCTCTGTAATGCAATTGCAGTCACACAGCAGATGAAAACCTCTGGTTGGTCATCCACCAGTCACTTTTCCTTTGTTCCGAAATTCAGAACCTAAATTTGTTAACGCAATTTCATATTTCTGATTTAAAAAAAAAAATATTAAATTATGTTGTTCAACTTCAGTCAGAGTCTATTTTTTTATTTTTTATTAAGGATTTTACCAGGAAGGATACATTGAGATTTCTCTTGTTTTCAAGTATGTCCTGGGTGGCGAGTATGTACTGTTGAGTGTCTTGCCAAGGACACTTACTGGAGAGGTTGCTCGCTGGGATTGAACCCAACTCCACTGTCTCTCTCCATGCAGAGCAGTGATGTTACCTCTACTCCACCCAGCCGGTACTAGATTATATAGACTCTATCAGATTAGTTTACGTTTCACTGAAATAATTCTTCAACGGAATTTCGTATATAAAAAAAACTACCATCAACTGCCATATTAAGAAATGTATTTTTGCTTTTTAAATTCATTATAACGAATGGTCGTAATTGTTACGAAAAGTGAACGAATCTAACAAAAATTTGTATTTTGTACGAATCCGAATTCAGTTTCAGACACGAATTACGAAAAACGAAATAATGGCTAATACGAAACGAACTGAAACTAATTTATTGACGGCGCACAAGTCTAACATTTGTGTCCTGCAGAAGCAGCATTTACTGCTGAAGCCAGACTTCCCATTTACGCCAAGAGTGGAATAGTGATTCCTGGCAATAAGATAACTACAGTATGTATAATGTCTTATAATCTTATAGTCAAGGGTGGAATAGGGACCTATATTGGTTTGGGGTTGTATCTGCTTACATGCACTTTCATATCATATGCTGCATTATTATACTGTAGAAGTGCTGCCTGGCAGTGTGAGGATTCATATGCTGCATTAATTATACTGTAGAGGTGCTGCCCGACAGTGTGAGGATTCATATGCTGCATTATTATACTGTAGAGGTGCTGTCCGGCAGTGTGAGGATTCATATGTTAAAAGAACTAAACTGGCTGTCGCTGGAATCTAGACGCACTCTTCACCTTTCCAACCTGGTGTTTAAGAGCTTTTCTGGGAATCTACCACCCTACCTGAATAGGCTGCTTCCCTCAACAGTTCCCTCATCCTATATCCAGGACCTGCACCTTACTCGCAATACCACAATACAAAAAGAAAGTGTCTCGATGCTCATTTTCCTACAGACCACCACAATTATGGAATAACCTCCCAGACGCCATCTAATCTTCCCCCAGTCTAAAGTCCCTTAAGAGCTCCCTATTAACATACCTCAATACAGAATGCACCTGTAAACATGTAACATAGTGACTATATTTTATACATATTTATTTTCTGTTAATCTGTATATTTGTTTTGTGTTAATATCTTGCATTTTACTACTTTGTATTTCGTAACAATGTTATTGAACCCAGGACATACTTAAAAATGAGAGAAATCTCAATGTATCCTTCCTGGTAAAACCCTCTATAAATAAATAAATTAATTAATTAATTATATTGTAGAGGTGCTGCCTGGCAGTGTGCGGAATCATATGCTGCATTATTCTGTAGAGGTGCTGCCCGGCTATGTGCAGATTCATATGATGCATTCATTTTTTTATTTATTTTTTCATTTTAAATTATTTAAATTGTTCTGGTTTTTTTTTCGTTTCAGATAATTTTGTTCAGCTTTTTTTCCCGCTTTAAATCATTTTGTTCTGGTTTTTATTTTTAATGTCAGACCATTTGGGTCAGTATTTTTGCATTTTTTTTTAATCGTATTGTTACTTTTTTTTCCTTTCATACAATTTTAATATTATTAAATATAGTTGTGCAATGCATATTCATAAGAAAAAAAGGATCTTTCATAAAAATCTATAGAATCGGCAGAATTACAGTATTGACCGAAATATCGGAGCATCCGAAATACCGTTCGTTTAAGTCAAAACGATTAGACACTTTGAAACGAAGAGAACAGACGATCCGAAAAGACCGAAAATTTCCGATATCACGAAATAAAAGTCGATACGAAACAACGATCCGAAACGAAAGGGGGCCAAAACGAAAATCGGTCGAAGTGATCCGAAACTAAAATTTTAAAAACCCGAACGAGCTGAACCGAAATGAAACAAAAAAAACAAACAAAAAAATCAAAACAAAAATCGGTGCACATCCCTAATTTTTTCTTTTTACATATTTTTTTGTTGTTCATTATGACCCAGCCAAAAGATTTATCTTCACACGGAGGGGGACTTAAATCTTCGATGGCTATTTATAAAATCTCTTTCTTCAATATAGGTTCACAGGGTTCTGAGCACAGGTGATATTTTTGACTGTTATATAAAATTCCTTGGCCCTGCAAAATCTGGCAGTTTGCCCAATCAGAGATCTTTCTCCTGTAATTCAATGATTAAAGGTAATTCTTTCACACACTCATAAAGACGCAAGATACAAATTTCATATTTGCTTCACATGCAACTCCTCCTTTGTGATGTATCTACTAAAATGCCACTGTGAATTGATTGATTGAAACTAAGCAAAAATGTGTGAGAGAGTCTCAGGGCATAAGTCAACATTTAGAACTGGTTTGCTTGACTTATTTATTCCACCTTGTTTTGCTGACAGAAATCATAACATTACCCAGTTCAAAAGAGAGAAAAAGAGGTTTGTGAGGGTCCTTAGGATGAGCAACTGCACTAGTGGTCTGCTGTGTGGTGGGACCCGCTCAGGTCTCACTAGGGTTTAGCTCGTTTGTGCCATTACATGGATGACTGCTCCATATGCAAATCAGACGCTGTCACCCAGAAAAGGTGACCAGCACTGAAATACAAAGGACATCAAGCCTGCACGAGGGGTGCAGCAGATCCCGATGATTGTTTCAGCCTTGTAAGGCCTCGTCAGGAGGGTATAGTTGACACCCCTCTAGACACCTTGGGCAAGGGGTCCACGTCTGGATCACCCTGTAAATTTATAGGGAGAAATTACTGGAAACTATGTAGTTCAAATATCAAATACCAAAGCAAGTGTCCCATTGTACAGCACTAAGGAATCTGTTGGCGCTTTATAAATACTTGTAACTGGTGACCCCGAGAAGAGGTAGAGAGAGGGTTAAAATTTAGAGGGAAAAAATGATTATTATGTTGGATTAGGGAAATTGAATCTTATGTCCTCTGAGATTAAACGCTGGGTATGATTTAATGGTTCTGATTTAGTTTATTATGTTTTTAATCTTTTATGTATTTTATTTTTAGGTCTCGCTCTTCGGGTTGACACTACTTTTCATTTGCGTCTGGTTTCCTGGACTTCACGCTCCAGTAACAATTATACATGTACCCATACCTCATGGAGCTCCAGAAGGTTTTGCACTTTTGTTCTGGATGTGATGATTTGTCTTTTTTGTGAACTTAAGTAGCTGTTTGTGCATCATTGGCCCCATTCCTATGTTGCTGTTAAACACAGAGCTTGAGCTGAATTGTTCACTTCTTACTGCTGTTCTGTACTGTACTTTGTATTGGAGATGTTAATGTGCTCCCAGCAGGTGGAGAACAAGCTATTACAATGAGCCCTTTCTCCATCTTACATCTAACATTATTCTAAAAAGAATAATGTTTATCAGATCCTGGTGTTTTGTGATTGTACTAAAGCGCAAAAACAGAACACAATGATTTGACCCACCAAAAAATCCCATACTCAACTTAGATCCCTCAGTGGCGAGAGCGGCGCATTCCGCTGCTTCCTCGCTCCGTGGCAGAGAAACAATGGGAACAAATATTTCCCAGTGTTCCTCCACCTATCCCTCCGCCACCTGGTGGCCACATCTCATTTGTGTCTGTCTGCATTGTATCCTATGGACTCCTGGAGCAGATAACACCCGCGGCGCTTAACGCTGCTGGTGTTATTCTTTAACACCTTGGTAGTATTTCGTCTGGACCTGCTGAGAAGGTGGCTGCTTTGTAATATGGGTGTTACATGGCAGGCGCTAATGGAAAACGGAAAACACTCAGGGCGCTTGAAGGTTTCCCCTTAGCATCCCTGTTTTAGCACCAGATTATGGGGCAGGTGCTGATTCAGCATCCTGCCCTGTAATGCAGCCCTAAGCCATAGGATAATCGAGGCACCACTAACGCGCCACCCGTGTATCCCCTCCATGGAGTCCATAGGACTCCATGTAGGCTTGTGCTGCCACAAAGCTAAACGCTAACGTTAGTGTTAAGTTTGTAATATTGCCCTCAGGTTTTCCATTAGTGACTACCATTTAGCACCAACACTGTAATAGGGCCCAAAGTGTTTAATTCTGATACACACATATTACAGTATGTATTTATTATATATGAATTTGTAGTAATGTTACCTCTCGTATGTGCCATTTTGTTAATTCGTTTATCTCTTTTTGTTTTGTTTTTATTTTCTCATATTATATTTTCTTTATGGTCTATTTATTTGTAATTTTAATTATTTTTATTTGCTATGAGATTGATTATTTATACATGCTAATTATAAGAAAAATAAGCATTTTTTGCACTTTTCTATCTTTCTTTCTTTGCATTTTTGCAAATTTGCACCATTTGTTTTCTTGCTTACCCCCTTCACGATCAACTATACTCTTTCTTTAAAAGCACCTGCTGGTGATCCGATATAAAGTATACTTGACCAAAATGGATAATGGAGTAGAAGGCGCAATATGTACGTAGTTGTGGTTCCAATAAGCACAATCGCCTTTACACACACACGTGTCGTCTCTGTCTTCGACACTAATAGTATAAATCAAATAGAAAAAAGAAATAGGTGCAGCACTCCCAGTGCAGAAAATATAGAGTATTAAAATAAAGACACTTATCTCTTTCAGTTGTACATTTAAGTGGGGTTGTACCTCAAAATAAAAGAGATTGAAACAAACATAGTGTAATATTGCATGAACAATGTCAAATGTCTTTAAAAAAAGTGGAATATCACTCACTTTACAGAGCCTATATCCGGCTCTGGTATATTCTTATATGCTTTGTAAAAAAACAAATCAGCCCACTCACGTTTTCCTGAGCCTACCAGGCTCTCTTGTTATTGTTCGGAGGTTGTTTTATCAATGGCACAACTCCTAGAGCCACACGTCTCAAAAACAAGGAAGATTTATTCCAAAGGTAAAAATTGCATCAAATAAGAAAAATCATTCTAAAAAATATATTATAGAATAAATTCAATTGCACAGACATTCCATAAATACCAAACACATTTTTCCTGGGCATGCGCATCCTTCAGCTTTCTCAGCATTAACCCCTTAAGGACGGGAGTAATTTTACAACTTCGGCGCTGTTTCGGAAGTAGAAGTTTGCTGAGTTCATTTTGACCGTTTTTAAGTCACGTATTATTATACCACCCAGACAAATTATATATCGTTCTTTCCGGCAGACTCGGCAGATTAATAATATATCATTATTATATGTATATGTCATGCCCTGCCAAAATGCTATAACAAAAAATTTAAAAAAAAGTTAAAAAATTTGAATTTTCAGTAAAATTTCAATCTTCCACAGTGTGTAAAGTGGTTTTTTTTTAAATTTTATTATCCGAGGCTCTGCAGTCATATGCTATGGGGTAGATTTGTTAAAAACATTAGAACGGGGAACCCATTTTTTTTTTGGGGAGAAATTGCGTGATTTTAGCTAAACCCCCCAAAAAAAATCATTAGTGAAGCATCATTGTTCACATTATAATTGAAATGTGAACAATAGTGCTGCATTAAAAAAAAACACGTATTTATTTTTTTATTATTTAATTTATTATTTTTTTTATTATTTTTATTTTTACTTTTTTAAACTTTTATTTTACTTATAACATGGTCATGTTTGATATCATTGGAAAGGCCATGCTCTGGCCTTTCCAGCAATATCATACATGACCCCTTCCACCGATCAGGAGATAAAGGGGTTCAAAGAACTTTGCAGCTAGGGGGTCCCCGGTTAACTGACATCATCGCGCATGGCGCGATGAGTCAGTTGACCGGGGTGGGACCCAGAGGTGGGGCTGCCATCCAAGATGGCGGCCCCCACCGGAAATAGGCCGCGATCGGGCACAAATTAGTGCCCGTAGCGACCTGGCAACTAAGGAGTTAACTCCCCATACATCGCTGGAAAGGTCAGGTTGTGACCCTTCCAGCGATGCTGGCCACAGCTGCCTGGTCCCCGGCGATAGGGAAATAGAGGGATCCAAAGGATCCCCCCCTTCAGGCGCTTCCCCTGCTCCGGTGGGGGGGGCACCTGAAACTGACGTCATCGCGCCACCGGTGCGATGACGTCAGTGCGCCGGAGGAGGGATTCACGTGAAAATTGTGCCTGAGTGCGGCCCCAAAGTGGATAAACGGAGTGGGGGTCTCTTGCTCCACAGCCCCAAAAGTCAAAAATGCATAAAGAAACTCCAGAGTCCACGATAAATTTCAATGGATTTAATCCAACAACAGGAAAAAAGGCAACGTTTCGACCATGACTGGTCTTTGTCAAGCCTAAAACACAATGACAGAACTGGGAATAAATAGCACCACAGACTGGTTAAGCAATCAAACAATCATTGCAACCAGTCCGTGTGTGCCAACCCAACAATTAAAAACAATAGTCTACAATTAGATGCATCTATTAACATATTAACTTATGTAATTATGTATACAATGCTTATTAACATACAATAATTAGCGATCAATTGTAGAACAATGCCTATGAAAGAAAGAAGTAACTTGATAATTATAGATGTAGAGGGAGAGGATTACCCTTCTACTACAAAGAGTCTGGATTGACCCCATAGTAGAGATTTACTACCCCTAGAGCTAGAAAGCATGATGTATTCAATCTAAGAGTCTGACCCATAATCGAAGACTAATCCGTCCGCAAACCCATATATCACCTATCCTATCTACCACAGGTTTATAGAACACAATTATCTGGCACAGATAGGTTGCAGATACGGACTGTCATCTAGAGGGGGGAAGAAACAACTCTATATATCATAAGGAGGTACATTTATAAAAAGGGTGAGAAATCTGATTCTCTGTTGAGGCCATGTGGAAAGAGAGTATTAAGGTGATGGATCCAATATAATTCTCTCCTTTTAAGTAATTTTTCTCTATCCCCGCCTCTTGTTAACTTGGGCACCTCATCAATTACCTGATAACGTAACTGTGAGATATCATGTCCACAACGTATAAAATGTTCGGGGACCGGAAATTCAATCTTTTTAGTTCTAATATCTGACCTATGTTTGATAAAACGATTTTTTACTTTCTGAGTGGTCTCGCCCACATATATCAACCCGCACGGGCATTTCAGTAGATACACCACGTATGTAGAATTGCAGGTAAAATAACCTTTAATTTTAGACTTCCTCCCAGAGTGTGGATGGACAAAGGAATCACCACGTATGACTGCATTGCAGCAAGAGCAGCTTAGACATGGGAAAGTTCCATTCCTGGGTTTACCAAAAAAGGGTGTTCTACCTGTGTCTTGTCCAAACTCTGCTTTAACTAGCGTCTGTCGAAAGGATCTCCCCTTCTTGTATGACATTAGTGGGATGGTCTGAAACTCCAAAATATCAGGGTATGCATCCCTTAAGATGTACCAGTATTTACATAGGATATTTTTCACTTGTGGGGTATGTGTTCCATATTTGGATACGAATGGGATCCTGCCGCAACTTTGGCGTCTCTGAGGAATTATTGGTTGATTGATCCTGATACTTTCTCTACTCAGGAGTTGTCTCGGATAACCTCTGGCCCTGAACCTCTCGATCATCTCCTCAAGCCTTTTATCCCTACTTTCAGGCAAATCAACTACTCTATTGACACGCACGAGTTGACTCCGTGGGAGGGAATTAAGCAGTGTAGTTGGGTGCGCACTATCGTATCTTAGCAGGGAATTCTTATCGGTAGGTTTTCTATAAAGATCTGTCATTAATTTGCCATTCCTTTTGACAACCAAAGTGTCTAAAAAATTGATTTGTGTAAGACTACATGACATAGTGAACTTGATGGAGGTGGATCCGTTATTAAGTATACTGAGGAATTCATCTAATGTTTCTCTAGTACCCTCCCATACAAAAATAATATCGTCTATATAGCGAAACCAATGATGGACATATTGAAAAAGATCGCATTTATAGACTACATTTTCCTCAAATTCGGACATGAAGATATTGGCATAGGTGGGTGCTACATTAGTACATAGAAGTCCCCCGTATTTGGGTATAAAACACTCGATCGAAGAGAAAGAAGCTGCCACCCAACACCACATCCAACAAGTCCAAAAGAAATTGCAATTGATTATCGGAATAACCCAAATCGACAAGAGCATGTTTCATAGCATTTATACCCTCGAAGTTCTGTATAGACGTGTACAAGCTGGTGACGTCAAGACTGACCAAAATACTGTGATCACCCACAGCAAGCCCACGAAATTTGGTCAGAAAATCACCGGTATCCAGAATGAATGATGGAATCCGCTGTAGGTAGGGTCGAGCCACCCTGTCCAAAAAAATGGACAGGGGGCTGAAGACCGAATCTACAGCGGATACAATAGGCCTCCCAGGAGGCGCAGTGAGGGACTTGTGGATCTTAGGCAAGACATACAAGACAGGTATTAGAGGATGTTTTTTCACAAGGAATTTCGACAAACCCTTATCGATAATCTGATTCTCAAGGGCATCATGTATCAGGGTGGAGATTCTACTGACAATTGCTGCCGTAGGATCGCCATCCAACTTTTTATACGTCTCGACATCACCAAGCTGACGCTGGATCTCAGCCACATAGTCTCCACTATTCATGATCACCAGAGCACCCCCTTTGTCCGCCGGCTTTATCACAATGGAGGGGTCATCACGTAATTTCTTTAAGATCCCAAAATCAGTGGCGGACATATTAGGGGATGCTCTGGTGAAATGACGCCTAGAATATACTTGGGACATTTCCCTCTCTACAATTTTAACGTACGTTTCAACAGCATGCTCAACATTCTGAGGCATAAATTTACTTTTCTCTCTCAAACCAAGGTTTTTAGAGTTAAAGGGTGCAAGCGGCAAATCAATTTCAGGTTGTCCTGAGAATAAACATTTCAATCGAATCGTACGAAAGAATCGGAAAAGATCGACTTTGACATCGAACGGATCGATGCGTTCACTCGGACAATACGATAAGCCCCTCGAAAGTAGCTTAATTTCATCGACCGTTAATGAAATGTCCGATAGATTGAAGACTAACGTCTCTTGTACAGGGACTGATTGTTTCTCATCGGAGGTTTTTTCGTAACACTCTTCTGAGCTTGCTCCTGTAAGTTCCCTCCGGGTGATTGTCGCCCTTGGCGCTGGTCTAAAAAAGACGCTTGGTCGTTCGATCGGGCTACACCAAGGTCTTCGGACGTATCGGTACCTGTACCGGACATAGAGTCCTCTGTGAAACGAGTAGATTTTTTCGTATATTTACGACCAGGTCCTCTTCGCATCATAGTTGGTGTCCTGGAATAGCCTCTTTGCCAGGGATAGACATGACCCTGTACGTAGTCATCCAAATCACGTTGGAACTTCCGCCTTTTCCTTGCTTCCACTTCCTTCCGGAAGTGGTCCAGTTGCGGTGCCATCGTGGAACGCAACGCCATGAGTTCCAACTCGGAATTATTATCTCGAAACGATTTTTCCAAGTTTTCGATAGATTCCTGGCATTGTGCAATTTCCTTCGATAAAAAGTCGATCGTGAGTAGCATAACATCCATCGAACATTTGTTCAAAATTTTTTCGAATTTCTCCACATAATCAGGGTTGTCTTTATAAAAGATCGGCTGAAGCCCCACTCTTAAGCCACGTGGTATTCGTAATGCACGATAGTATTCAGCCAAAGTAATTGAATGGAGTTGACATCCGATCAATTTACGATTCGATTTTAAAAGATCTTTTTTCCCACAATCATGGATAGAGGTACTCAGAAAAGTATTGTCCTTACCGGCCTGGGCCAGAATCCTCATAGCTTCAGTCTCATCATAGGCAAAGGTACATGGTGTTGGAGTCGATTCCATAATAGGAAGGGGTTGCATCCAAGTATCGAAGCAAGCAAGGATATACGTGAAAATTGTGCCTGAGTGCGGCCCCAAAGTGGATAAACGGAGTGGGGGTCTCTTGCTCCACAGCCCCAAAAGTCAAAAATGCATAAAGAAACTCCAGAGTCCACGATAAATTTCAATGGATTTAATCCAACAACAGGAAAAAAGGCAACGTTTCGACCATGACTGGTCTTTGTCAAGCCTAAAACACAATGACAGAACTGGGAATAAATAGCACCACAGACTGGTTAAGCAATCAAACAATCATTGCAACCAGTCCGTGTGTGCCAACCCAACAATTAAAAACAATAGTCTACAATTAGATGCATCTATTAACATATTAACTTTTATTATCCGAGGCTCTGCAGTCATATGCTATGGGGTAGATTTGTTAAAAACATTAGAACGGGGAACCCATTTTTTTTTTGGGGAGAAATTGCGTGATTTTAGCTAAACCCCCCAAAAAAAATCATTAGTGAAGCATCATTGTTCACATTATAATTGAAATGTGAACAATAGTGCTGCATTAAAAAAAAACACGTATTTATTTTTTTATTATTTAATTTATTATTTTTTTTATTATTTTTATTTTTACTTTTTTAAACTTTTATTTTACTTATAACATGGTCATGTTTGATATCATTGGAAAGGCCATGCTCTGGCCTTTCCAGCAATATCATACATGACCCCTTCCACCGATCAGGAGATAAAGGGGTTCAAAGAACTTTGCAGCTAGGGGGTTCCCCGGTTAACTGACATCATCGCGCATGGCGCGATGAGTCAGTTGACCGGGGTGGGACCCAGAGGTGGGGGCTGCCATCCAAGATGGCGGCCCCCACCGGAAATAGGCCGCGATCGGGCACAAATTAGTGCCCGGTAGCGACCTGGCAACTAAGGAGTTAACTCCCCATACATCGCTGGAAAGGTCAGGTTGTGACCCTTCCAGCGATGCTGGCCACAGCTGCCTGGTCCCCGGCGATAGGGAAATAGAGGGATCCAAAGGATCCCCCCCTTCAGGCGCTTCCCCTGCTCCGGTGGGGGGGGCACCTGAAACTGACGTCATCGCGCCACCGGTGCGATGACGTCAGTGCGCCGGAGGAGGGATTCACACTGATCTGACTCTGCGGGAGTCAGAGCAGCGTGGGAGCGACCGGAGGAGGTGAGTATTAACGGAGTGGGGCTGTAAACGCCGAGGACGTACAATTACGTCCTGCGGCGTCAATGCCCGCCTAATGCCTAAGTGTACGTGCTGCGGCGTAAAGGGGTTAATGAAGCCCTTTGGCCTTCTTATATTTTGTCCTCCCTAGCATCCTCATGGGAAATATCATTACAAATACCATACAAACCATCCTATAAAGCATAAAAAGTGAACTAACTTAATATTTAACAGGGAAATTCAAATCTAGCCCCGAAATTGTACCGAACAGTGAATTTCCTCGTACGGTGCAATTTCTTGGCCATTCAGTTATTTAGAAAGCAGGCAGTTCGCCAAATTTTGGCGAATTGCCAGTAAATACGGTGCCTGTTCGAAGGCAGAGAACTCCCGATACAGATGCAATGGTTAATCTACTCAGAGAACACCAAACGGCTGTGAAATGTCAGTGAAATGCCCTGTTGTTCAGTGGTTTCATTCGGCAGTTTTAATCGGACATAAATAAGGTTTCAATGTAAAAAAATTCCCATTTTTATTTAATATCTAATATACCGTTTATTCTTTTTTTTCCCCGATTCTTTTTCTAAATAGCTTTTTTTTTTCTTTCATTAACAGACCTTTTTATTATTATTCATAGGACCATATATGTTAATTCCAGACATTTTCATCCAGTAGGTTTTTTGCAAACAGCGTTTCAATCGTTTTGTTTTTTCTAACCCCGTTTGTCGGCTTGTTTCACGGCGGATTTTTTCAGGTCTGTTCCCTGCACTCCGGGACCCTGCGGTGAATGCTGAATTCACTGCAGGGTCGGGGAATTTGAGTCCCCAAAGTGTGGGGAGCGAGAGAGCACTGAAATGTTGGTGACATTTCGATGCTCTCTGAATAACCCCTTAAATTTAGATCTCTTGGGAAGAGTGTGTCTAAAGTGTAAAGCCATCTCATTATCAGCTCTTTTCTATTGATTTTTTTATTATTAAAATCCTCTCCAGTTTTTTTCGATCAGCTGAATTCCTATAAATGGTGATGCCAAGGGAAACAGTTGTGTACCTTTTTGAAATGATTGGGAACTGAGTGATGTTCTATCCCCTTGCCAATATTATAAATGTGTTCTCTAATGCGTACGCATTACAGATAGCAGACCCGTAGTATGTCCTATGTGGTGCAGACCACATGGGCAAGTAAATCTATAGATAACATTCCTAGACTTGCAGGTAATCACTCTTCTAATATTAATCTCCTTCTCATCCCCCTCTCTTTTTTTAATCATTTCAAAAAGGTACACAACTGTTCCCCTCTGAAATCACCATTTATAGGAATTCAGCTGAATGAAAAAAACTGGAGAGGAGAGGATTTTAGTAAAAAAATTGATAGAGAAGAGATGAGATCAGTTTACACTTTGAACACACTCTTCCCAAAGATCTAAATTTAGATTTTGAGTTGGTTCACTATTTATGATTTATTGGATGGTAGGGCATGGGTAATGATATCTCCCATGAGGTGCTATATGCACAAGATTGGAGGGTCTGCGCAAAAGTCGTTGATTATTAGGTTTTACTAATAGTTGTTTATTTGTTTTAATTGATTGAGGTTAACATGGATCCAGGGAGCCCATGCTCCAAAATTCTTTTAGGACTATAAATGGAGAAGCATAGGAGGTTATTACGCGAGATATGAAGAGAGCTTATTCACGGAACAACGCATGTGTGCTAGGAGCACTTTCGTTTTCCATTACCCCGGAGAGGAACACGAGCGATATGTCCATCAAGGAGAGATGACGCCAGAGGGCGGAATCCCGGTCATTAAATGAAATGTTTTACCACATGTGGGGATTTAAGACATGCTGTCGCTGAGGAAGCTGAAGGATGCCCATGCCCAGACAAAATGTTTCTGTATTTATGGAATCTCTGTGCAATTGAATTCATTTTATAATATATTTTTTAGAATGATTTATTTTATTTGATGCAATTTTTAACGTTGGAAAAAAATCTTTGATTTTGAGATGTGTGGCTCAAGGCTTTTTCAGGAGTTGTGCCATTGATAAAACAACCTCCTGGCAATAACAAGAGAGCCCGATAAGCTCAGGAAAACGTGAGTGGGCTGATTTTTTTTTTATAAAGCGAAGTTTGTTTCTAATCCTGTGCCATGATGTTTTCCCTTATAGTCTGAGGTTGACCTAGAGGTGCACCCTTTGTGGAAGAGGGCCAGTGGGGGTGCCCATAAGAATATCACCCACGGGCGAATATACCAGAGCCGGATATAGGCTCTGTAAAGTGTGAGTAAGGCTGGGGTCAGATGAGCGCAGTTATCACGTCCGTGTTGCCGCACATTTGTACGTCCGTGGCAGCATAGCATTCTGACCAATGGAGCCCCACACACGAAGTACGTCCGCACAGAAGTGCGGATGCATGGCGGATGCGGCAAACGGACGCAGGATAGGCAAGAACGTAATACTGCTAGAACGGACGTGCGGAGTGCGCCACGTCTGCAACGTCCGTGTAGCTTTGTGTGTGAGTGATGGAAGGAGGTCAGATGGACTTCATTTATACGTCCAGCATTTTTGACAGACAGAATGTTTTTTCATTTGAATTTATTTTCCCTGCTACATCAGTCATAAAATACGTCAGTGAAAAAAACGGACTGTGTGGCCACTACCTTGTTGTCAGTCAGTAAGTACGTCCTTACTGCACGGACACACAGTTCGTACAAAATGCGCTCATCTGACCCTAGCCTGATATTTCAATTTTTCAAGAAAGATATTTGACATTGTTCATGTAATATTACACTATGTTTGTTTCAATCTCTTTTATTTTGAGGGACAGCCCCATTTAAATGTACAACTGAAAGAGATAAGTGTCTTTATTGTGATACTCTATATATTCTGCACTGGGAGCGCTTCACCCATTTCTTTTTCTATTTTTTAGCGAATACTTGATTGGTCTAATTTTGGAGCAATGCAAAGGGATTTTGTTTATTCTAGAGGAAATTCATTTTCAAACAGGCTCCAGATTGTTCCCCAAAATATTTAACACCTAATGATTCTCATATTTTTACTAAGTGCCCCTTGAAAGTGCTAATATTCTTTTTAAATTTTTGTCTTTATCAAAATTTTGATGTGTATGTGAATAATATTTCAAGTAAATTAGACAACACCCTGATGCTCACATATTGCCGCTGGCTCAGAAACTATTTTATTTGCACCCAGTATCAGATACTTGCCATTTGGGGCTAGAACAGAATGTGTCAGGGACACGCAGAAATTATGACTTGGCTACGTACTAGATAAAGCAATCCAACAACATATAATTTATACCTTGCACCACACCTATTAACGCTGGGCACCGAAAAGCTAGCAGTCAGCCATGTATCTTATAACCTGAGCAGAGCTGGCAGCTTTTGGCTTAGGGGGCAAATATAATAAGCAACCTAAATGCATTAGATAAACACACACAATTGCAGTGCAAAACAATCACCAAAGAGGGGCCTCTATGCTCAAAAAATTCCCCACACAGTGCTAAGAAACATCAAATAGACAATAAATATGACTATATACATACCAATGGATGTATAGTTACCAATGCAGGTCCTAATGGATCCAGACCGCTAGATGAATAAATCAGACTGTAATCAAATCACTCCCCACTGCCCATATTGTTTTTTTTTTATTATTATTATTCTTTATTTATAAAGCGCCAGCATATTCCGCAGCGCTGTACAATAGGCACAGTATAGACAGTGGAAAAATGTGGAGAACAGACACTCAGAGCAAAATGAAACGTGAACCCCGTCGCCCAGAGCACCAAAAGTGCAGTCCCAAACCACACCAAATACAACAAAAAAGACAGAGAACCGGTGCTCGGCGCTCCCGCGTTCACGGTATAAAGAGAATCTCTTCCGTATAGAGAAAAAGATATACGTTATAACATAGGGTAAATATTTTACTGTCTTGGACAATTCATAGTTCGTCGGAGTATTCCTAAAAGGAAAAAAAATGTATAATAGTGAAGTCCAGCTTTCACAAAAATGAAAAAGTGGGGGGGGGATGGATCCACTCACACTTTCCAGAGCCTCGTTAGGCTCGATCACCTCGCCTGCGTGTGTTTCACACGGCTCACCCGATAGCCCTCAGTGGTTGTCTCGTCTTGTAGTCTTGGTATCCCTTCAGGATCCTAGGTAGTCCACAGGTCCTCCAATGGTTGAGTACCAATGGCCCTCAGTGGTTAGCTTAGCTTAAGGCCTTGGTATCCCTTCAGAGTCTTGGGTAGTCAATAAGTCTTCCACTGGTAGAAGTCTACAATACTCAAAAATGTAGAAAGGATTCTATCCTATTAAATAAAGGATGATTATTGGAACATATGAGTGAAAAACAGAAAAAAGAAAAAAAACAATACGCGTTTCACCCTTTAGGGCTTCATCAGTTGATAGAAAATAAAAGAAAAAATAAATAAAATAAAAAGCACAATAGTATAGGTGCGCTCCCCCCATTGGGGGTGACATTTATAGCCCAGTAAAGAGGCGTCTGGTCATGCCAGATAGCCAATTACTTCCACTTGTTTCAGGTGGGTAGGAGTCCCAGGTGCGGCTATTTGTTCATTAATTAGCATGTGTGTGCTGGATGCCTGCTTCCACAATCCACACTGGAAAGCATACATTCTATTTACGTCCATATCCATTTCCGCGTTCCACCCTGGAACGCATGCACTTCCGCCTCCTCCTCCAATCATGAGGTCTGTCAGTCGTCTTTTCCTTCGGGGTATCCTATCTATACAGCGCCCGGAGCTCCACCATCCCAAACGGAACTAGCAGGGAACCCCAACCGTGGGGATGTACAAAAAAAAAACCACAACAGTAAAACACAACAGTATAGACAGGGTTACAATACATTGAACAACATTTGACAAACAGTACAGGAGGAGATGAGGGCCCATATTCCCGTAGGAACTCACAATCTGGGAGGGTTGGGGTTGGAAACAGGAGGAGAGGACTGTAAGGTGTTTACAGTCTGATTTATTCATCTAGCGGTCTGGATCCATTAGGACCTGCATTAGGACCTGCATTAGTAGCTATACGTCCATTGGTCTGTATATGCTCATATTTATTGCCCATGTGCAGAAGAACCAGCCAACTGTCACATCCACCCTAATACCATGTGATGGATGTCACAACCAAATGCAGAGTCCATAGGGTTGCTGTGACCTCAATCGCCATTCATCAGAAGCAGACAGCAGTGGCTAACCCAAGGGGTTATGGTGTTAGAAGGTAAACAATGAACTCTGTGGTTGATAATGTGCTACAACAGTCTCTCATCCCCTTGTTACAGGTTTCTTAAGTGCCATAGCACTTCTGCAGAATCAGTTAACACTAGGGATGAGCCGAACACTCCCCAAGTTCGGTTCGAGCCCGAACCCGAACTTCCCATTTGTTCGGGACCGAACCCGAACCCCAATGCAAGTCAATGGGGCTGAAAATTCGGTTTTTTAGAGTGCCCTCCAAGAGGGCATATATGCTACATATTTGCCATAAATGGTGTATGGGGGTCCGGGTAGTGCCCTGGGGGACAGGAAACAAGGACAAAAAGTTTAATAAAAAACGTTTTTAAAGGGACAGTGAGTTTTCCATGAAATAAGGGTTAAAAATAAAAACGAAAAATTCCTTCAAATATTGTGCCTAGAAGGTCCCCATAACCTGCCCGTGAAGTGGCGGATTTCTAGGATGTATAGAAACACTTAAAAACAAAAAAAATACGTTTCAGATGACGGTAAATGCTTTTCCTTTAATCTATCCATAAACAACTGCTTGGGGTGGCAGCCTGTATGAAAAGACATTTTAGGACGCGCAGAAAAAATTTAGTGTTTTTTTGGCTAAATAATTGTGAAACTTATGCAGGCTTTGGATGAAAGTAACAATAGGTGCTTTAACCCTTTCGCTGCTGAGGCTTTTCCCGCCCCTGTGCTGAGGTCATTTTTACCGGTTTTGCTCATCATGTTTAAACGTGTTTTGAAGGCTTATTTTAGTATATGACCCAGACATATTATATATCGTTCTTTCCGTCAGACTCGGTAGATTCATAATATGTCATTATTATATGTATACGTTATGTCATGTCTGTATATTATAACAAAAAATGCAATAAAATATGTATTTTCAATAATTTACAATGTGTAAAGTGTTTTTTTTCACATTTTAACATGCGAGCAATTGCGGTTATATTTTGTATGGGGTGCGCTTGTTAAAAAAATTAGAGATGGGGTCTCGTTACATTTTTTTTTGGGGAAAATTACACTATTTTTAACAAACGCACCGCATACAAAAATCGTTAGTGCAGCATCATTGTTCACATTATAATTGAAATGGGAACAATATTGCTGCATTAACAAACCAAAAAAAAAAAAAACTTTTTCACTTTCATGTTTGGTATCGTTGGAACGGCCATGCTCTGGCCGATCCAACCATACCAAACATTAACCCCTAACTGCCACGGATCGGGAGATAGGGAGTTCATTGGAACTCCCTATCTCCACAGTTGGTGGCAGTTAGGGGTTAAGTCCAGGACTGGCGTCATCGTGCTACGCACGATGATGCCAGTCCTCAGGGGGAGTTCCGGAGCCTTGGCCGACATCCAAGATGTCGGCCAGCTCCGGGAAAGGATCGCGAACCGGCGCTTTTCATTGCCGATTCGCGATCCAGCTCCCCAGGGGTTAATGCCAGGCACCATTTGGAAGGGCAGGCTGTGCCCTTCCAAATGATGCCTGGGTTAACCCCTGCAGAGCCGCCGATCGGGAGGGAGAGAGGTCCGAAGGACCTCCCCCCACCCTTTCAGGCGCCTCCTCCGCACATGCGGGGGGGGGGCGCCTGAATTAGGTGTCATCGCGCTGCCGCGATGACACCTAATTCCGGCGGCTGCGGTCCCGGATGCCGGGCTGACATCCAGGATGTCAGCCCGCACCGGGGGGGCCAGCGATCGGCCGGGACCCGGCCGAACGCTGACCCCAATGGGAGGACGCGCTCAGCGCGTCCTCCGCATACCAGCGGTAATGCTGAGGACACGCTGAGCGCGTCCTCAGCATTGAAGTGGTTAAAATTGGGCTTTTAGCGTCGGCAACAGTGCCGTCACACCGTAACCCCTCTGAGGATATGAATCTGATACAGGCGTCAATGGCAGTGCACCCAGATATTGTGCCTTTAGTGCCAGGCATGCAATTACTATCATACAGTAACCCCTCTGTGGTATTGTGGAAGAGTGCAGGGGTGGACCATGCGGTCCTATATTAAAAAGATATGAATCTGGGAATGGGCGTCAGTGCACCCAGATATTCTGCCTTTGGTGCAAGACTGCCAGGCCAGCAAGTATCATCATACAGTAACCCCTCTGTGGTATGGTGGAAGAGTGCAGGGGTGGACTATGTGGTTCTATATTGAAAAGTTTTTGATCTGGTAATGGGCATCAGTGCACCCAGATATTGTGCCTTTAATGCCAGGCCATCAAGTATCATCATACAGTAACCCCTCTGTAGTATTGTGGAAGAGTTCAGGGGTGGACCATGTGGTTGGTCCTATATTGATTTTTTTTTTTTTTTATCTGTTAACCCCTTAAGGACCCCTGACGTACCCTGTACGTCCTGTCCTCGGGTCTCCCTTAGACCCGCGGACGTACAGGGTACGTCAGCGGCGCCTAATCCCCCTCCCGCCCGATACTCACCTCCCTCGCCGGATCCCACGGCGATCTGGCAGGGAGGAAGCCTGCCCATGTGATTTACATGGGCAGCGAGGTTGATGACGTCGCCACGCTGCGTGGTGACGTCATCAGCAGGCATCCCCATGCATTTCAATGGAGGGATGGGGGGCTCCTTTGGAGCCCTCTATCTCCCCAACCATTGAAGCTAGGGAGATGCCGTTTGCACCGCTGGAGAGGGGAGAGCCTCCCCTTTCCAGCGGTGTATGGTATTAACCGTTTCGCCGCCGGATCACATTGCGGCGCCAATTGGCGCCAAAACGCGATTCAAACCTGGAGGGGGGCTGACATCTTGGATGTCAGCCAAGCCTCCAGGTCCCCCCACCCACTGACAACCTCACCATATGTGTGAGGATGTCAGTGGGCCAGTTAACCCTCTAGCTGCCATGTAGAGATAAGGGGATCCTAAGGATCCTTTATCTCCCGATCCATGGCAGCTAGATGGTCATATTTGCTGATTATGGCCTTTCAAATGATACCAAACATGACCAGGTTTGGTTTTAAAAAAAAAAATAAAAAAAAAAAAATAAATAAAAAAAATAATAAAAAAATTAAATAAATTAAAAAATGTTTTTTTTTAAAAAGTTTTTTTTGTCTGGGGGGGTTTAATTAAATAGGACCTAGGCTGTCATCTAAAAATAATTGGCACAAAATGGTCAGAATGAGCGCAGCGCACATAGGTGAACTGTCTCAGCAGTGAAGGGGTTAAAAAGCAAACGCATGTAAAAATTGGGTATTTCTAGTCTCGGGACAAAATTTTGAACTTATTTAGCCGGGGTCGTTTTGGGTGGTTGTAGATTTTGGGGACTAAATTACAAAAAAGTGTGTTTTTACAATTTTTTTCCTCATATTTCATATTTTTTTTTATAGTAAATTATTCGATATGATGGAAATAATGGTATTTCTAGAAATTCCATTTAATGGCGGGAAAAAGGGTGTATAATATGTGTGGGTTGAATAAACGAGTAAGAGGAAAATTTGACCTAAACACTAACAGCGCAGAAACGTAAAAACAGCAGCGGTCACTAAAAGACGGATTTGTGTAAAACCGCCCGGTCACTAAGGGGTTAATGGGCGTCAGTGCACCCAGATATTGTGCCTTAGCCTATTGCAAGGTGTGGATACATCAATCAATTTGCATATGGTGGCTTTTTTCAGCTATTGAGTGTCTACATTTCAGAACCTGTGTCCAAAGACTATACTACTGGGTTTCTGTCAATTGTGAACTCACCGATGAGTCAACAGCGCATAGTTGATGTCATTAAGTGTCTATGCTGAATTCATAGTATCAGAAAATCTATCCAGAAAGTTAATTGAACTTCATTGTTAATGCTCATAATTCCTTCTTACAGTTGTGTTCAAAATTATTCAACCCCCAATGCTGTAAAGGGTTTTAGGGAATTTAGTGTACATTTGTAATTGTATTCAGAATGAAATCCTACAAGGACTTTTTAAAGAACCATATGCAACTAAAATGACATCAATTGGTTTTGTAATACAGTAGTAAATGTTTCTTTTGTGAATTCTTCATTGACACAATTATTCAACCCCTTAAAGACTACCACTCTGAAGCACAGAGGTTCATTCAAGTGTTTTCAATCAGGTATTGAAAACACCTGTGGATGTCACGGAGCAGCAATAAAGCATAATAAGCACCAATTAGGCAGCTTTAAAATGACTGTG
The DNA here is from genome assembly GCA_009667805.1 of Leptobrachium leishanense. Classification (NCBI taxonomy): domain Eukaryota; kingdom Metazoa; phylum Chordata; class Amphibia; order Anura; family Megophryidae; genus Leptobrachium; species Leptobrachium leishanense. The sequence continues at coordinate 456,455,486 of CM019064.1, read as the reverse complement.
ATACTCAGCTCCTTCTAGACATTTACTGGTGTGGTTACAAACATGGTGAAGTCAAGAGAATGGTCCAGGAAGACAAGAGAAGAGGTGATTACTCTTCACAGGAAGGGCAATGGCTATAAGAAGATTGCAAAGATGTTAAACATACCAAGAGAGACCATAGGAAGCATCATTCGCAAATTCAAGGCAAAGGGCACTGTTGAAAAGCTACCTGGTCGTGGCAGAAAGAAGATGCTTACTTCGACTGCTGTGCGCTACCTGAAGCGTAGAGTGGAGAAAAGTCCCCGTGTGACTGCTGAGGAACTGAGAAAAGATTTGTCAGATGTGGGTACTGAAGTTTCAGCTCAGACAATACGGCGCACACTGCGTAATGAAGGCCTCCATGCCAGAACTCCCAGGCGCACCCCCTTGCTGTCTCCAAAGAATAAGAAGAGTCGACTGCAGTATGCCAAAAGTCATGTGGACAAACCGCAGAAGTTTTGGGATAGTGTTCTGTGGACTGATGAAACAAAATTAGAACTGTTTGGGCCCATGGATCAACGCTATGTTTGGAGGAGGAAGAACAAGGCCTATGAAGAAAAGAACACCTTGCCTACTGTGAAGCATGGCGGGGGGTCAATCATGCTTTGGGGCTGTTTTGCTTCTGCAGGTACAGGGAAGCTTCAGCATGTGCAAGGTACCATGAATTCTCTTCAGTACCAGGAGATATTGGATGATAATGTGATGCAGTCCGTCACAGCCCTGAGGCTTGGGAGACGTTGGTCCCAAGCATACCTCCAAGTCCACTAGAACATGGTTGCAGATTAAAGGCTGGAACATTTTGGAGTGGCCATCGCAGTCACCAGACTTAAATCCGATTGAGAACCTCTGGTGGGACTTAAAGAAAGCAGTTGCAGTGCGCAAGCCTAAGAATGTGACTGAACTGGAGGCTTTTGCCCATGACGAATGGACGAAGATACCCGTAGATCGCTGCAAGACACTTGTGTCAAGCTATGCTTCACGTTTAAAAGCTGTTATAACTGTAAAAGGATGTTGTACTAAGTACTAAGATTGAATGTCACTTGGGGGTTGAATAAAACTGATAATGATGTGAGCACAGAAAAGACATTTGTGGTTATTTCATTATAAATGTTATGTTATATTTGTCTGACCTACACGTGCCTCTTTGATTTAATTGTAAGCAAGATGACTGAATGATCAAAATCAATGTCAAACTGGCCAAAACACTCAATTTCAGTGGGGGTTGAATAATTTTGAACACAACTGTATATCAGGTTTGGTGGCTATTCTAACCGGTGTCTACAATGTGCACACATTCCTATGTTTATTTAGATATTTAATCATGTCTAATTAAGGCGGTCAATTGTTTAAATAGTCATTTATATCAATCCATACCTGTCATTGATTCTGTTATTATCAGATGCGCATATTTGGGAGGATAATATCTCCTCTTTAATTTAAATTTTCTATATTTTGACATGTTTGATTGTGGTTACTATCTACCATTCATGTCACTTGCGCTAATGTAAATTGGTGGACGCACCATTTACTTGAGTGATACACTTATTTTCTCACTGAATAAATTTGGGATTTTTTGTTTAATTTAAACTAATTTGTGTTCTAATTTTGACAACCCTTCCAATTTTTTAATTGAACAATAAAAGTAAATGTTTTAATTGAATAATAGGTAATTATTCCTCGTTAGGGGATTTGATATACACCGAGATATTGTGCCTTTAATGCCAGGCCAGCAAGTATCATCATACAGTAACCCCTCTGTGGTATTATGGAAGAGTGCAGGGGTGGACCATGTAGTCCTATATTGAAAAGTGTTTTTTTTATCTGTTAATGGGCGTCAGTGCACCCAGATATTGTGCCTTTAAAGCCAGGCCATCAAGTATCATCATACAGTAACCCCTCTGTAGTATTGTGGAAGAGTTCAGGGGTGGACCATGTGGTTGGTCCTATATTGAATTTTTTTTTTTATCTGTTAATGGGCGTCAGTGCACCCAGATATTGTGCCTTTAATGCCAGGCCATCAAGTATCATCATACAGTAACCCCTCTGTAGTATTGTGGAAGAGTGCAGGGTTGGACACTGAGGTTCAAAAAAATAAAATGATATAAATCTGGCACAGGCGTCAGTGCAGCCAAATATTGTGCCTTTCATGACAGCAAGTGCCTTCACACCGTAACCCTTTTGTGGTATTGTGGAAGAGTTCAGTGCTGGAGGTTTTGTGAATGCAGAAGAGGACATCCCCTATCTATTCCATTACTTCAGCATCAGGGGATTGATAGCTCCTGATCCAGGACTGATTATTTTTTATAAATGTCAGCCGGTCTACAGAGTCGGTGGACAGATGCACTCTTTTGTCTGTGACAAAACCTCCAGCGGCACTGAACGTCCTTTCGGAAAGCACGCTAGATGAAGGGCAACCTAGTAGCTGCATAGCATATTGGCTAAGTTCTGGCCAGTGATCCAATCTCAACACCCAGTAAGCCAGTGGATCATCTGCTGTAAAGGTATCCAGGTCTGCCCTTGCATATAGGTAGTCCTGCACCATATGGTGAAGATGCTGTCAATGGGTGCCTACATTTGACGTCCCTGGGCGTCGTGGACTAAAAAAAATTAAAAAGGCATCAGTCAAGCGGCCCTGGCCTTCACCACTATTCCTCTAATCATCCGCAGCCTCAGAAGCACGTGTGTCAACACTTGGTAACCTACTAGTGCCTGGAAAGGTGTTACACAAGTGTCGCTTTAGAGCGTCCTCAAGTTGTTTCATCCTGTGCTCCCTCTGTGCGGGCAGGATGAGCTCTGCAACTTTACCCTTGCATCGTGGATCAAGAAGGGTTGCCAGCCAGTAATGATCCCTCTCCTTGATAGCACGAATCCTGGGGTCCTTTAGCAGGCTTTGCATCATTAAGGAGCCTATGCAGCGTAGGTTGGAGGTGGCATTAGCTGCCCAGTCTTCCTGGTCAATGAGGATGACCGTATCGTGCACTTCCTCCTCCCAGCCACGCACAAGCCCTTCTGTTTCTGGGCACACAAACCCTCCCTTGAGGAATCCCCACCTTCAATGCCCCCACTACTTAAATAGTCCTCCTCCTCCTGTCTGATCTGAGTAGGACCCGCTGGAATGCTGTCTGCGGAAAGACTGGGGCCTTGAGAGCAAGGGAAGGCCTCCTCTTCCTCCCGCTGCTCTGCCTCTAGAGCCACATCTATAATTCCCCGCAGAGTGTGCTCCAGCAGGGACACTAAAGGAATTGTGTCACTGATGCATGCACTGTCCCTGCTCACCATCCTCGTTCGCTCCTCAAATGGTGACAGTACAGTGCATGCATCCTTGATCATCCGCCACTGCAGGGGGGAAAAAAACCAAGTTGACCTGAACCTGTCCTTGTGCTATACTCACACAGATACTCTTTGATGGCCCTCTGCTGCTTGTGCAGACGCTGCAGCATTGCTAATGTCGAGTTCCCCCTGGTGGGCATGTCACAGATCAGACGGTTTGTAGGAAGGTGGAATTCTCTTTGAATTTCTGCCAGGCGAACGCTTGCTGGGAATGACCGTCTGAAGTGGCTGCAGACCTTTCTGGCCTGGATGAGAAGCTCTGGCAGCCCTGGGTACTTGGTTAGGAAACGCTGTACAACCAGATTTAGGACGTGTGCTAGGCATGGTACATGCGTCAATTTACCCTTGCGTAGGGCGGAGAGAAGTTTGCTGCCATTTTCGCAGACGATCATTCCCAGCTCAAGCTGGCGTGGTGTTAACATCTCTGCACCTGCCCCTGCAGAGCTGACAAAATTTCTGACCCCGTGTGGCTTCTGTCCCCTAAACAAACCAGCTCAAGCACAGTATGGCATCTTTTTGCTTGAGCCATTGCGTAGACCCTGTCAGGCGTCGGTTTAACTGCCACTTCGCCAGAGACAGAGAAGGAGGAGGAAGAGGGAGAGGTGGTGGTGGTGGAGCAGACAGACCTCATACAAGCAGCTTTCTGGAAGCGTGGTGGATGAACAAGCTCCAGCACAGAGCCCCGTCTTGGATCTCTCCCAGCTGCAATCAGAGTTACCCAGTGTGCCGTGAAGGAAATGTAACAACCCTGTCCATGCTTGCTGGACCACGTGTCTAAAGTGACATGCACCTTGCTGCTGACTGCCTTTCCCAATGACTGGATAACATTGTTTTCCACGTGCTGGTATAGTGCTGGAATGGCCTCGCGTGAAAAGTAATGACGTTTTGGAACCTGCCACTGCGGTACAGCACATTCAGCAAATTCACGGAAGGGAGCAGAGTCCACCAGCTGGAAAGGCAGCAGCTGCATTGCCAGTAATTTTGCTAAGCTGGCATTTAAACGCTGTGCTTGGGGATGGTTGGGACTATATTTTTTCTTTCGCTGCAGCAGCTGCGGCAACGTAATCTGACTGCGTAAATCTTCAGCTACTGGAATGATGTCACATTGTGAGGAAGGACCTGCTGGTACATCCATTATTGTAGCATCATCCCTGTCGGTGGAGGTTGTAGGCAATGACATGGCAGGACATACAGTGTGGGTAGAGACAAATGAGGAGGAGGAGGACCTACGCTAAGTTTTGCGCCAACGGGATGTGTGGCACTTGTTCATATGTCGCCTCAAGCACGTGGTACCCAAGTGTCCGGTGTTTATCCCACGCTTCAGCCTCCTTTGACATAGATTACAAATAGCAACGGTGGGGTCTTCTGCACATTTCTTAAAGAACTCTTAGACAGCAGAGTTCCTGCATGTGTTCTTTGAGATAGCGCTCTGCACCGGAGCAGCTCTGACATGTGATGCCTTGGACTGGCTAGTGCTACGGTAGGTCACAGAGGATGTTGTGCCTCGTGTTTGCTGTGCCTCATCCTCCTCCTCCTCCCCCTCCTCCTCACTTGATTCCTCAGTTCGATCTGGCACCCAGGTGGAGTCATTGACCTCATCATCATCAATGTCATCTTCACCCCCTATTTCCTCATCACTGGAGCCAACTTGGCAGTATGCTGCAGCTGCTGGGGCAACATGAGTGCCAGTTATTTGTGTGTCATCACTAGCACCCCCTTCCTCTAGGTTGATTATACTCCCTTGCTCAACCTCAGAGATTGAATCAGAGCACTGTACTTGCTGCGCATCCTCAAGCAGCATGTCACTCTCATTGTAGTCAAACAATTCAGCTGACTCCTCCGTGTGTGATAGCGAGGCTACGGCAGGAGTAGCTGTGGACATGGAGGCTGCATTAGATGCTTTGGCAGCTGAGGTGGACTGTAAATCACTAGAAGCCTGGCTGGCAGAGGACTCGGAGGATGAGGATGGCCTGGTTAGCCAATCCACCAAGTCCTCTGTATGTTGCTGCTTAAGACAGCCAGCACCAGTTAGAAAGGACAAGCGTGCCTCTGCAGAGGATGCACCACGTCCACCACGACCAGAGACACAGCCTCCCAACACAGGGGCTGCTTGCCCTCTTATCTGTGTCTGGGAGCGTCTGCCTGTCCTTTTTGTTCTTTCAGACATGGTGAGTGATATATAGATTAATATATACCGAACTCTGATTCAACTCTGGTATAAAGATTTAAATAACTCTGGTATAACTCAGTGAGACACACTTAGATCACCTCAATTCACAAATGTTTTAAATAAATTAGTGAGCCCCAAAATACAGCGTGGTACTGTTTGTGTGACGAGACACAGATCACTTTAATTCACAAGTGTTTTAAAGAAATTAGTGAGCCCCAAAATACAGCGTGGTACTGTTTGTATGACAAGACACAGATCACCTTAATTCACAAGTGTTTTAAAGAAATTAGTGAGCCCCAAAAAAACTTGCTGGCTGTGTGACGAGACACAGAAGATCACCTCAATTCACAAATGTTTTAAATAAATTAGTGAGCCCCAAAATACAGCGTGGTACGGTTTGTGTGATGAGACACAGATCAACTTAATTCACAAGTGTTTTGAAGAAATTAGTGAGCCCCAAAATACAGCGTGGTACTGTTTGTATGACGAGACACAGATCACCTTAATTCACAAGTGTTTTAAAGAAATTAGTGAGCCCAAAAAAACTTGCTGGCTGTGTGACGAGACACTGAAGATCACCTCAATTCACAAATGTTTTAAATAAATTAGTGAGCCCCAAAATACAGCGTGGTACTGTTTGTATGACGAGACACAGATCACCTTAATTCACAAGTCTTTTAAAGAAATTAGTGAGCCCCAAAAAAACTTGCTGGCTGTGTGACGAGACACAGAAGATCACCTCAATTCACAAATGTTTTAAATAAAGTTGTAAACCCCAAAAAAAATTGCTGGCACAGTAACAAGACACACATCACCTAAATTCCCTGATATTTGGTATAAATGAGACCCAAAAAGATATGCTGGGACAGTGACAAGACCCAGAAAATCACCTCAATTCACAAATGTTTTAAATAAAGTTGTAAACCCCAAAAAAACTTGCTGGTGTAACGGGTGTGTACTGTATAAATATATGTGTGTGTGTCTTTAAGGAACATTATATGTGTATTACACTAATTCCTTACAAAAATAGATATGTTCCAGTCCCAGGGGCATTAGGTTCTTTAAAGGGTTGTTGTGAGTAGTTTTTATATTTGGTTTGAGCAGCCATTTTAATATGGTTAATATGGTAATGAGGGATGACATCACTCCCTGCTAGTTAGATCTAGGCAGTTCCCTTCCTTCCCGGGCTTATCAGAGCACGTGAGGCTTGAGAAGCAGAGGTAAGAGGTCTGACAGGCTCTCTGCTTAAAGCAGGAAGAGCTAGAAAACCCTATAAAACCCTATAAAATCCTATAGAATCCTCTTATCAAAGATGTATATAGTATAGCTGGATTAGAATCCATGTTAAAACAGGTATTTTGTCTTCTTTTTTTACTTTTGTTTTTGAGTTGCAGCAGTTAGGCCCATGTCCCTGTTATAGTGTTCTATAACTATCCTTTTGTATTATATGCTCCACTAAACTTAAGGCTGTTTATTTTATTAGATGTCCTGAATAAAAGTGTATATAGGTAGGATGTGCAGGTTTTTCATGTATATTGTGATCAGGGGGGTTCTGTACATAGCGTAATGTTATATTTTGTTGTACAGGTGGAACGTCTCCTGATATATATATTCATTCCTGTATACATGTATATTATTTTATTCAGGTATGTTCCAGTTTATTATTATTTTTATGTCTTATTGCGTATTTGTCTTGTCATTTGTAAAAAATTTTGTTAATTCATGTATATGGTTATTCATATAATGTTGTAGATGTTTATCAGAGCACGTGAGGCTTGAGAAGCAGAGGTGGAACGTCTCCTGATATATATATATATTCATTCCTGTATACATGTATATTATTTTATTCAGAGGAGAAGCGGCGCCAGAGGCAGAGGAGTCGCCTGAAGAAAAATCCGTTCCCCAAAAAAAGTCACATGTTGCCGGTCTCGTCCTTGCTGCACCACACCAACATACAACACAACACAGAGTCCATCATTACGAACGGGCGGTGAGGGTGTAGGCCGGTCACACTGGCACAGTGACAAGACACACATCACCTAAATTCCCTGATATTTGGTCGAAATGAGACCCCCCCAGATCCCCCCCAGTAGCGTGGCAGACCGGCAGTAACAACACACACAACTATCTCCTTTGAAATCTCCTCTGAAATGCGTGCAGAAGCGCTACGTGGAGACCTTATATAGTGTGCTGCGGGACTTAGCTCTGTGAGCCCATGATTGGGCAAAATTTGCCCAATCAGGACTCTGAGGGGTGATTGGCATAGTGTTCAACCAGTCTTGCACCAGACCTGTGGTCAGGTGCAAGGCTGTAGCCAATTACGAGCTTCAGGCCAGTGGGAAAATGCATTGTGGTCCATTGTGGTCGAACATGCGGCGAACACCCGGAAATGTTCGGTGTTCGCGATCTGCTCGAACAAGCTAAGTTCGGGTCGAACCCCGAACCGTCCGAACCCGAACAGCTCATCCCTAGTTAACACCAGCTAACTCCCCTAAATAAATCAGATACTCACTTCTCATCCCGCAGCGAGAACAGTGGCCCAGTTTGCTGCTTCTAGTTCCCAGATCCCAGTCTCCCTCTGCGAACACTCCACAATCTCATGTCCTGGCAGCGCAACCCTCCATGGAGACTATGGACTCCAGTAGATGATATTTGAAGCAAGGTGGAAGCGCTACTGCAAGTATCATGGAGGGTAGGGCTGCGTTCTGGGGCAAGTTGCTGAAGTAGTGCCCAGGGGCGGATTGACCCATCGGGCTCTCAGGCACCGCCCAAGGGCCCACGGGTTGAGGGGGGCCCGGATTCCATGCTGGATTCTCACGCTGCAATCTGATCCTATTTGGATTGCAGGCAGTCCAGCAGTTCACGGCAGCAGGGTGTGCCCAGTCCAAAATAGAGTGAGAGCCCGCATTGACGAAAGGGCCTGAGACTATGCGTGTGCATTTGCGTGTGCAGGTCACGTGTTCTGGCCAGTCAGGTGGTACTGAGTCTCAGTACCACCTGACTGGCTGGACCGTGTGAAACGCACGCACACAGCCTCCGGCCCTAACGAGGACTCTCGCTCTATTCTGGACTGGGCACCCACCGGGAAGGGAATCAAAGCCACATGGTGCACCCTCTGGCAGTGACACCCCACTGTTGACAAGATGGCTCCGCCTCTATGCACAGGCACAGCCGCGATCCGAATGTGGCCTGGAGGGACCCCTGACGACTTTGCACACAGTCCCTGCTGACTCTGCACACAGAGGAAGGAGACCAGTAAATATAGAATAAATAATTGCTGTGTGCTCCTATTGACTCGGTTTGCTGGGGTTTTTATTGCTGTGGACTCTGATACGCTGACATGCACGTCGCACCGCACATTGCATTGCTGTGGGTTTTATTGCTGTGGATTCTGATACGCTAACACACGCTGCACATTGCGTTGCTGGGGGTTTTATTGCTGTGGATTCTGATATGCTAACACACTCCGTACATTGCTGGGAGTTTTATTATTGTGGATTCTGTGATACACACTGCATATTACTGTGAGTTTTATTGCTCTTGAGCTCTGGGATACGCTCATATACTCGGCACGTTACTGTGAGTTTTATGGCTACATACCCCATGAGTGTATGGGATGTATTGTTATGTATGTGAGCGTATGGCTGTGTGTGTAAATGCATGTATTTGTCTTTAAACAGGCTGATGTGTGTAAATTTCTGCGTCTGTGTCCTTGTCGCAGTCTGGCATTGCCCCCTCACCCTGCACCCTAAAGGCTGGTATTGCTCCTAGATTTGGCACATTATCTGCTGCCTACACTGCACAAAGTAAAAATGACACACCCCAACCATGACTGTGAGTTATATTGCTGTTGATTCAGTGCCCATACACCCCAGCCATTACTGAGAGTTATATTGCTGTGGCTCATGTGTATACTTATATGCACTGCATATTACTGGTGTGGATTCTCTGTATGCTTATACACACGCACTGCCCATTTCCATGAGAGGTATATTGCTGTGCAGCTCTGTGATACGCTCATACACACCGCACATTACTGTGAGTTTTATTAGCAGAGTAGTGGCAGTCTAAGTCTGGAGGGGGCACTATGGATTCCCCTAATTCACTGTAGAGCCTGCGTGGATTTTCTTTTCTCATTAAAATTATTATTTTGAAAATGGTGTAAAGAAATAAATGATTTAACACAAAAATGTGCATTTGGGTTGTATGGGTGGGGTTTTATAGGTGTATAGCCTACTGTCAGTCAGCCCCTGGTAGTGCCTGACCCGGAATCTCATGCTAAAATGGGGATGCCACAGGGAAACCGGCGTGTGCAAGTATTCCCTGTTAGCGTCCCCGTATTAGAGCGAACTTTGTAATATAGCCCCAGGAGGTGATACTTGCGGCGGGTCGTGGAAATGCTACCGCAAGTATTATGGAGGGTAGTGCTCTGTTCAGGGGCAGGCTCCTGAATTAGCACCTGCCACAAAATCTTACACTAAAACGGGAACATTATAGTGGTTTTTCAGAGAGCACCGAAATGTCTCTAGTTCCCCACACTTCGGGGAATCAAATTCCCCGACCCTGCAGGGAATTCAGCATTCACCGCAGGGTCCCCGAACTGCAGGGAACTGATCCGAAAATCCACCAATAACCCCGCCGAAGTTCCAAAACATTGGATTGATCCGAAATGCTGTAGAAAACCCGCCGAATGTACCCGACGATCTGCCACAAACCCGCAGAAAGCATATGAAAATATGTTGAAGCCATTCTTTTGTTGAATTACTTGTATGCTTTGGGTCATTGTCCTGTTGCATCACCCATCCTCTGCGGAGCTTCAGTTGGCGGACAGATGGTCTTATGTTTTCCTGCAAAATGTCTTGATAAACTCTGGAATTCATTTTTCCATCAATGACAACAATCCGTCCAGGCCCTGAGGCAGCAAAGCAGCCCCAAACCATGATGCTCCCTACGCCATGTTTTACAGTGGGGATAAGGTTTTGATGTTGGTGTGCTGTGCCTTTTTTTCTCCACACATAGTGTTGTGTGTTTTTTTACCAAACAACTCAATTTTGGTTTCATCTGTCCACAGAATATTTTGCCGGTAGTGCTGTGGGACATCCAGGTGCTCTTTTGCAAACTTCAAACATGCTGCAATATTCTTTTTGGACAGCGATGGCTTCCTCCGTGGTGTCCTCCCATGTACTCCATTCTTGTTTAATGTTTTCCTTATTGTAGATGTGTCAACAAAAATGTTAGCATGTGCCAGAGATTTCTGTAAGTCTTTAGCTGACACTCTAGGATTCTTCTTTACCTCATTAAGCATTCTGCGCTGAGCTCTTGCAGTCATCTTTACAGGACGACCATGCCTAGGGAGAGTAGCAATAGTGCTGAACGTTCTCCATTTGTAGACAGTCTGTCTTACCGTGGACACATGAACATCAAGGCTTTTGGAGATACTTTTGTAACCCTTTCAAGCTTCATGCAAGTCAACAATTCTTGATCATAGGTCTTCTGAGAGCTCTTTTCTGCGAGGCATGGTTCACATCAGGCAGTGCTTCTTGAAACCAGTAAACCCAAAACTGGTGTGTGTTTTTAAAGGGCAGGACAGCTTTCAGCAACACATCCATTAATATCACACTGATTGGACTCAAGGTTGGCTCACTCCTGGCTCCAATTAGCTCTTGGAGAAGTCATTAGGCTAGGGGTTCACATACTTTTTCCACCCTGCACTGTGAATGTTTACATGTTCTGTTCAATAAACACATAATGTTAACATATAATGTTTGTGTTGTATTATTTTAAGCAGACTGTGTTTTTCAAATTGTTGTGACTTAGATGAAGATCAGAGCACATTTTATGACCAATTCATGCAAAAACTCCACGTAATCCCAAAGGGTTCACATACTTTTTCTTGCTACTGTATATGGTCCTATGAATAATAATAAAAAAGCTGTGTTACTTAAAAAAATTAATTGCCGAAAACATCCCGAAAAATGCCTAAAAAATAAATAAAAGAAGAGACTTTTTGCAGTAAATTAAAAAATAAACAGTTTAGTAGATATTGAATAAAAAGTGAATGTTTTTAAAATTGAAACCTATGGGATTCGCCTGACTAAACCTGCCGAATGAAAGCACCGAACATCAGGGCATTTCACTGACATTTCTCTGCTGTAGATTAACCATTTCTCTGAATAGATTAACCATTGCTTCTCTATGGGGATTTCACTGCCACCGAACAGCACTATATTTCGCTGGCAATTCGCCAAAATTCGGCAAAACTGCCTGCTTTTTGAATAGCCGAATGGCCCCAAAATTGCACCGTATGGGGAAATTCACTGTTCAGCTGTCTCTGAATAACCCTGTATGAGGAAACCTGCAGGCGCAGGTGTTTTATAAGGTGGTTTCGTTTGTAATGCACAAGTAATATAGTTACAGTTTACGCATGTGGTAGTGTCCCTTAACCCCTTAATAACTGCTGACGTACCATGTACGTCCTGCCCATGGGTCTCCCTTAGACCCGCAGATGTACATAGTACATCAGCGGCTCCTAACCTCCCTCCCGCCCTATACTTACCTTCCTCGCTGGCTCCAACGGAGTTCTGGCAGGGAGGAAGTCTGTCCCTCTGCTTTAGAGGGGCTGGTGAGCACGATGACTTCACCACGCAACGTGGTGATGTCGTCGGCAGGTGCCCCCCCCGGCGCCTGCATTGAAAACCAGGAAGTGGAGGGGGGGTGCTCTTTTGGAGCCCTCTATCTCTCCAACTATGGCAACTAGAAACTTATTTTTTATACCACTGGAAAGGGGAGAGTCTCCCCTTTTCAGTGGTATATAAAGTTAACAGTTTTGCTGCCGGATCGCAACTCGGGCAGAGTCACGATTTAAACATGGAGGTGGCTGACATCTTGGATGTCAGCCAGGCCTCCTGGTCACCCCCCACCAACTGACATCCTCACCATATGTGTGAGGATATTAGTTGGCCAGTTAACCCCTAGCTGCCAAGGGGAGATAGGCGGATCCTTTGGATGATCACGGCCTTTCCAATGATACCAAACATGGTGTAAAAAAAAAAAGCTAAAACAAAACAAACAAAAAAAATTTGTTTTTTTTTTACATTTTTTGTCTGGGGGGGGGTTTAGTTAAATAGGACCTAGGCTGTCATCTAAAAATAATGAGCATAAAATGGTCAGAATGAGCTTAGCGCACATCGGTGAACTGGCTCAGCAATGAAGGGGTTAAAATGCAAAAACATGTAAAAATTGGGTATTTCTATTCTCGGGACAAAATTTTGAAACTGTTTAGCTGGGGTCTTTTTTGCCTGTTGTATATTTTGGGGATTAAATTACGAAAAGTGTTTTTACCATTTTTTCATCATATTTCATATTTTTTTATAGTAAATTATAGGATATGATGGAAATAATGGTATTTTTAGAAAGTCCATTTAATGGCTGGAAAAACGGTGTATAATATGTGTGGGTTGCATAAACGAGTAAGAGGAAAATTTACCTAAACACGAACAGCGCAGAAACGTAAAAACAGCAGCGGTCACTAAAGGACAGATTTGTGTCAAACTGCCCTGTCACTAAGGGGTTAATAATTCAATTCTGTAGGAGCAAAGGTTTTAAATTTATACATCCAACTCCTTACATCAAAGATTCCTTACATCAAAGATTCCTGACACAAATCCACTTCCAGCTCTTTTTACTTACTCCTATGGATTTCATTACTGCTATTGCCACGGTTGTGTGGCAGTGTGACTGGCAAGAGTGCAAATGCAGGCGATACATGACACAGCAGGCAGGATACAGATCCAGTTCAGGAGATTATTTTGAGGTGGAGGGAACACCATTTAAGACAGGACAATGTGAGTCAGAGCAGAGCCGCAGCTAGCTCGTTTTGAACCGAGGCAAGAATAGAAAATTGTGACCCCCCCCACAAAATGGGCCCTATTACATTCTTCCCGCAAAAAAGTGCGTGTGCTTAAAAGCGCATTAAAGCGAGGGACAAAACCCTTTGCGCAGAATGTCGTATTACACAGTTCGCGCAAACGATGCGCGTTAACGTTTACCGCGGATGGACCTGCGCGAGCGTGATAAACTGTGCGCGATCCTATACTTAACATTGTGAGCGCAAATGCGTTCGTGCGCTGGTATGCGGATGGTATTACAATCGATGCACATCTATTTACGAACGATGTTTGCGCGCATAATTTTAATGTCTTTGAAAAGCTGCTGGTAGCTGCAAATCGGAACGTTCTGGCCGAAACGAAAAACACGAGCACGAAAAAAAAAAAAATACAGCAAAGTATAATTACACATTCTACACATACCCAAACAATAAAATTGTGAATTTGTGTGTGTTTTTATTATTGCTGCAGCATGTATACACAGATTTACTTTGACAGGCGCAAAATCTTAAGTGAGTCAATTAAGGTCAATTAAGGTAAATTGATGTCAATTAAGGTTCTTAATTCTGATTGGCTGAGTCCATACACTGATTTACGTGCGCTACGTTACTGCGTACGTATTACTCTTAGTTTTCCGTATCAGTTTTACGAACGTTCTTTTTTGACGGATGAAAAAATGCGTTCGGATCGTAATACCACCGTTATTTTTCGCACGATAACGCTTGACGCTGCCTGCAAAAAAAATTGCGCTGTGCGTACGAATTTGCGCGGAGAATGTAATAGGACCCAATATTTTTACAGAAGGTGTGTGTGTGTGTAAACCGGATCGCCCACGCATGCTCCCCCATAAACCTGACATCCGTGACATCTGATTGGCAGAGAATGCTAATGGCAGATTGGATAATAACTTGCCACTTTGTTTTGAATTTTACAGATCTTCAGTTCCAGTTCAAACTCACCGTCAGCAGGGCAGCAAAGCAATTGTACACTGTCAGAAGGACAAACTGGAACTTAAGATCTGTAAAATGCAAAACAAAGTGTCAAGTTATTATCCAATCTGTGATTGGCTGAGAATGCTAATCAGATAATAGATATCAAAGATGTCATGTTTATGGGGCGCATACACAGGGGATCCTGTTTCTACAATGGCATGCGCATATCAGCAGATTGTCAAATTTGACAGAGTAGGGACGCACCTGTGGGCATATTGTCAAATTTAAATTATGCAATTAACACAGACTCACAGATTCACATGCAAACATATGCACTCACAGATACACATAACAATCGCTCAGATTCACTCACAAGCACTCACGGATTATTAATTCTCAAATTCTTTCCCTCTTTTCCATTGTCTTCCTCTTTCTCCCCTTGTCATGCCCATTTTCTCTCCCTCCCTTCTTTCCATGTAAAGTCTCCCCCTTCTAAGTCCATTCTCCCCTCCTTTTCATTCCCACCGTCTCCTTTTTTAAATCCATGCCCCCTCCTTCTCATGTTCATTTCACCCCTTTTTCAGTCCATTCCCCCTCCTGTCATTTTCATTTCAACCCCCTCGTCTTTCAGACCATTCCCCCCTCCTGTCATTTTATTTATTTATTTATTTATTTATTATTTATTTAGACACGGCCCTCTAATCAGGCACTGTAGAGGGCAGCCTGCCGGGGCCTCCCAAGGATCCCCTTGAGGAGCATGCAGCCGCCGGATGACAGAGCTGCGATTGTGCGGGCTAGCCGCCCGGGTGCATGTGGCAGAGACAGGCGGCGCAGGGAGGGAGCCACTGCACCTGCGGCCACGGCAGACCCCCCTCACATCCAGGATCCAGGGAGCCCCCACTGACCACCAGGCTAAGATAAGGCGACACATTTCTAAAAAAAATAAAATCCGAGGACATTTTTAAATGTCCCCGGGAACATAAAATAAAACTTTTTTTTTCTTTCTCTACATGGCTGAATGTATTTAATTATATATATTAGATACATTCAGCCAGGTAGAGGGGGTAGCATGTGGGCTGCGCGGGGTCTCTGGCAGTGGTTTTTTTTTTTGTGTGTATATTTTTAGCAAATTTATAGGGGAAGGTAGGGGCAGGTATGCTATATATATATATATATATATATATATATGAGAAGATATATATCTATATTCTTATAAATATATATATCCAGACTTATATTATACACACATTTTGGCAACTAATTGCCCCCCCCCATTTGGCTGATCACTCCAGAAGAAATGTTAAACCCGATAGAGCAGAGAATAATATATATATTCTCTGCTCTGTCGGGTTCAACATTTCTTCTGGAGGGATCAGCCAAATGGGGGGGGAGGGGGCACATTTAGTTGAGATTGTCCACATGCCACCCCCCCATGTGCGTATGTGTATATATGGTCTGAGGTCTGTGGGTGGGTGTATATATATATATATATATATATCTGCATGTTGATATATACGTATATATAGGTCTGCGTGTTGATATATACGTATATGTCTGTGTGTGGTATCCAGGGCCAGTGCAAGCATTTTTGTTTACTCAGGCGAAGTTGCGTTTTGGTGCCCCTCTACCCAATCCGTGCCATGCCAATCGGGAGTGTTTGGTGTCCCCACATATTGCCAATCTACGGAGTGTGTGGTCCCCTCCTTTGGCAATGTGGCATAGGAGGGGCAGCAGGCACTGAACAAATTTGCAATGTGGCCTGGTGGTGCCCCTTGGTCTTGCTGTGTCAATATACCCACATATTTCAAACTGCCTGCCTCTCCCAGTGTTTCCCTGTGATCCTGCTACCTACCACTCTCACTGTTCCTGTGGTCCACTGTCTGACTCCAGGTCTCCAGAAGCAGACTGGCAGCAGGGTCCTCGTCCTCTAATTCAATTCACTCCCCATTAATTCATTTCACCCCTCCCCCCTTAAATTAATTTCATATAGCGTATGACAGAGCTCCACAGCAATAAACCTCACAGTAATGTTCAGTTTGTGTGTATGAAAGTATCACTGAGCTCCACAGCAATAAAACTCACACTCATACACACTGCCCATTACTGTATCACACAGCTCCACAACAATAAAACTCACAGCAATGTGTGGTGTGTATGAGCGTATCACAGAGCTCCACAACAATAAAACTCACAGTAATGTGCAGTGTGTATGAGCGTATCACAGAGCCCCACAGCAATAAACCTCACAGTAATGTACCGATATCAGTTTACTCAAACCCCCCAGCAGAACATTACACACACACAGCAGAACATTACACACACCCCAGCAGCACATTCAGGGCCGTGCTAGACTATTTTGCGCCCTAGGCAAGACCAGCTACTTGCACACCCCCCACCAAAAAAAGAAAGCTCACATGGGTATATTTGCCCCCAGCTCTCACATGGATATATTGCCCCAGCTCTCACATGGGCACATTTGCCCCCCCCGCTCTCACATGGGTACATTTACTTCCAGCTCTTACATGGGTATACTTACCCCCAGCTCTTACATGGGTATATTTGCCTCCAGCTCTTACATGGGTATATTTGCCTCCAGCTCACAGATGGAGATATTGCCCCAGCTCACACATGGAGATTTCGCCCCAGCTAACACATGGAGATATTGCCTCAGCTAACACATGGGTATCTGCCCCAGCTCAAACATGGATATATTGCCCCAGCTAAAACATGGGTATCTGCCCCAGCTCACACATGGATATCTGCCCCAGCTCACACGTGGATATCTGTCTCAGCTCACACGTGGATATCTGCCCCAGCTCACACATGGATATCTGCCCCAGCTCACACGTGGATATCTGCCTCAGCTCACACGTTGATATCTGCCCCAGCTCACACGTGGATATCTGTACCCAGCTCACATGTGGATATCTGCCCCAGGCTCACACGTGGGTATTTGCCCCAGCTCACACGTGGGTATTTGCCCCAGCTCACACGTGGGTATTTGCCCCAGCTCACACATGGGTATTTGCCCCAGCTCACATATGGGTATTTGCCCCAGCTCACACGTGGGTATTTGCCCCAGCTCACACATGGGTATTTGCCCCAGCTCACATATGGGTATTTGCCCCAGGCTCCCCAGCTCACACATGGGTATCTGCCCCAGCTCACACATGGGTATCTACCCCAGCTCACACATGGGTATCTGCCTCTGACTCCCCAGCTCACACATGGGAATTTGCCCCTGGCTCCTCAGCTCACACATGGGAATTTGCCCCTGGCTCCTCAGCTCACACATGGGTATCTGCCCCAGCTCTTACATGGGTATATTTGCCTCCAGCTCTTACATGGGTATATTTGCCTCCAGCTCACAGATGGAGATATTGCCCCAGCTCACACATGGAGATTTCGCCCCAGCTAACACATGGAGATATTGCCTCAGCTCACACATGGATATCTGCCCCAGCTCACACGTGGATATCTGTCTCAGCTCACACGTGGATATCTGCCCCAGCTCACACATGGATATCTGCCCCAGCTCACACGTGGATATCTGCCCCAGCTCACACGTGGATATCTGCCTCAGCTCACACGTTGATATCTGCCCCAGCTCACACGTGGATATCTGTACCCAGCTCACATGTGGATATCTGCCTCAGGATCACACGTGGGTATTTGCCCCAGCTCACACGTGGGTATTTGCCCCAGCTCACACGTGGGTATTTGCCCCAGCTCACACGTGGGTATTTGCCCCAGCTCACACATGGGTATTTGCCCCAGCTCACATATGGGTATTTGCCCCAGGCTCCCCAGCTCACACATGGGTATCTGCCCCAGCTCACACATGGGTATCTACCCCAGCTCACACATGGGTATCTGCCTTTGACTCCCCAGCTCACACATGGGAATTTGCCCCTGGCTCCTCAGCTCACACATGGGTATCTGCCCCTGGCTCCCCAGCTCACACATAGGTATCTGCCCCTTGCTCCCCAGCTCACATATGGGTATCTGCCCCTGGCTCCCCCCCAGCTCACATATGGGTATCTGCCCCTGGCTCCCCCCCAGCTCAACATGGGTATCTGCCCCTGGCTCCCCAGCTCACACGTGGATATCTGCCCCTGGCTCCCCAGCTCACACATGGGTATTTGCCCCAGGCTCCCCAGCTCACACATGGGTATCTGCCCCTGGCTCCCCAGCTCACACATGGGTATCTGCCCCTGGCTCCCCAGCTCACACGTGGATATCTGCCCCTGGCTCCCCAGCTCACACATGGGTATCTGCCCCTGGCTCCCCAGCTCACACATGGGTATCTGCCCCAGGCTCCCCAGCTCACACATGGGTATCTGCCCCAGGCTCCCCAGCTCACACATGGGTATCTGCCCCAGGTTCCCCAGCTCACACATGGGTATCTGCCCCAGCTCACACATGGGTACTTGCTCCAGGCTCCCCAGCTCACACATGGGTATCTGCCCCAGCTCAGACATGGGTACTTGCTCCAGGCTCCCCAGCTCACACATGGGTATTTGCCCCAGGCTCCCCAGCTCACACATGGGTATCAGCCCCAGGCTCCCCAGCTCACACATGGGTATTTGCCCCAGTCTCCCCAGCTCACACATGTGTATCTGCCCCAGGCTCCCCAGCTCACACATGTGTATCTGCCCCAGGCTCCCCAGCTCACACATGTGTATCTGCCCCAGGCTCCCCAGCTCACACATGTGTATCTGCCCCAGGCTCTCCAGCTCACACATGGGTATCTGCCCCAGGCTCCCCAGCTCACACATGGGTATCTGCCCCAGGCTCCCCAGCTCACACATGGGTATCTGCCCCAGGCTCCCCAGCTCACACATGGGTATCTGCCCCAGGCTCCCCAGCTCACACATGGGTATCTGCCCCAGGCTCCCCAGCTCACACATGTGTATCTGCCCCAGGCTCCCCAGCTCACACATGGGTATCTGCCCCAGGCTCCGCAGCTCACACATGGGTATCTGCCCCAGGCTCCCCAGCTCACACATGGGTATCTGCCCCAGGCTCCCCAGCTCACACATGGGTATTTGCCGCTCCGTCTCCGCCTCCGCGTAGCCAGTCCCAATACGTTCTGGCGTCACCGCTGGCGTCAAGGAGATGGAGGCGTGGACTTGGTGCAGGAAACTGGAAGCACCAAGTCCACGCCTCCATCTCCTTGATGCCAGCAGCGACGCCGGCACGTATTGGGGCTGGCTGCGTGCTGGCTGCGGCCGCCCCAGGCTGCCCTGCGGACAATTTTTTTTTTTAAATGGTCGGGCCGGCTGCGCCCTAGGCGGGCACTGCGCTGTAGGCGCTGGCCTAGCGGCAGCGAAAGCCCTGAGCACATTACATACACATCCCCCAGCAGAACATTACACCCCCCCAGCAAAACATTAGCCCTCCCAGCAAAATATTACACAGCCCAGCAGAACATTACACCACCCCCCTGAGCAGAACATTACCCCCCAGCAAAACATTACCCCTCAAGCAGAACATTAACCCTCCCAACAAAACATTACACCCCACAGCAGAACATTACACCCCCCAGCAGAACATTACACACACACACCCTCCCCTCCCTCAGTTTATTCAAACCTTTTAAAAATCTTCTCTCGGTCTCTCTGGCCAGTCCTTCTTCACACACAGTGGAAGCACGCAGGCTGACTCTGCTGCAGGGCCGCACCCTAAGCTTTGGGGTTTGTCCTCCAGGCTTTTCTGCTGCTGCGTGACCTGGCTATGCGTGTCACGTGAGGGGGCGGTGCCAAATTATGCAGTTTGCCTGCTCATGTTTAGAATGTGGGACTGAGGCAGGTACACTGCATCGGTTTGAGAGTGCGTGGCTGGGCCCCTGGTTGATGTCTGAAGATCATTCATAGCTCTGCTTCCGGTATTTTAAAAACAGAATTTTTCCGCCCCTCACACTGACAGCAAGCCAGGACAGTAAGGCGGCCTCCTGTGCCGCCTTACACTAGCGCCGGCCCTGGTGGTATCGATGCATCCCTACTCTATACACAGCGCTCCGTGTCCCTATAATATATATGATCAGGGTTTAACTTTTATTATACTATTTCTATTAAATTAACAGTAATTTTTGATGTATTTTTTTTCAGTAGAAACTTTTTTTTGCCTATAAAACATGTGCTTTGTGAAAATAAAACGTTTTTGTGTGTACATTTTAATTTAGTTAGTGGATTCCTGTCAAGTGCGGTGAGAAGCAAACGTAATGCAGTGTAGATATAAATACAGTAATAAGTAGAGATAGTTTGCATGCAGCTAAATGGTTAGAAAACGTACCAAAGAGCCAGCTGATTAGACTTAGAAGAAATTGTTCTGAACAAGAGGTTTTTCACAAACAAAGTAATAAAGTTCTTGAGCGATACCATCAGAAGAGTTATGAAAAAAAGAAATTAGAACGAGATTTGGTAAAAGTGGAACAAAAAGATAGAAGAAGTTGGTTAACATCTAAAAAATCGAAAAATAAAGAGGTAGGATTCAGAGAAGAGGCAAGGTTTAAGTATGCGTTTACCACCCAATATAACCCTCATGCCAATAAGATTAACCACTTCAATGCGAAGGACGCGCTCAGCGCGTCCTCCGCATTACCGCTGGTATGCGGAGGACGCGCTGATCGCGTCCTCCATTGGGGTCAGCGTTCGGCCGAGTTCCGGCCGATCGCTGGCCCCTTCGGTGCGGGCTGACATCCTGGATGTCAGCCGCGCATCCGGAGCCGCAGCCGCTGGTATTAGGTGTCATCGCGGCAGCGCGATGACACCTAATTCAGGCGCCCCCCCGCATGTGCGGAGGAGGCGCCTGAAAGGGAGGGGGGGAGGTCCTTCGGACCTCTCTCCCTCCCGATCGGCGGCTCTGCGGGGGTTAACCCAGGCATCATTTGGAAGGGCACAGCCTGCCCTTCCAAATGGTGCCTGGCATTAACCCCTGGGGAGCTGGATCGCGAATCGGCGCTGAAAGCGCCGGTTCGCGATCCTTTCCCGGAGCTGGCCGACATCTTGGATGTCGGCCAAGCCTCCGGGAACTCCCCCTGAGGACTGGCGTCATCGTGCGTAGCACGATGACGCCAGTCCTGGACTTAACCCCTAACTGCCACCAACGGTGGAGATAGGGAGTTCCAATGAACTCCCTATCTCCCGATCCGTGGCAGCTAGGGGTTAAATTTTGGGATGGTTGGATCGGCCAGAGCATGGCCGTTCCAACGATACCAAACACTACTGTGAAAAATGTTGTAAACAAAAATGAAAAATAAAAATAATTTTTTTTAAAAAAAAAAAATTATAAAAAAAAAAATAAACACTTTTTTTTTCTTTTTTTTGGTTTGTTAATGCAGCAATATTGTTCCCATTTCAATTATAATGTGAACAATGATGCTGCACTAACGATTTTTGTATGCGGTGCGTTTGTTAAAAATAGTGTAATTTTCCCCAAAAAAAAAATGTAACGAGACCCCATCTCTAATTTTTTTAACAAGCGCACCCCATACAAAATATAACCGCAATTGCTCGCATGTTAAAATGTGAAAAAAAACACTTTACACATTGTAAATTATTGAAAATACATATTTTATTGCATTTTGTTTATAATATACAGACATGACATAACGTATACATATAATAATGACATATTATGAATCTACCGAGTCTGACGGAAAGAACGATATATAATATGTCTGGGTCATATACTAAAATAAGCCTTCAAAACACGTTTAAACATGATGAGCAAAACCGGTAAAAATGACCTCAGCACAGGGGCGGGAAAAGCCTCAGCAGCGAAAGGGTTAAACAAATCCTAAATAGACATTGGCATATTCTGCAAGCAGATCCTATTCTAGCTCGGGATATCCCAAGGTCACCTATGGTCATCTTTAGAAAAGCGTATAATTGAAAGAGTCATTTAGCTCCAAGCTTTCTTCCTAAAAAGAAAGAGATTAATAAGGGATTCCTCCAAATAGATAAACCAATAGGTTTTCATAAATGCGGTAGATGCAAAGCATGCCAGTATCAAGATAAAAAAACAATTAATTTCAAGAGCAATTTACTTAAGAAAGAATTTTCCATTAAATCATTTATTAACTGTAATAGCACAGGAGCGGTTTATCTACTAGAGTGTCCGTGTGGGGCACAATATGTAGGTAAAACTAAAAGAGAAATCAAAGTACGAATATTGGAACATCTAGGTAATATTAGAAGAAAGGTACTGAACCACAGTGTGCCGGTACATTGCAATAATTGTCCGCAATTTACAGTAGATAAATTAAAATGGTTGGGTATTGATTTAATTAAGAACGATCAGAGAGGTGGCGACCACTCCAAATTTCTAGCCAGAAAAGAAATGGAGTGGATAAACAAATTAGGTACGTGGAAACTAGGTGGTTTAAATGTGGACCTGGATATTAAGAATTGTCTTTAAAAAAGTTTTTCTGATGTTGCTCATTATTATGTCTTGTTATACCGTTTTTTTTGTTTTTTTTTGCACCATATTAACATCGCCAAATCCATTGGTTACGTTGTGAAGTATATTTACATGAAATATTTAAGTGACATTAAAGACTGCAAAAATCTGTTGACTTTGAGGACCGTTTATAAAGGTCATATTGGTGTCATTTAATTATAATTTTTGATTGTATTGTTTTTGTGTTTGTTTCTGTTTTTCGTTTTTTTTTGGTTTGGTTGCATTTATTTATATATATTTTATTTATCATTATTTTTTCCCCTCCCCCCTTTTTTCGAACTCTCCATAATATCATCGCCGATGTGATGTGGAACGTATCCACATGAACTATCTGAATTTATATTAAGGACCGCTGGAGCTTGTGGACAATGGACTAGATCCGCCGAGATGAAGCGGTTTCGCTTTCGAGATCCATAGAAGGAATAAGGAGCGGCGACACATCACTTCCGGAGAAAAGGCGATACGTCACTTCCGGTGCGTTCCAAAGGTGGAACGCACGCCAAAGGGAGGGACCGGAAGTCGCCGTACTGGCGCTCCAAATGGAGAGTTTTAAAAGGAGACCTTTGTAAATCAGTCATACATTGTTTGTACTTAATATTTTATCCCTGAGGAAGTGCGTTTATCGCACAAAACGCGTTGGATCCTAGTTTTTATGTCATTTTATACACCTTGAATAAATTCCTGTTTTGACTCTGGATGGTGATTGGTGGTTCCTGCGGCGGCAAGGATCTCCAGACTGAATATTCTATGAGCAGCAGACGTGGTGTAAAAAATCTCCGTTGAGACGATAAGTTTTAAAGATTTTTTATCTTGTGAGTGCTATCCTAGCAGGGGCATCTCTTGTACAATCCCTTTTATATCTGTATGCGCTATGAGTTGTTTTTTACCTCTACAGATTCCCGTTTTTCCATATCTATTTCATTCACATTGTCAAGACGCCTTAGGGAGAGACGTCTGGGATATCTAGAGGTTGTACAGTATTTCTTTTTATTGTCTGTTGTCACACTCCAATTGTTTGTATATCCATTCATGGAAAACTCACTGTCTCTTTAAAAATGTTTTTTTTTTTTTACTTTTTGTCCTTGTTTCCTGTCCCCCAGGGCACTACCCGGACCCCCATACACCTTTTATGGCAAATATCTAGCATATATGCCCTCTTGGAGGGCACTCTAAAAATCAAACTTTCGGGTCCCATTGAATTACATTGAGTTTGGTTTGTGTTCGAACTCGAACTTTTGAAATTGTTCGAGTTCGAATACGATCCGAACACGGGGGTGTTCGGCTCATCCCTAATGTTAGCAGGGAGCTCTTAAGGGAGTTTCGAATGGGGGAAGAGTTGATGGTGTCTGGGAGGTTATGCCATAAGTGCGGTGCTCTGTAGGAAAATGAGGATCGAGACACTTTCTATTTGTATTGTGGTATTGCAAGTAAGGTGCAGGTCCTGCATTGGAGGTTATAGGATGAGGGAACTGCTGAGGGATGCAGCCTATTCAGGTAGGGAGGTAGCTTCCCCGAAAAGCTCTTAAACACCAGGCTGGAAAGGTGAAGGGTGCGTTTAGATTCCAGTGATGGCCAGTTTATTTCTTTTAACATGTCACAATGGTGGGTCATAAAGTTACATTGTAGCACAAAGCAGCAGAATGAGTTATACATAGTTACATAGTTACATAGTTACATAGTTATATAGGCTGAAAAAAGACATGCGTCCATCGGGTTCAGCCTCTCCCACATAACCTACTGCTGTTGATCCAAAAGAAGGCAAAAAACCCAGTCTGAAATGCTCGCCAATATGCAACATACTGGGAAAAAATTCCTTCTTGACCCCAGAATGGCAGTCAGATTTCTCCTTGGATCAAGAAGCTTTTACCCACATATTAAATATTATAACCCTTAATATTCTGTGTCTGCAGGAAGTCATCCAGTCGCTTTTTAAAAGTCTGTACAGACTCTGACCCAACCACCTCAACAGGCAGAGAATTCCACAGCTTTATTGTTCTCACCGTAAAATAACCCTTCCTATGCTTTAAGCTAAATTTTCTTTCTTCCAGTCTAAATGGATGACCCTGTGTCCTGTGTATAGTCCTGTTAATGAATAGGTTATCAGACAATGGTTGATAATGGCCCCGTATATATTTATATAAGGTTATCAGATCCCCTCTAAGGCGCCTTTTCTCTAAACTAAACAGGTTTAAGCTTGTTAGTCTTTCCTCATAACTTAACCCTTCCATCCCCCTTATTAATTTAGTTGCCCGTCTCTGCACTTTTTCTAGCGATATAATATCTTTTTTTAAGACAGGTGCCCAAAATTGCACGGCATATTCAAGGTGCGGCCTGACCATTGATTTATACAGAGGCAAAATTATGTTTTCATCCCGTGAATGAACTCCCTTTTAATGCATGCCAGTACTTTGCTGGCCTTGGCGGCTGCTGTTTGACATTGCACATTGTTACTTAGTTTGAAGTCTATGATTATTCCCAAATCCTTCTCCTGCTTGGATTTCCCTAACTCCGTACCATTTAGGGTATAAATTGCTTGTGTGTTCTTCACTCCAAAGTGCATAACTTTGCATTTATCTAGATTAAATTTCATCTGCCATTTAAGTGCCCAGTCCCCCAATCTATCTAAATCCCTCTGCAGTGAAGTAACATCCTGCTCACATTGTATTTCTTTTCCTAGCTTTGTGTCATCTGCAAACACTGATACATGACTTTCAATGCCTATCTCAAGGTCATTTATAAATAAATTGAATAGTATTGGTCCTATAACAGACCCCTGAGGGACACCACTTACCACTGGTGTCCATCTTGAAAATGTACCATTTATGACCACTCTCTGTACCCTATCTTTTAGCCAGTTCTCTATCCAAGAACAAGTATTTTCATCTAGACCATTTTTTCTTAATTTAAATAGTAACCTTTTGTGTGGAACTGTGTCGAAAGCTTTGGCAAAATCTAAGTAAATCACATCCACTGCGACCCCCTGATCTATACTTCTACTTACTTCCTCATAGAACGTAATTAGGTTAGTCTGACATGATCTGTGTTTCATGAAACCATGCTGATTTTTGCCAATTACATTATACCTCCCAATAAATTCCTGAATATTATCCCTTAGTAACCCCTCAAATACTTTCCCAGCCACAGATGTTAAGCTCACAGGATGTAGTAAGTTTCTGGAGGTGTGTTTGCGGGGCAGCTGCATACACTACATCTCTGTATTCAATAGTCGGCGTAAGCATTTGTTGTACAACCTGCTTTCTTACCGCGGGGCTCAGGCAAGATTTGTTTCTGTACAGGGCACTTAGTTTGGGGTAGACATGTGCACAGCACAAAATTTCGTTTTGAACTAATGGATTAGTCCTAAAATGCAATTTATTTAGTTGATAAAAATATTTGTTTTCAGTTCTTTAGTATGAAAACTAATTTCATTCATACGAAAACCAGTGGATACAATTACTATTGTAGTGGCTCCTCAGAGGGCTGAGATCGCTGCTTGTTACAGTATCTCTCACTCTCAGCACAATGTGTCAGGCAAAGCTCTTACAGTAACTGACTGCTGCTCATCACAGCGCTCAGAGTTTCAGTAAAACTAGGAAATAATATTTTTATATATAAGAGGTTAGAACAATATTATTTCCTTGTTTTACTGAAACTCTGAGCGCTGTTACAGTCAGTTACTGACATGCCTGATACATTGCCTGATACATTGTACTGAGAGATAATATAACAAGCAGCCGATCTCAGCGCTCACAGCCAATATATTTAAAGGGCTAAAAAAAAAGGCTCCTCTCTGTATAATGTATAGAACATCCTCCTGCATTGATTAATACCCCTCTCTGTATAATGTATACAAAATCCACCTGCATTGATGAATACCCCTCTCTGTATAATGTATAGAACATCCTCCTGAATTAATGTCCCTCTCTGTATAGAACATCCTCCATAATTTATACCTTTCTCTGTATAATGTATTAGGAATTATACCCCTATCCTCTTCTTACACTTCTCCCATATAAGTTACCTTCTTAAACCTACTAACCCCCAAGCCCCCCCTCCCTTTTCCCGTAAATGAAAACACAGCAAAGTATTGGCATTTTGAAAAGGTCACGTCTTTTATTACTTAAGGCCAAATTCTTTGCCTCTAAGGCAGAATTATTATTATCGATCCTCGTATGCCAAATACGCTACACCAGATAACACTGGCAGCCAGATAACACTGGCAACTGCAATGCACCACAAGCATTGCCCAGAAATAGCGCCCCACGTGGCTAAGCAGGATGACCACATGTCTGCTCAGTGTATTTTTATGGCAGATAGCAGGCCGAGAGGATCTGCAAACCAGGAAGGCACCTGAGCTTGGCCGTATGAAACCACACTCACCCCGTACCCTGCAGACCCTCCCCCCACTATCGCCCTCCACGTGCCAGGCCGCCTATTTCACCGCCACCAAAAACGAGGACCCTCTTTTTACTGCCACCAATCAAAACCCGTGACCTTTCCTCTTACCCCACAAAAGGCTCCTTATCGCGCCTTCAATGAAGAGTGTGTTCCCAGCCTGATCACTCCTTCAATGAACTCCTCACTTCTTGCTCCTATTTCGGGGTGCTCCAAAACCATTGCCAGATAACATCAACAAATGCAATGCACCACACATATTGCCCAGAAATTGCGGCCCCACGTGGCTAAGCAGGATGACCACACGTCTACTCAGGGGTCTCTTTATATCGCAAATAGCAGGCCGAGAGGATCTGCAAACCAGGAAGGCACCTGAGCTTGGCCGTACGAAACCACACTCACCCCGTACCCTGCAGACCCTCCCCCTACCATTGCACCCCCACGTGCCAGGCCGCTATTTCACCACTCACAATACCTATCTCTTCTCTAGCTGTCCCCTAAATGTAGTACCATAATATCTGGATTACCCCACTTTCTCCTGGATGTCTTTGCTATTCCCAATAACTGCCCCACCCCCTACCTTGCTTCCCTATCCATCTAATCCCTACTTCAATTATGCTGCACCCCGGGGTTGCTCCTCTCTTGGTGCCAGCAGCATGACTCTCCATCCAGTGCACATAGGAGTGTCCCAGGATCCGCACTCTCATTGCACGTCCTGCAAATAACCAAAATGTAAACTATTAACTGTAATGTACACACACACACAGTGTAACCGAACTGAAAAGAAACCAAAAGAAACAAGGAAACAAATTATTATTATTAAAATAAAACAATTGTTCCCCATACGTTTTCCCTTCATTTCTTTAACCCCTTCACTGCTGAGCCATTTCACATCTTAAAAAAAAAACACATTTTCTTTTTTTTATTATTATTGTAATTACTTTTTTTCTTTACTTTAAACAAGGTCATGTTTGATACAATTGGAAAGGCCATGCTCTGGGCTTTCTAATGATACCAAACATGACCCTGCTAGCTGGCAACAGTTGGGAGATATCGGGGTTCAAAGGAACCCCCTATCTCCACCCC
The DNA here is from genome assembly GCA_009667805.1 of Leptobrachium leishanense. Lineage (NCBI taxonomy): Eukaryota > Metazoa > Chordata > Amphibia > Anura > Megophryidae > Leptobrachium > Leptobrachium leishanense. The sequence continues at coordinate 456,427,206 of CM019064.1, read as the reverse complement.
ATCTTTCCTTAGAAGTCAATAAGGACGTTCCCCACACGTCCTCAGCAGTGAAAGGGTTAATGACCTCACATATCTCCTATACACTTCCCATTTCCATCTCCCCATATTTTTAATTCGATCCTTTGGGCAACCCAATTCTGCCTCAGTACCTGCAGCTCCTATCTTGAAAGAATGGGGGCAAATGTAACTCCCCTTTCAGCCAAGCCCCTCCGTGGCCTGCTGTGGAACCATTTTGAATTGATACCCGGACAAGTTAGTACCACCCTTGTGCCCCCAGAACATGCGACCGTTTGAAGGAGTCGCCTCCAAGTATCCCCTCATACATACCACTGGGCATACTTCCCACCATGGGCACCTAGAGCAATTGTTTTCCTCTCAATCCTTAGGGCAGCTGTAAAAACTAAAACAAATGCTGCCCTACAAAGATTGTTATCAGCTCCATCTTAATCTCCTACTTGTACTCTGCTGTCAAGATCTTCCTCACCACGAATTGTTTAGCCCAGTCCCCCTCTCCTTAAAACCGAGCAAAGTATGAAATACCACTAAATAGTTCCAAGCTGTCATTTATTGACTTACCGCCGAACTTCAGTAGCTATTTGAAAACAACATTCTGCCCTACCTCCTCTGTCCCTTTAAAACTCGATCCAACCCTTTCACTGCTTGCTCTACGGTGCCCATGTCTTCTGCAACAACAATCTCCTCACCAATCATTGATGCCCTCTAACTGCTCCCCATCTGGCAAAGAAATGGAGGGCAGTCTTCACACTGGAATTTTTTTATTATTTTTTTTATTATTATTAATTATTTTTTATTTTTTTTTATTTATTTATTTATATTACTAGGTGTAAAGCCTGCCCAGAGGGCAGTCTATTGATAAGTGTGGTGCGTTGTGCTTGGTTCGGTGCCATTTATTGTGCTGTGTTTGGCTCTGTGCTCGGCTCTGTGCCGTTTATTCTGTTGTGCTCGGCTCTGTGCCGTCTATTGTACTGTGCTCGGCTCTGTGGCGTTTATTGTGCTCGGCTCTGTGGCGTTTATTCTGTTTTGCTCGGCTCTGTGCTGGGCTCTGCACATCGGCTCTGTGCTCTGCTCCTTGCCGTATGTTGTGCTCTGCTTTTTATTGTGCTCTGCGCCGTTTATTGTGTTGTGCTTGGTTCTGTGCTCGACGCCGTTTATTGTGCTGTGATTGGCTGTGCCGTTTATTGTGCTGTGCTCTGTGCCGTATATTGTGCTGTGCTCGGCGCTGTGCCGTTTATTGTGCTTGGCTCTGTGGCGTCTATTGTGCTGTGCTTGGCTCTGTGGCGTTTATTGTGCTGTGCTTGGCTCTGTGGCGTTTATTGTGCTCGGCTCTGTGGCGTTTATTGTGCTCGGCTCTGTGGCGTTTATTGTGCTCGGCTCTGTGGCGTTTATTGTGCTTGGCTCTGTGGCGTTTATTGTGCTTGGCTCTGTGGCGTTTATTGTGCTCGGCTCTGTGGCGTTTATTGTGCTTGGCTCTGTGGCGTTTATTGTGCTTGGCTCTGTGGCGTTTATTCTGTTTTGCTCGGCTCTGTGCTGGGCTCTGCACATCGGCTCTGTGCTCTGCTCCGTGCCGTATATTGTGCTCTGCTTTTTATTGTGCTCTGCGCCGTTTATTGTGTTGTGCTTGGTTCTGTGCTCGGCGCCGTTTATTGTGCTGTGCTTTGTGCCGTATATTGTGCTGTGCTTGGCTCTGTGGCGTTTATTGTGCTTGGCTCTGTGGCGTTTATTGTGCTTGGCTCTGTGGCGTTTATTGTGCTTGGCTCTGTGGCGTTTATTGTGCTCGGCTCTGTGGCGTTTATTGTGCTCGGCTCTGTGCTCAGCTCTGTGCTCGGCTCTGTGCCATTTATTGTGCTGTGCTTGGCTCTGTGGCGTTTATTGTGCTTGGCTCTGTGGCGTTTATTGTGCTCGGCTCTGTGGCGTTTATTGTGCTCGGCTCTGTGGCGTTTATTGTGCTTGGCTCTGTGGCGTTTATTGTGCTTGGCTCTGTGGCGTTTATTCTGTTTTGCTCGGCTCTGTGCTGGGCTCTGCACATCGGCTCTGTGCTCTGCTTTTTATTGTGCTCTACGCCGTTTATTGTGTTGTGCTTGGTTCTGTGCTCGGGGCCGTTTATTGTGCTGTGCCTTGTGCCGTATATTGTGCTGTGCTTTGTGCCGTATATTGTGCTGTGCTTGGCTCTGTGGCGTTTATTGTGCTTGGCTCTGTGGCGTTTATTGTGCTCAGCTCTGTGGCGTTTATTGTGCTCGGCTCTGTGCCTTTAATGGGTTGTGCTCTGCTCTGTGCCATCTATTGTGCTCTGCTTGGCGCTCTGCTCTGTGCTCTGCACTCGGCGCTGGGCTGTGTTCAGGTACTGGGCTCAGGCGCTGGGCTCTGGGCTCTGCTCAGGCGCTGGGCTCTGCGCTGTGCTCAGGCGCTGGGCTCTGTGCTCAGGCGCTGGGCTCTGTGCTCAGGCGCTGGGCTCTGCGCTCAGGCGCTGGGCTCTGCGCTCAGGCGCTGGGCTCTGCGCTGGGCTCAAGCGCTGGGCTCTGCGCTCAGGCGCTGGGCTCAGGCGCTGGGCGCTGGGCTCAGGCGCTGGGCTCTGCGCTCAGGCACTGGGCTCAGGCGCTGGGCTCAGGCGCTGGGCTCTGCGCTCAGGCGCTGGGCTCTGCGCTCAGGCGCTGGGCTCAGGCGCTGGGCTCAAGCGCTGGGCTCAGGCGCTGGGCTCAGTGATGGACTCTGGGCTCGGTGCTGGGCTCTGGGCTCGGTGCTGGGCTCTGGGCTCTTTTTGCGCCCTTCCAACATTGGTGGTCCTGCGGCGGGAGGCGCGTGGCAACCTCCGTAACAGGCTGTTGCGGTTGGATGCGTGCGCGCCACCTGCCGCAGCACGTCCAAAGTGTCCAACGGAGGTTGGATGCGCGTGCAGCAAACCTCCGTAGGACGCTTTGGGCGTGCTGCGGCGCGCATCCAACCGCCACAGCACCCCGTATATATAGCACCCCGTATATATATATATACACACACACTGTAACCCCATGTGGATATATATACACACACATATATGTTTTTTACAGTGTGTGTGTGTATGGCCGGCATCCAGGCTCAGGCGAGCCCCCGGCTCGGCTGGGCCTCTAGGCCCAGGCCAAGCCGGGGGCTCGCCTTAGCCTGGATGCCGGCCAAGCAAGTAGCTCGGCCGGCATCCAAGCTTAGGCGAGCCCCCGGCTTGGCTTGGGCCTAGAGGCCCAGCCGAGCCGTGGACTCGCCTGAGCCTGGAGGACGCCCGAGCAGGCAATTCGGCCGGCCTCCATGCTTAGGTGAGTCCCCGGCTCGGCTGGGCCTCTAAGCCCAGGCCAAGCCGGGGGCTCGCCTAAGCTTGGATACCGGCCGAGCAAGCAGGGTGGGTGTGGAGAGCACATACTCACCTACATTGGCCCTCCAGCGATGGCAGTCCCGCTTCCAGTGTCCTCTCTCCGTTGGTCGCTGGTATAACGTCACGAAAGCCTTTGACCCTGGGTGACGTCATACCGGCGACCAACGGAGAGAGGACACTGGAAGCGGGACTGCCATCGCTGGAGGAGCTAAGGGCCGATGTAGGTGAGTATGTGTAGGCAACATCCTCCTACATTGGCCCGGAGCTCCAGCGGTGGCTGTCCTCCGGCTGTCGCTGGCTGCTCGGCCGGCCTCTAGGCTTAGGCGAGTCCCCGGCTCGGCTGGACCTGTAGGCCCAAACCAAGCCGGGGGCTCGCCTGAGCCTGGAGGCCGGCCTAGCAGCCTGCTCGGCCGGAGGAAGTCACCGCTGGAGCTCAGGGCCAATGTAGGGGAGTATGTTTTGGCAACTTCAGCCCTGAGCTCCAGCGGTGACCGTCCTCCGGCTGTCGCTGGCTGCTCGGCCGGCCTCTAGGCTTAGGCGAGTCCCCGGCTCGGCTGGACCTGTAGGCCGAAACCAAGCCGGGGGCTCGTCTGAGCCTGGATGCCGGCCGAGCAGCCTGCTCGGCCGGAGGAAGTCACCACTGGAGCTCAGGGCCAATGTAGGGGAGTATGTTTTGGCAATTTCGGCCCTGAGCTCCAGCGGTGACCGGCCTCCGGCTGTCGCTGGCTGCTCGGCCGGCCTCTAGGCTTAGGCGAGTCCCCGGCTCGGCTGGGCCTGTAGGCCCAAACCAAGCCGGGGGCTCGCCTGAGCCTGGAGGCCGGCCTAGCAGCCTGCTCGGCCGGAGGAAGTCACCGCTGGAACTCAGGGCCAATGTAGGGGAGTATGTTTTGGCAACTTCGGCCCTGAGCTCCAGCGGTGACCGTCCTCCGGCTGTCGCTGGCTGCTCGGCCGGCCTCTAGGCTTAGGCGAGTCCCCGGCTCGGCTGGACCTGTAGGCCCAAACCAAGCCGGGGGCTCGCCTGAGCCTGGATGCCGGCCGAGCAGCCTGCTCGGCCGGAGGAAGTCACCGCTGGAGCTCAGGGCCAATGTAGGGGAGTATGTTTTGGCAATTTCGGCCCTGAGCTCCAGCGGTGACCGTCCTCCGGCTGTCGCTGGCTGCTCGGCCGGCCTCTAGGCTTAGGCGAGTCCCCGGCTCGGCTGGGCCTGTAGGCCCAAACCAAGCCGGGGGCTCGCCTGAGCCTGGAGGCCGGCCTAGCAGCCTGCTCGGCCGGAGGAAGTCACCGCTGGAGCTCAGGGCCAATGTAGGGGAGTATGTTTTGGCAACTTCGGCCCTGAGCTCCAGCGGTGACCGTCCTCCGGCTGTCGCTGGCTGCTCGGCCGGCCTCTAGGCTTAGGCGAGTCCCCGGCTCGGCTGAGCCTGTAGGCCCAAACCAAGCCGGGGGCTCGCCTGAGCCTGGATGCCGGCCGAGCAGCCTGCCACAGCCGGAGGAAGTCACCGCTGGAGGATCGGGGCTTGCGGCGTTTATACAAACGGGTAGCTGCGCGCGGCTCGTGCCGATTTTTTTTTTTTTTGCAGGCGGCCGACACGCGCAGCTACCTGTTTGTTTAAACGGGCAGTTTCAAATGTCAGTCGCGCATGCGCAGTCCGTTTTTTGGCGACGGACACGCCGGACCTTATCCTTTTATAGGATAGATTATTATTATTATTTATTTATTTATTTATTTATTTTTTTTATTTTTTCCTACTTTCCTCCTCCCCCTCCCGGTGCCAAATGTCGGAACACATCCCACCTAAAACTGGACAATGTATCCGCCACCACCTTCCTTACCCCCGGTATGTGATTTGCCGTGAAATTAATATTGCTTTTCAAACATATCAACACCAAATACCTGACATAGGCTACAACCTGCGGTGATGATGCAGACAACATATCAACACCAAATACCTGACATAGGCTACAACCTGCGGTGATGATGCAGACAACATATCAACACCAAATACCTGACATAGGCTACAACCTGCGGTGATGATGCAGACATGTTATTCAGCACTTGCACCACACCTTGAATATCAGACCCAAAAAAAGGGGGGGAGGTTTTTTTTTAAAATTTTATTATTTTTTTTTTTTTTTAAATTTATTTCTTTTTATTTTTTATTTATTTATTTATTTATTTTTAATTCTATCCCCCACAGTGGTATTGCCCCGACGATTGGAATATAAAAAATTCCAGAAACACCAAGCTTTGCACCCATCCATTGAATCCACTCCTGGGCCATTTGCCGGCTCACCATTTGAAATTACACTAGACCATTTGATCTTAATGTCTGGCCATTCCCCCGAAACCATCTACAATTCTCCCCGATCAACTAAACTTATATTGTTACCCCCCCCCGATCCTATCTCATTCTCCAGTCCCTTTGGAACCCGTTACCATGAAATCGTCCAAGTAATGTACTATACGTCTCCTCCCCGCTCTCTTCTCCACTAAGCAATGCAAAAAAGTAGGAAGCCTTTAAAAAGGGAGCATGGGATATTGCCCACCCCAATGGGTAAACAGATATCGATGTAAAATTACCCATCGAATTTACACCCCATTAAAAGAAAACCCCCTGGACACAGCGGTATAGCCTGAAGGCTGCCTCTAGATCAAGCATAGGTAACTCTGTCCCCTCGCCCGCTACCCTTACCAAAATCACCACCTGATTGAATGAATGGTAGCTAAGAGAAACATCTTCCCTACTTATTGCCTCTGCAAAGAAACGGCCGTCCCAATGTTTATTTGTATGTATTTTCCTTACATTCCCTTGCTCTGTGTATCATGTAGAGTATTGTATTCCCTCTGTATAGCGTAACCTCTGTATCATGATCAAGTCTTTGTATAGTGTACACCCCCTGTAAGTAATGAATTCCTTTTGTTTTCACATGCTTCCATCAGCCCCTCCCCTCCCCCCAGCAACTAAGGTCACCAGCTCACTGTTATCTGATCCATTGTTCGCATCTGAGAGTGACTCCATTGTTTGTGCACCTTCCCCCTCTGTATGTGTGTGTCCCCTTGCGAAATGTAAATAACACCGTCTCCATTTTGAGTGGAGAAAGAGCAAAGATGTTCTGTACATTAGTGGCTGCATTGTCCTCCATTTTATGAGTCCTCATAAATGACACAGCATTTGCTAACATACAGAATCACTGTTTAGTTGATAAGCCTCTTCAGAAATTATAACAGACACTAGATGTGTATTTGGTTAGTAATTGTTATATAATCATAAATCTGTCAGAAACAATCTGGATTAATTTAGTTGCGCAAATGTAAATTTAAACAGATTGTACAGTTACTGCTGCAGCACTTCCTCATTGGCAGAAGCACATGTGACTTTTTGAGGTTTAAGATGGCTGCCAGCCATGCGGTCACTGACTACCTATGTTTATAAGATCATACAGACTATACAAATAATAAGGTTTGATCAAGTATTACAAAGTGAAGCAAATATCAACGAGCATATTCTAGCTAACAATGCAAATCACTAGAACGGGTCAATTAGCGTGTATTAAACCCAATAGATTACACACACACACATATAGTATATTATCAACATAGCGACAAATTCACCGAATTAATACACTTAATACTTATCCACTCCCAGGCTTTATTATGATGATGGTACAAGTGTGAAATATGAGTGAGTTACTGCACATGTTTCCTCTATTCCTGAAATAAGTCTCTCCTCTCCCTCAATAAAGACAAAGTTACCGTTCTAAATAATTATTTACTCAACTGTAGCAAGTGCTCAAAACAAAAGATTGTACATTACTGCTGTGTCACTTTAAAATTGCAACAATTAGAATAGTGAACTTAAATACAGTATACAAATTAATTTGTTCATCAACTTATTGCTTAGCCCTTGGGGTTACTCCAACATTATTTAAAACACACAGCTCTTTGAATAACTCTGGAAATCATAACCCACATAAAAGGCCAGCATGTGAAGCTGCTTGAGAATCCACTAAAGGTGTTACTCAGCAATGCACGTATGGTGCTTTTCTCATTCGGCACACTATAGAGTTATAGTGACTAATGTCCAGTGATTCAGTCTGTTATATCAAGTTCCTATGTGTGATTACATTCCCTTTGTGTTGTCTCCGTGTGCTATGGCTAGGTCCTTGTGGGATCTCCGTGTGCTATGGCTAGGTTTCTGTGTGTTTCTATTGTGTGATTACGGCGTGTTATAGCAAGTTTTTATTTTATTTTTATGTTTATTATATATATATATATATATATTTTATTTATTTTTATTTTTATTTTTTATTTATCTTAGTGTTATTTTACATTAATGATTTCAGTGTGTTATAGAGAGGAATTTCGTGATTTCAGGGTGTATGATAGCTACATCATTAGCGTGACTGTCATGCCTGCTGGTGCTCCTGCAGTGCGGCCTTCCCAACAGAGATGGCGCCAGCCTCTGAATCAGGCCACTTTGAATGCCACACCTGGTCATGGATCTAGGCCTTTAAATATCAGTCACTGACTGTGCTAAGGGCCCTGACGTGGTTATTTCTAGCCCTCAGCGCGCGTGTATAGCTCCTGCATATTGGTTTTCTGGTTTGACTTCTGGCTTGTATATTGACTGTGTTTTCTGTGATTATCCCTTGGCTTATGTTCATCTCGTGTACTGAACTCTGGCTTGTTATTACTACGATATCTCTCCTGTCCCTGATCTGTACTTCTATGTATTTTAGATTAGTACCTGGCCATTCTAAGGACCAGCTTCTTAGTTTAGGGTTTTTTCTTGCCTTTCTGGGTTTTGTCTGCGTACTGGGTGACTCAATATCCTTACATTACGTCAGGGCCATGGACCCTGCAGACATTGCCCAGCAGTTTGCTGCTTGCTGTGCCCATATAAGGGAGGCTGATGTCAAGATGTATCGTTTTGCAATGTTGCTGGAAACGTTCTTGGAGAATACAGATTGCATGCAGTCTCCCTCACCTGCTCCTATAACCCATTCTGACACTTCTATGGTTAAATCCACTGTTCCAGTGCAAATGTTGCCCTCTGTTACTTTCAGTGGTGAGGCTGCTGCATGCAGAGGATTTCTGAATCAAATTGATGTATGTTTTGAATTGAATCCTCATATGTGTATAACTGCCAGAGCTAAAGTATGTTTTATTTTTAACCATCTCAGAGACAAGGCCTTAGACTGGGCTACTGCATTAAGTGAGTCAAAAAATCCCATAATAAATAACTACGAGGAATTTGTTACCACCTTAACAAGTGTGTTTAACCCTTCCAGAAAAACTAATTATGCTATTAAACGGTTAATGAGGTCAAGTCAGGGAGACAGAACTGTGTTGGAATATGCTATTGAGTTTCAGACGCTTGCTGCCAAGGTTAATTGGGATAATGAAACTCTGGTGTCCTGTTTTCTGGAGGGTTTGTCTGACTCGTTAACCCTTGCTATCACAGCAAGAGATCTTCCTGGGAATCTGAATGATCTAATTCCCTTCTGTATGGAGATGGAAGACCAGATCAGGGACATGTGTAAAACTAAAGCGCAACCTAATAGGTTAATGCCGTGTGTGTCTCCAGAGTTTAACCCTGCTGCATCTGACAACCCTGTACCTCAACCAATGCAATCTGGAGAGATTAAACTGTCAGAGGAGAGGGGACTGGTATCAGAGGTCATGACATTGTCTCCTTCTGTCTATAAAAAGCGATGTTACTTTACTATTATGATTGAGGTGGGTTCCTCCATTATTCAGGTAGATGCACTTCTTGATTCAGGGGCAGAGGAAAATTTTATGGACGCTACTTTTGCATTGGAGAAAAGGATTCCCTGTGTGGAAAAAAACCCACCTATAGCTATTCGTGCTATAGATGGCAGACCCCTTTCCAACCCATATATTTCTAAGGAGACCAGTCCTATTTCCATGTCTGTAGGAGTTCTCCATAAAGAGACTGTGGTATGCCAACTCCTATCATCTCCTCCATGTCCTGTTGTTTTGGGGTATCCTTGGTTACAAAAACACAATCCAGTCATAGATTGGAGAAGAAACACTGTTCTGTCATGAAGCAAGTCTTGTTTTGATTCATGCATGATTCCTGTCAAGTCTGTGCACACCATAAATGTACCCACTGCTGCTCCTTTATCTGTATTGGTTCCTATACAGTATGAGGAGGTCAGGGAAGTTTTCAATAAAGGAGGGCTGAGACTTTACCTGAGCACAGACCATATGATTGTGCTATTCATCTTCATCCTGGCACTTTTCCTCCCAAGGGACGAGTGTATCCTCTGTCTCAACATGAGAACCTCATATTGGAGGAGTACATAAAGGATTCCCTTGCTAAGGGCTTCATAAGGAAATCCACATCTCCTGCTGGTGCTGGGTTCTTTTTTGTCTCTAAGAAAGAAGGTGACTTAAGACCTTGCATAGACTATAGGGGATTAAATAAAATAACTGTGAAAAATGCATATCCCATTCCATTGATTGCTGAACTCTTTGACAGGTTAAAAGGTTCCCAGATCTTTTCTAAGCTTGACTTAAGAAGCGCATATAATTTAGTGCGCATTAAAGATGGTGATGAATGGAAAACCGCTTTCAATACCAGATCTGGTCACTACGAGTACCTTGTAATGCCCTTTGGGCTATGTAACGCTCCAGCTGTGTTCCAGGATTTTATAAATGATGTTTTGCGTGATTTCATACACGACTGTATCATCGTGTATTTGGATGATATACTTATTTACTCACCTGATCTCACTACTCACCACTTGCAGGTTAAAAAGGTTCTTCAGACGTTGTTGAACAATGGCCTTTACTGTAAATTGGAGAAGTGTCTCTTTGACCAACCTAAGTTAGCATTTCTAGGTTATGTCATTTCCGAAGAAGGATTTTCCATGGACCCGGCTAAACTTACTGCTGTTACTGACTGGCAATGTCCTATAGGGCTAAAAGCTATTCAGAGATTCATAGGGTTCGCCAACTATTACCGCAGATTCATACTCAATTTCTCCACAATACTGGCACCCATTACCAATATGACCAAGAAGGGAGCTAATACCCGTATTTGGTCCCCTGAAGCCGTTAAAGCCTTTGAGACTCTTAAAGAGGCTTTTTCTACGGCCCCTGTACTTGTCCACCCTGATCCAAGGAAGCCTTTCATCCTAGAGGTTGATGCCTCGGAGACAGGAGTAGGAGCTGTTCTCTCCCAAAGAGAATCACCTGACCAACCACTCAAGCCTTGTGGCTTCTTTTCCAAGAAATTATCTAGTGCTATGACATCGGTAACCGAGAACTCCTGGCTATCATTTCTGCTTTGAAGGAGCTCCTACTCCCACCATGATTCTGACTGACCATAAAAACCTGACCTTTATTGCCGATGCCAAAAGACTGTCATCCCGTCAAGCCCGGTGGTCTATGTTTTTGAGTCACTTCAATTACATAATCACCTATAGGCCCGGTAACAGAAATGCTAAGGCAGAAGCACTTTCCAGGCAATTTGAGGTCACAGAACAGCAAGATAGACCAGTTGAGTCGATTGTTCCTCTGGAGAGAGTAGTGGCAGCTACTCATCTCACCCTTACTTCTACACTCCTTACTCGTATCCAAGCTATGCAAGGTACAGTTCCCCCTGAGACTCCTTCTGACAAGTTGTTTGTTCCTGACGCAGAAAGAACGGAACTACTCTCATGTTATCATGCCTCCAGGCCAGACGGTCATCCTGGTATAAAAAGGACATTGTCAGCCCTTACACCGATGTACTGGTGGCCAGACATTGCCAAGGATGTGAGGGAATATGTACAGGCATGTGTGGTATGTGCACAATCCAAAGCCTCTACTCAATGTCCTGCAGGGCTATTGCAACCACTAGCCATCCCTGACAAACCGTGGTCACATATTTCTATGGATTTCATAGTAGATTTGCCACCTTCTGAAGGGCATACAGTGATTTTGATCATTGTTGATTGCTTTACTAAAATGGTTCATCTGGTTCCTCTCAAGAAACTGCCAACATCTAAAGGTCTAGCCAACATATTTGCCAAAGAGGTATTCAGATTGCATGGTTTGCCTCATGAAATTGTCTCTGATCGAGGTCCCCAGTTCATTTCTAGATTTTGGTGAAGTTTCTGTTCACAGTTGGGCATTAAAGTATCATTTTCTTCTGCTTATCACCCACAGTCCAATGGAGCTGCTGAACGTACTAATCAGTCTAGTGAGAACTACATTCGTAGATTCTCTTCTCAAGGGCAGGATGATTGGGTTTCTTATATCAAATCCCCTTGCGAGGAATAAACCTATTAAAACAATTATTTATTGGATACAATTAAGAATTATATGAAAATAGTTGTCAAATTAAACCACACTAATTTATCTATTTAATTAAACATTAAACCCACATGGATTAAATTGTATGAATTCACTTTCTGAACCATCCCACACCACCAAAATGTCATCTATATACCTTTTCCAGGAAATGATTTTTGGAAGATATGGATTATTGTGTAATTTATAAACAAATTCTTCCTCCCAGAAGCCTAAATAAAGATTAGCATAGGTAGGTGCACAAGGACTTCCCATCGTAGTTCCCTGTTGTTGTAAATACCATTTGTTATTAAACAAAAAATAATTATGCGTGAGTACAAATCTAAGGAGCCTAATGACAAAACTAATCTGGACCTCTGGGAATGAGCTGTGTTTAGTCAAAAAAGATCTAATATTTTGGAGGCCTTCTGTATGTGGAATACTACTTTATAATGCCTCAACATCAAGACTACACAACAAAGCCGAATGGGGTATATGCAATTCTTTAAGGATATTCAAAATTTGTTTGGAATCCCGTAGGTGGGATGGTAATGAATTAACATAATTTTTGAGAAGTTTGTCCAAATATTGACTGCAATTTTGAGTAAGATTATTGATGCCAGACACTATTGGCCTACCTGGTGGTAGTTCTTTATTTTTATGAATTTTAGGAAACGTATAAAACGTCGAAATAGTCGGATATTTAATCTTCAGGAATCTATACTCCTTATCAGTAAGGATTTCTTGAGACAAACCTTCATCTAAAAGCTGATATAATTCAATTAAATATTTTTGTGTGGACCTGTTTAGAGGTTGATACATAAATGTTTTGCCAAACTGAGTATACTCTGGTATGACCAAATACATTGAATCTATTGTCTATTATTACATGGCAAATATTTTTGCTGCATTAACAATTGCTAACTCGTAAAATACGGCTTTAATTATCACCTGTGGCATTGAATATTGTGGTCACCGCATCTAATTTATATGGGTGTCAGACTACATTTTCTAAAGCGTTGCTCTTTTCAAACGTATAAACCTATGATCGTTTTGCTATTTACGTGTTTTAGCTAAAGTGGCATCCTCCGGTCCGGAAGTTGTATATATATGTTCAAACTGCGAGTTATCTAGCTACACAATATCCACCGCGTACTCAATCCCAAAGGTACCAGCTTTTTTGAGCTGAGTTTATTACTAAATCCAATTCATGCACAATCAACTGCATGCACAGCCCTAATCGTAATCTAGTGGTGTAATTGTCACCATACGTAACAGCGATGATTAACTGTGTACAAGCATTTATACTGTCTTATTGCTTGATCATGATTGCATTGAGGTTTTTCTAAATGTCGAGATTTCGTGTGCAATTGAATGCTTATAGCTTAAGTAAGGTGTGGCCACACCAAGGTAAATTTCAGCATTCCAGATTCACTACTAATAAGTGATTTAGACAAATTTGTTGTTCAATACGATCTCAATGAACAATCATGTCTAGCGGTCATTCATTGTGACAACTGTGTGCATACACTCAATCGTTATATTTGAGATTTCTCACGCCTTAATAGGCATCCAATTTTTTGTGTGTTACCTATATTAATTGGTTTTTACCACTATTATCATTCCCACTTTGACAGCTCATTAATTGGTGACTACATCATTTATGATAAACAGTCAATTACTCCTACTGTGGGGGCTCACATATTTGCTATCATTGCGAGTACCTCGTGTTGCTGGGCTTATGCTGGCTAATTATATTAACATTCATTTGATTTAGTGCACTATCTGAAGTCACATCTGTGCAAAAATTATTATCATCTACTCAAATCATTGATGGTTACACCTCATTTTCAACTTGCACTTACATTGCAACTGGTGGACGCACCAGTCACTATATTACTGTCATCTATGTGGGTTTAATGTTTAATTAAATAGATAAATTAGTGTGGTTTAATTTGACAACTATTTTCATATAATTCTTAATTGTATCCAATAAATAATTGTTTTAATAGGTTTATTCCTCGCAAGGGGATTTGATATAATACCTTATTCAGTGTTTAATCACTATCCTATTCTATTTAGCCCTCAACGGTGGGATTTCCATCGATTTATTCATGATTGGGTTTCTTTACTTCCTTGGGCTGAATTTGCTCTGAACAGTAATGTGAATGCCTCGTCTGGTCACTCCCCGTTTTTTGTTGCCCATGGTTTCCAGCCTACCTTTTTGCCATCCCCTAGTGCTGACACTGGTCTTCCTGACTTGGACTCCTATGTTCAGTCTCTTCATAAAGTGTGGACTTTGGTACGTTCCAACCTCTGTCACGCTGCAGTCCAACAGAAGACCTATGCAGATAGGCATAGGCGGATGGGTCCTTCCTACGTTCCAGGCCAGAGAGTCTGGTTGTCTACCCGTAACATTAAGTTACGTGTGCCATCGATGAAATTTGCTCCACAGTACATTGTCCATTCAAGGTCCTAAGGCGTATCAACGAAGTCAGTTATGCGCTGGACCTACCTCGTACCCTCCGTATACCGAATACCTTTCACACCTCCTTGTTGAAGCCCCTTCTGTGCAATCGGTTCACCACTGTCATTCCTCGACCTTGTCCTGTACTGGTCCAGAGACAAGAAGAATTTGAAGTCCAGTCCATTGTTGATTCCCGTCATTCCCGTGGTGGTCTTCAATATTTGGTGCACTGGAGAGGGTATGGCCCGGAGGAACGCTCATGGGTTCCGATTTCTGATCTCCATGCCCCCCGTCTGGTTCATGCCTTTCACCGTTCTCATCCTACTGCCCCGGGATCTCGGCGCCCGGAGGTCGCTCGTGGAGGGGGGGGTACTGTCATGCCTGCTGGTGCTCCTGCAGTGCGGCCTTCCCAACAGAGAGGGCGTCAGTCTCTGAATCAGGCCACTTTGAATGCCACACCTGGTCAGGGATCTAGGCCTTTAAATATCAGTCACTGACTGTGCTCTGGGCCCTGACGTGGTTATTTCTAGCCCTCAGCGCGTGTGTATAGCTCCTGCATATTGGTTTTCTGGTTTGACTTCTGGCTTGTATATTGACTGTTTTCTGTGATTATCCCTTGGCTTATGTTCATCTCGTGTACTGAACTCTGGCTTGTTATTACTACGATATCTCTCCTGTCCCTGATCTGTACTTCTAAGGACCAGCTTCTTAGTTTAGGGTTTTTTCTTGCCTTTCTGGGTTTTGTCTGCGTGCTGGGTGACTCAATATCCTTACAGTGACTTTGTGTGTTATACCGAGGTCCTACGTGTGATTTCACTATGTATAGTGAGTTCCTTCTGTGTGTATAGTGAGGGCACATGCGTGTATAGGGAGGCCCTGTGTTTGATTACGGTGTTTATATGGGTTGCTTATTATGATTTTTTAGTCTTTCTCTTGAACATAACATCCTCCTGCATTAATACCCTCTCTGTATAATGTATAGAATATCCTCCTGCATTAATTAATGCCCCTCTCTGTATAGAACATCCTACTGCATTGGCATGTGCAGGGCCGGATTTGCACCTCAGGAGCCTGTAGGCACAGAAATGCGGAGCGCCCCTACCCCCCAAAACTGCAACAGTTTTTCTCCGTGCTCAAATCAAAAGAAGAGGCAGAATCTGTTGCCTTAGTTTAATTAGTTACAGTTAAAGTATTTATAAAGCGTCAACACATTCCTTAGCACTGTACAATGGGAGAAAAAGAATAACAAATATACATATATGTTACACACAAGGAACAGAAGGAGGAAGGACCCTGCTTGAGAGCTTACAAACTAAGAGAGGGGTGACACATTAGATGAGGATGAATAGGGTATTTGAAGTAACGGGTTGCATGAGGACTGTATGGGAAGATGGAGTAGGAAATTACAGTGGGGGCTCATGG
The DNA here is from genome assembly GCA_009667805.1 of Leptobrachium leishanense. Lineage (NCBI taxonomy): Eukaryota > Metazoa > Chordata > Amphibia > Anura > Megophryidae > Leptobrachium > Leptobrachium leishanense. The sequence continues at coordinate 456,411,662 of CM019064.1, read as the reverse complement.
AGTGAGCTGATAGGCTTCTCTATAGTAATGCATTTTCAGAGACTTCTTGAAGGACTGGAGAGACGGGTGAGACTGATGTTGCAGGGGAGGGAGTTCCATAGAAAGGGTGCAGCTCGGGAGAAGTCTTGAAGCCGAGTCTGGCATAGGCGTTCATTACAGACTGCAGAGGCAGAATCTGGGATCTCTTAAGGCCAGAGAAAAGTAGGTTACAGTAGTCAAGGCGGGTGATAATAAGAGCTTGGATGAGCATTTTAGTAGAGTCTGGATTAAGAAAGGGACGGATGCGTGCAATGTTTTTTAGGTGGAAGTAGCAAGATTTGGTTAAAGACTGAATGTGAGGAGTAAAGGATAGATTGGAGTCCAAGAGGACCCTGAGGCAATGGAGCTTGAGAGGTAGAAGTAATGGTGTCACCATTCACCTGAAGAGAAATTGGCGCAGGAATAGAGGTTTTAGAGGGAGGGAAGATGAGAAGCTCAGTTTTAGAGAGGGTGAGATTTAGGAAATGGGAAGTCATCCAGTCGGAGACAGCCAATAGGCTGGCAGTAACACGGTCCAACACCGGAGGAGAGAGATCAAGAGAGGAAAGGTAGACTGTCCGCATGGGCAGGTTAGCATATATATCACATTCCTGGAGAAGCAAGTCATAACTTTCCTAATTTTGATTTTATCGCCATTTCTTTCTATTTCTGTGGTTGTATGTTTCTTGCCTTTTGGTATTTCTACAATTCAGGCAATTACCACACTGATGAAAACCTAATCTTATTCCAAAGTGGTTCATTGGTCCTTTCTTTCCTGGCTTATGTTTAAGTTTCATTTTCAAGTTCTTGGCCACTCTGCAGATAATCCGTGGTACCGTGGGCAGAATTTCCCTCAACATAGGGTGCTTACATAAAATTGGCTGATGTTTTTTGATACTTCTCCTAATTTCTTTATTAAAGGGATTGAACGAGAAGATGAAAGGAACATCCTCCATAAATCCTCCTTTTACTGTAGCCTTCTTCTTCAATAGATCCGATCTATTCATAGTTCTAACATCCATTCTGGTATCTTCCAAGATCTCCTTCTTATAGCCCTTATCCATGAACTCCAAACATAGTATAAGTGATTAAGTGTCGTATTCAGATAAGTCTGTACAATTCCTTTTCATTCACATAAATTGTCCCTTCGGGACAGTATCCAACCATTGGGATAGATGGCAACTTGTACGTTCGATGAACCTATTGCAGTCTACATCTTTAAAATGTGACTTAGTCTTGATCATGTTACCTTCAACATTGGTCTTCAGATCTAGAAAAATAACTTCTTTATCGTTGGAAGTGGATGTTCGACTGATTCCCCTATTGTTATCACCCAAGGTATCAAGAAACTCTTTAAGACTCTCTTCTCCACCTCTCCAAATAAAAAATATATCATCGATATATCTGCGATAAGTCAATAAATGTGCCCTCCAAGTAGGTAATAAAAAGTAATCCCAGTAGGCCATAAATAGATTGGTGAAGCTAGGGGCGAATGACGTCCCCATAGCTATATCTGATACTTGCAAATAGAACTCTTCCTGGAACCAGAAGTAATTATGTTCTAATATCATCTGTATACCACTAAAATATGAGTCAAAGCAGGGACAGTAACTGGTAGGACAGGCCGAATAAGGTGTGAGGGGATGGAATCAAGTGGACAGGTGGTCGGGTAGGAGGACATAAGAAGTACTGTTACATCCTCCTCCGAGACTGTAGAAAATGAAGACATAGTAGTAGAGGGAGCAGGGAGTGAGGGAGTCAGTGGGGTAGAATGGTTAAAGGAGAAGGGCAGTGAATGCAGCAGCATAGTTTGTTTTATATGTAAAAGCATATATTGCCTCTGCTGTAGAACAGAAAAAAAATATTTTGCATTTACCTTTTTATTTTTTTTATTTTTACACATTACATGGTCATGTTTGGTATCATAGTAAAGACTAGACTCTGACCTTTCCAATGACACCTCACTTAACCTTGTGTGCTGCACAATTCAGAGATGCAGGTACCAAAGTCCCCCTGTCCCTCCTCACTGCAGCGCCACGGTCTGTGTTTTGACTTGCGTTGCTTCATAGATACACACTTGCTGGCAGTATGGTAAATGAGGTGAGTTAGTGCAGCATCACTGTTCACTTTATAATTGTAAACTGAATAATAATGCCGTGTTGAGCATTGAGAAAAATATTATTTTTATAGATATTTTATTTTTACATAAATCTAACCTGATTTGATATCACTGGAAAGGCTATAAACTGACCTTTCTAATGATACCTCATATGTCCCTCTAGCCCTTAGGGCTCCAGAGATACAAATCATTGCAAATTGTATAAAACAAAATATATTTTTTTTTTTACACACACAGAAAGGTGCCCCCTTGTGGCAGGCGCCTGTAGGCACATGCCTACTGTGCCTAATGGAAATCCGGCCCTGGGCATGTGGAGAGTGCAGAACTTCAGAAAACAAAGCTTATCCACCACAGGAGAGGGAACATTTACTTAGACAGGAATGTAAAATCAGGGGAGAGGGAAAATAAAATAAAGCACTTTAAATCCAGGAAAAACATTCAAATAAATCACAATGAAGGCTCATCATGACAGAGTAACTGTGACAGCAGGATACTAAATATATCAGACGTAAAAAAACCTTTTGGGAGAGGAGAAGGACTTTATATAAAACATGTATTATAGATGAGGAAAGGGGGATAGTGCTCCTGGATAATATAAAATGTATCAGACCTAAGCCCCTATTATGCAGAGCGGGAGGGGAGATAACACACATTTTATAAAGTCCCTCTCTTCTCCCAGCGCTGCTTGTTATAAAGAGGTTTTTACTATCCAGCCCTCCTCTGTCATTAGCTTTCAGTGTGATTTATTTGAATATTTTCCTTCTCCAGCTGCTTTTATCATCTTGTCTGTCTAATAGACTTGCAAGGATTAAGTAAAGGTTTCCTCTCCTGTGCTGGCTGTCTGTGCTGCGAGTGAGTATTCTGGAGCTCTATCACTGTCAGATGTTTGGGTAGGGGGTCAGGAAGGATTACGCATACAAACCTTTTCTGTAGCTTTGCGATGTTGCTCTCTTCATTGATGGTCTCCTTCACTCAATGTAATATCACAAAAAGGACTGAAACTAAAATGTAGTGTATTTTATTATAGTTTCTTTCGTTTTTTGTACTGAGCAGTTTCGTATCTCTTACATCGTACGAAAACGTATTATCCCAAAATTCGGACTAAATCGTTTTAGTACTAAAACTAATGCACATGTCTAGTTTGGGGTAAAGTTTAGATGAATGTTTCGATGTGGGGCCAAAGGATAGATTTGGGTCTAACCACATACCTAGATATTTGAGGGAAGGGACTGTGGTCAGCGTGCCATTTGATCTTGTCCTGACACATAGATGGGGTGTTTGCAATTTGTGTAGTTTAAGTGCTGTTCCAAAGAGCATCGTTAAAGTTTTGTCAGCATTTTAGAAAAAGTTTGTTATCTGCGATCCACTTTTCTACCTCTGTAAACTGTTCTTGCAACACTGCCTCCAGCTGCAGGAGATCTGGTTTTCTGGTGTGGATTAAGGTGTTGTCTGCGTACATGTGTACAGTTGAGGCTTTGCAGCCGTTGGGAAGATCATTTATGAATATCGTGAATAGTTGGGGGCGAGTATTGAGCCTTAGGGTACACCGCATGTGACTGGGAGGGAGAGGGAGGAGCTGTCAGAAATGGACACATATTGCGACCGATCAGATACATATGATTGAAACCAGGTTAGCGTGCGATCACCAATACTGGAGTTTAAGTTTTTGTAATAGGATGCCATGGTCTACTGTGTCAAAGGCCTTGGCAAAATCAAGGAAGATGATTCCGGTTAGGTTACCTTGTTAAATGCCAGCTTGGATATCATTACAAACGTTTAAAAGGGCAGTTGTAGTTGAATGATTTGGACGAAAGCCTGATTGATCTGGGGTTAAATAGTTCCAATACTGATAATAATCACGTAATTGAGTGTAGGCACATTTTTCCAGAATTTTTGACAGTACAGGGAGCAATGATATCGGGCGGTAGTTGGATACCAAAGTATTGTCTCCACTTTTATGGATAGGTACCACCCTTGCAGTCTTTCAGAGTTTGGGTATGTATCCAGTCACCAGTGATTCATTGATTAGGGTTGCAACAGGTTTTGCAATTGCCGGTGCACTGATTTTCAGCAGCATTGCTGGGATTTGCTGGGATTTCCAGACTGGAATTTCATTTTTTGGTTATGAAGAAGTATAAATAATGACACTGACAGGTACTGGTCTAAAACTGAATATTTCTGAGTTACAGGGTCTTTACACAGTTGGTGGGGCATGACCTGTGTGCGACCTTTCTGATTGCATGTCATTTCCTAGCTTATCAGGGTGGTGGCGCATCCAACAAAATAATTATTAAAAGGCATTTGCTACATCTAGGGGGTCAGAGCCCAGGATGCAGTGATTTATACGAGGAGGCCAAGATATGGTGCATAAACAGGGGGTTTATTGTAAAGATATACAAACAGCAGGAATAACGAGCAATGCAGGAAACAGGACTGTGTCACATTCAGTCACAATGGCGGTACCCGGCGTGCGCCGAATAAAGCCCTGGTACAAGTAAAAAAGCCCCTATATGCAGAGACACAGGACACAACCATAGAAACGTGAAATAAACACAGGGGAACTGGGGACCTCTGCACGGCTATACCAAAGGAGCCGTACACAGAATACCTGAAGGAGTTATACTCCACAACCTGCAGGGAAGGACTTCTATCACAAAAGTCGTGGTCAGCAGGGAGACACAACAAAACAAATGAATATGCAAGTACAGAAAAGGATATCCAATAGATTAGTCAGTGAGTAAGCCAGGAGTCAAAACCAGAATGTTTACCTTATACCGAAGTAGTTAAACAAGCAGAAAATCCATTAGCCAGGCCAGAGGGTCAAAACCATATAATCAGTCAGAACATGAAACAGACGAAGGAGAAACACTTGAACTGATTACATGTAAAACACTGGACATGAACTGGAACCTAGGCTAACTAAAGAAACAACAGACAGATCAAAGAAATAAGGTAAACAATAAAACATAGACTTGACCAGACAGAACAACAGGGAGCTCTCAGGAACATGAAATCAGCAGCAAATAAATACTGAAAATGAACCAGATGCAAGAGCATGGTGATATGGGCCCATGGCTTTATAGAAGGAAGTAATCAGCCCATATCACCAACAGAAGCTAAACGAGCAACTGAAACTAGCTGACACATTAACCCCTGAGCTGCATCTCAGAGAAAGCAACATAGGGAAACACATAGGAACCAAGACATAAGGAATACAGAGGGCAGGGTGACAGGGTTGGAACATGGAAAATGTGACAGACTGGCTGATACTGAATACAGAGGACCGGGGAAATACTGGACACTGATACAAGGAGACAACACTTACACAAGACACGAGACTAGGGATGGGCTGCCGGTTCGAAGTTCGATTCGAACACCGGGACTTTATGGGACATTCGCAAAAAGTTCGAAAACAAAATTTAATTTTTTTAAAACAATTCTTAAAAAAATCTAAAAGTAAAATCTATAAATAAAAAGACTCTTTACTGCAGATTATTATAAGCAACGGTTTATTAGATATTTAATTAAAACGGGAATATATTTTAACATTGAAGCCTATTGGATTCAACATTTCCCACACCTTGTTGCTAAAACATCAGGCAGACGCAGCCCTCTAATCAGGCATTGTAGAGGGCTGCCCGCCGGGGCCTCCCAAGGATCCCCTTGAGGAGCGAGCGGCCGCCGGATAAGAGAGCTGCGACTGTGTGGGCTGGCCAGCCGGGTGCATGTGGCAAAGAGGCAGCGCAGGGAGGGTGCCACTGCACCTGCGGCCACGACAGACCCCCACAACCAGGATCCAGGGACCCCCCACTGACCACCAGACTAAGGTAAGGCGTCACATTTTTAAACAAAATAAAATCCGAGGACATTTTTAAATGTCCCCGGGAACATAAAATATATATATTTTTTTCTTTCTAATACTCACCTGATTCCTGAATCCACCAACAAGCACAGCCTCCCGTCTCCCACGCTGTTAGAAGCTGCATACACCGGGAGGGAGGGAGCGATGCAAAAAAGCGTATCTTCTCACAAGCCACATACAGCGCTCCAGTTAAAGCTAGCGTCAGACTGTAGAGGTGCTGCCCGACAGTGTGCGGAATCATATGTTAGATAAATTATACTGTAAAGGTGCTGCCCGGCACTGTGAGGATTCATATGCTGCATTAATTATACTGTAGAGGTGCTGCCCGGCAGTGTGAGGATTCATATGCTGCATCAATTATACTGTAAAGGTGCTGCCCGGTAGGGATGAGCTGAACACCCCCGTATTCGGTTCGCATTCGAACTCGAACAATTTCAAAAGTTCGCGTTCGAACGCGAACACGGACCGAACTCAATGCAAGTCAATGGGACTCAAAATTTCGGTTTTTAGAGTGCCCTGCAAGAGGGCATATATGCAAGATATTTGCCATGAAAGGAGTATGGGGGTCCGGGTAGTGCCCTGGGGGACAGGAAACAAGGACAAAAAGTAAAAAAATAAGTCATGAAATAAGGGTTAAAAATAAAAACGAAAAATTCCTTCAAATATCGTACGTAGGAGGTCCCCATAACCTGCCCGTGAAGTGGCGGATTTGTAGGATGTATAGAAACATTTAAAAACAAAAAAATGACGTTTCAAATGACGGTAATCGGTTTTCCTTTAATCTATTCATAAACAACTGCTTGGGGCGGCAGTCTGTATTAAAAGAGGAAACCTTTTAGGACATGCAGATCAAGTTTAATGATTTTTTGGCTAAATTATGGTGACTTATGCAGGCTTTGGATGAAAGTAACAATAGGTGCTTTAAAATTGGGACTTTAGTGTTGGCAACAGTGCCGTCACACCGTAACCCCTCTGTGGTATTGTGGAAGAGTGCAGAGTTGGACCCTGCGGTCCAATATTAAAATTATATAAATCTGGTAATATAGGCGTCACTGTCAGTGCAGCCAAATACTGTGCCTTTGGTGGTAGCAAGTGCCTTCGCACCATAACCCTTTTGTGGTATTGTAGAAGAGTGCAGGGTTGGACCCTGCGGTTCAAAAAATTTAAATGATATAAATCTGGTACAGGCGTCAGTGCACCCAAATATTGTGCCTTTCGGTGGCAGCAAGTGCCTTCACACCGTAACCCCTTTGTAGTATTGTGGAAGAGTGCAGTGGTGGAGGTTTTGTGAATGCAGAAGAGATCCCCGATCTATTCAGTTACGTCAGCATCAGGGGATTGATAGCTGCTGATCCAGGACTGATTCATTTTTATAAATTTCAGCCGGTCTACAGAGTCGGTGGACAGACGCACTCTTTTGTCTGTGACAAAACCTCCAGCGGCACTGAACGTCCTTTCAGAAAGCACGCTGGATGAAGGGCAACCTAGTAGCTGCATAGCATATTGGCTAAGTTCTGGCCAGTGATCCAATCTCAACATCCAGTAAGCCAGTGGATCATCTGCTGGAAAGGTATCCAGGTCTGCTCTTGCCCCTAGGTAGTCCTGCACCATACAGTGAAGACGCTGGCAATGGGTGCCTACATTTGACGTCCCTGGGCGTCATTGACTCCTCAAATGGTGACAGTACAGTGCATGCATCCTTGATCATTAGCCACTGCGGGGGGGGGGAACAAGTTGACCTGAACCTGTCCTTGTGCAATACTCACACAGGTACTCGTTGATGGCCCTCTGCTGCTTGTGCAGACACTGCAGCATTACTAATGTCGAGTTCCACCTGGTGGGCATATCACAGATCAGACAGTTTGTGGGAAGGTGGAATTCTCTTTGAATTTCTACAAGGCGAACACTTGCTAGGAATGACCGTCTGAAGTGGCTGAAGACTTTTCTGGCCTGGCTGAGAAGCTCTGCCAGCCCTGGGTACCTGGTTAGGAAATGCTGTACAACCAGATTTAGGATGTGTGCTAGGCATGGTACATGCGTCAACTTACACTGGCATAGGGCAGAGAGAAGGTTGCTGCCATTATCACAGACGACCATTCCCAGCTGAAGCTGGCGTGGTGTTAACCATATCTGCACCTGCCCCTGCAGAGCTGAAAGAATTTCTGGCCCGGTGTGGCTCCTGTCCCCTAAACAAACCAGCTCAAGCACAGTATGGCATATTTTTGCTTGAGCCATAGCGTAGCCCCTGTCGGGTGTCGGTTTAACTGCCACTTTGCCAGAGACACAGAAGGAGGAGGAGGAGGAGGAGGAGGAAGAGGGAGAGGTGGTGGTGGTGGAGCAGACAGACCTCATACAAGCAGCTTTCTGGAGGCGTGGTGGATGAACAAGCTGCAGCACAGAGCCCCATCTTGGATCCCTCTCAGCTGCAATCAGAGTTACCCAGTGTGCCGTGAAGGAAATGTAATGACCCTGTCCATGCTTGCTGGACCACGTGTCTAAAGTCACATGCACCTTGCTGCTGACTGCCTTTCCCAATGACTCCATAACATTGTCTTCCACGTGTTGGTATAGTGCTGGAATGGCCTTCCGTGAAAAGTAATGGCGTTTTGGAACATGCCACTGTGGTACAGCACATTCGGAAAATTCACGGAAGGGAGCAAAGTCCACCAGCTGGAAAGTCAGCAGCTGCAATGCGAGTAATTTTGCTAAGCTGGCATTTAGACGCTGTGCTTGGTGATGGTTGGGACTATGTTTTTTCTTACGCTGCAGCAGCTGGGGCAATGTAATCTGACTGTGTAAATCTTCAGCTGATGGGATGCTGTCACATTGTGAGGAATTACCTGGTACATCCATTACTGTAGCATCATCCCTGTCAGTGGAGGTTGTAGCAGGCAATGACATGGCAGCACATATAGTGGGGGTAGAGACAGATGAGGAGGAGGAGGAGGAGGACCTACGCAAAGTTTTGCACCAACGGGATGCGTGGCAGGTGGTCATATGTCATCTCAAGCACGTGGTACCCATGCGTACGGTGTCTTTCCCACGCTTGAGCCTCATCTGACATAGATTACAAATAGCAACAGTGGGGTCTGCTGCACATTTCTTAAAGAACTCCCAGACAGCAGAGTTCCTGGATGTGTGCTTTGAGACAACAGCGCTCTGTACCTGAGCAGCTCTGACATCTGATGCCTTGGACTGGCTAGTGCTACGGTTGGTCACAGAGGATGTTGTGCCTCGTGTTTGTTGTACATCCTCCTCTTCCTCACTTGACTCCTCTGTTCGATCAGGCACCCAGGTGGAGTCAGTGACCTCATCATCATTGTCATCATCACCCCCTATCTCCTCGTCACTGGAGCCAACTTGGCAGTATGCTGCAGCTGCTGGGGCAACATGAGTGCCAGTTATTTGTGTGCCATGACTTGCACCCCAGCATGTCACTGTCATTGTAGTCAAACCATTCAGCTGACTCCTCCGTGTGTGATAGTGAGGCTACGGCAGGAGTAGCTGTGGACATGGAGGCTGCATTAGATGCTTTGGCAGCTGAGGTGGACTGTAAAGCACTACAAGCCTAGCTGGCAGAGGACTCGGATGACGAGGATGGCCTCGTTAGCCAATCCACCAAATCCTCTGTATGTTGCTGCTGCTTAAGATGGCCAGCACCAGTTAGAAAGGACAAGCGTGCCCCTGCAGAGGATGCACCACGTCCACCACGACCAGAGGCACAGCCTCCCGACACAGAGGCTGCTTGCCCTCTTATCTGTGTCTGGGAGCGTCTGCCTGTCCTTTTTGGTCTTTCTGACATGGTGAGTGATATATAGATTAAATATACAGTATACAGAACTCTGATTCAACTCTGGTATAAAGATTAAAGATTTCCAGAACTCTGGTATAACTCAGTGAGACACCCTGATAGCTGGCAGCCAGTGACAAGACACAAATTTCAATTCGCAGAAATCTGCTCCAAGTCAGTGAGACCCCCTGATAGGATCCCCCTGATAGCTGGCAAAAGTGACAAGACACAGATTACAATTCACATAAATTTGCTAGAAGTATGTGGGACCCCCTGATAGGTGGCAGTGAGAAGACACAGATAACAAGTCTCAGAAACCTCCTATAAATCAGTGAGACCCCCTGATGGGTGGCAGTGACAAGACACAGATTACCTCAATTCCCAGATATTTTGGAGAAATTACTGACCCCCAAAATACTGCGTGGCACTGGCAGGGACAAGACACAGATCACCTCAATTCACAAATATTTTGTAGAAATTACTGACCCCCAAAATACTGCTTGGCAGTGACAAGACACAGATCACCTCAATTCCCAAATATTTTGTAGCAATTACTGACCCCCAAAATACTGGATGTCAGTGAGAACACACAGATTAGAACAATTCCCAGATATTTTTGTAGAAACGAGACCCCCCAGAGACCCCCCCAGTAGCTGTTGGCAGACTGGCAGTGAGAACACACACTAACAACACAACAATCTCCTCTCAAACGCGTGCTGAAGCGCTTTGTAAAACCTTATATAGTGTGCTGCGGGACTTAGCTCTGTGAGCCCATGATTGGACAAAATTTGCCCAAGTAGAACTCTGAGCCGTGATTGCATAGTCTTGAACCTGTCTTGCACCTGACCTGTAGTCAAGTGCAAGGCTGTAGCCAATTACAAGCTTAAGGCCAGTGGAAAAGTGCATTGTGGTCTATTGTGGTGCATTGTGGGCGAACACGCGGCGATCATGCGGAAATGTTTGTAGTTCGCGAACATGCGTACAGGCTATGTTCGATGCGAACTCCGAACCGATTGAAACAAACAGCTCATCCCTACTCTGGAGGGGACCTTGATTTTCGAACTTTTGAGCCCCATTGACTTACATTGCATTTGAATCGTGTTCGCTTTCGAATTCAAACTTTTTCAAATGTTCGAGTTCGAATGCGAACCAAACACGGGGGGTGTTCGGCCCATCACTACAAGAGACAGATGGGACAGGAAGGTAGGTCTTGGCACTGCAGAGGATCTTGGCACCGCAGGAGGCTTGGCAAAGTCTATGATGAAGCAAAGGTTTCCAGAGGAGGGTCCAGGAGCGTGGTCTGTGGCAGCCATGGGTCAATGGGCAGGAGAGATCAAGCAGGTCTATGGCAAGCTGAGGGTCTGGTACACAGACAATGATAGGTAATAGCTTCAGGCAGGTCAGAGGCAAAATGGCAATACATTCAATGAACCAGCACTGGAAGAAGGGGTGTGTCCTGCTTAAATGGAGAATGTGCTCCTGAAGTAAAAGAGGAGCACCTGGTCACTGTAAACAGAGCAGAGGCCTGAGCCATGCTGCTGAAATGGCAGGCCAGGTGCAGTCATCGACGGGAAGCCTGACAGCTGGAAGAGATATACAGTATGATTTTCAGGATGGGTAGAATTCATACAGGGTTATTCACAGAATGCCAAATAGGGTTGCCACCTCTTCTTCAAGCCAAACCTGAACACTCTAGTGTTGGGCTTGGGCGGCCATTTTTTTATAGCGTATACATTATGTGTATATTTACATTGTGTGTATATAATATGTCACGTGGTATGCATGGCATGGCAGACTGGTATTATGGCTGGCAGACTGGTATTATGGCTGGCACACTGGTATTATGCATGGCAGACTGGTAATATGGCTGGCACACTGGTATTATGGCTGGCACACTGGTATTATGGCTGGCACACTGCTAATATGGCTGGCACACTGGTGTGGCTAGCACACTGGTATTATGCATGGCAGAATGGTATGGCTGGCACACTGGTGCACATGGCACACTATTATGGCACACTGGTATTATGCATGGCAGAATGGTATGGCTGGCACACTGGTGCACATGGCACACTATTATGGCACACTGGTATTATGCATGGCTGACTGGTAGGGGTGGCACACTGGTATGGCACACTGGTATTATGCATGGCACACTGGTATATGCATGGCACACTGGTATGGCAAACTGTCTCACCATTTGAACGTATATGTCATAGAGGCTATTATACTAAAGGGTTAATTTCTATATTATGTCAATTAGTGACCTGTATTTTGGATTGGAAAGAATAACTTTATGTTTGTGCATGGTATTCTGACTTACAGAATGATTTAGATGGGGATGTTTGGTTAGATATTTGGGGGTCTGTAAAAAAGGTTTCGGTTCAAGAACAAGCAATAAAATCAATTTATGCATTGGTGTACACCACCCCAGTCCAGTTGGCTAAAATAAAGAAAATATCTATACAAGATTAACAGGGTTATTCAGAGTGAAAAGCAGGAGAATGACTGGAGAATGAAAAATTCTAGGTCAAAATAGCCGATTTGGAAAGTGAGACGAAAGGGAGAATTTTTCTTGTTTGGCTATTTTGACCTAGAATTTTTCATTCTCCAGTCATTCTCCTGCTTTTCACGCTCTCTGAATAACCCTGTAAGATATATATATGAAAAAGATCCAGCAGACAGTGGTGTATATTAGAAGTAGGTTTATTCCATCACCATCAAGTACAGGTGCATCTCAATAAATTAGATTGTCGTGGAAAAGTTAATTTATTTCATTAATTCAGCTTAAATTTTGAAACTTGTATATTAAATAAATTCAATGCACACAGACTGAAGTAGTTTAAGTCTTTGGTTCTTTTAATTGTGATGATTTGGCTCACATTTAACAAAAACCCACGAATTCACTATCTCAAAAAATTAGAATACTTCATCATAAGACCAATAAGAAATACATTTTTAGTGAATTGCTGGCCTAGTATGTTCATTTACTGTAAATGTACTCAATACTTGGTTGGGGCTCCTTTTGCTTTAATTACTGCCTCATTTCAGCGTGGCATGGAGGTGATCAGTCTGTGGCACTGCTAAGGTGCTATGGAAGCCCAGGTTTCTTTGACAGTGGCCTTCAGCTCATCTGCATTTTTTGGTCTCTTGTTTCTCATTTACCTCATGACAATACCCCATAGATTCTCTATGGGGTTCAGGTCTGGTGAGTTTGCTGGCCAGTCAAGCACACCAACACTAGGGATGAGCTGTTCAGTTCGGAGTTCGATTCGAACGTTGGCCGTTCGAAAGGTTGCGAACTTCAAACTTTTTGGGACGTTCACCAAAAGTTCGAAAAAAAAAAAATCATTGAAAAAAGCATAAAAAAATGCTCAAAAAATACTAAAAAAATCGAGAAATAAAGAGACTCTTTACTGCAGAATATTATAAGCAACGGTTTATTAGATATTGGATTAAAACGGGAATATTTTTAACATTGAAGTCTATGGGATAAAACATTCTTGTTACTAAAACATCAGGCAGACACGGCCGTCTAATTAAGCATTGTAGAGGGCAGCCTGCTGGGGCCTCCCAAGGATCCCCTTGAGGAGCATGCGGCCGCCAGATGACAGAGCTGCGACTGTGAGGGCTAGCCACCCGGGTGCATGTGGCAGAGACAGGCGGCGCAGGGAGGAAGCCACTGCACCTGCAGCCACGGAAGACCCTCCCCACAACCAGGATCCAGGGAGCCCCCCACTGACCACCAGGCTAAGGTAAGGCGACTAGACATGTGCATTCGTTTTAGTACTAAAACGATTTAGTCCGAATTTTGGGATAATTTAGTTTTCGTATGACTCAAGAGATACGAAACTGCTCAGTACAAAAAACGAAAGAAACTAAAATAAAATGCACTACATTTTAGTTTCAGTCCTTTTTGTGATATTACATTGATGAGTGAAGGAGACCTGCAATGAAGAGCACAACATCCGAAGTTCTGCACCCTCCACATGCCAATGCAGTAGGATGTTCTATACAGAGAGGGGCATTAATTAATGCAGGAGGATGTTCTACACATTATACAGAGAGGGGCATTAATTAATGCAGGAGGATGTTATATACATCATACAGAGAAAGGTATAAATTGAGGAGGATGTTCTATACAGAGAGGGACATTAATTAATTCAGGAGGATGTTCTATAAATTATACAGAGAGGGGTATTAATTAATGCAGGAGGATGTTCTAAACATTATACAGAGAGGAGCCTTTTTTTTTTGCCCTTTAAATCCAGTGGCTGTGAGCGCTGAGATCGGCTGCTTGTTATATTATCTCTCAGTACAATGTATCAGTCTCAGCTGTTACAGTAACGACTGCTGTTCATCACAGCGCTCAGAGTTTCAGTAAAACAAGGAAACAATATTGTTGTTATAACCTCTTATATATAAAAATATTATTTACTAGTTTTGCTGAAACTCTGAGCACTGTGATGAGCAGCAGTCAGTTACTGTAACAGCTTTGCCTGATACATTGTGCTGAGAGTGAGAGATACTGTAACAAGCAGCGATCTCAGCCCTCTGAGGAGCCTCTACAATAGTAATTGTATCCGCTGGTTTTCGGATGAATGAAATTAGTTTTCATACTAAAGAACTGAAAACGAATTTCTTTAGCAACTAAATAAATTGCAATTTAGGACTAATCCATTAGTTCAAAACGAAATGTTGTGCTGTGCACATGTCTAAAGGCGACACATTTCTAAAAAAAATAAAATATCCGAGGACATTTTTAAGTGTCCCCTGGAACATAAAATAAAACTTTTTTTTTTCTTTCTCTACCTGGCTGAATGTATTTAATTATATATATATATATATAGAAGATACATTCAGCCAGGTAGAGGGGGGTGGCATGTGGGCTGCACGGGGTCTCAGGCAGTGGTTTGGTTTTTTTGTGTATATTTTTAGCAAATTTTATAGGGGAAGGTAAGGGCAGGTATGATTTTATATATATATATATAATATATATATATATATATAGTGTTTAATATTGCAGAAGCCACCCGCACATCATAGCAATTCAAAGAATTGTATCCCAGAGCTCCTGTGCCACATTCCCCATATGCAACAAGGAATTCTGGGTAAGATATGCAAATGACCTCTGTCTCACTTTTACACATCCTGGATCTGTTATTACACAGAACCCTAAAATCAATGCTATGCCACACTGTGGCTTTGTAGCAAAGACAAGGTTATGCAACTGGTCAAAGCCACTCCGAGCCAGGAGGAGGTGAGTAAAGCCCGAGTGTGGCTCGGGGTTACCGTTCGCAGTACTGAAATTTAACCCCGAGTCACACTCGGGAATACCGGCAGGGAGGTTAAAAACATTTTTTTTTTTTAAACTTTTTGTCCTTGTTTCCTGTCCCCCAGGGCACTGCCCAGACCCCATACACATTTTATGGCAAATATCTTGCATATAGGCACTCTTGGAGGGCACTCTAAAAATCAAACTTTCGAGTCCCATTGACTTGCATTGAGCTTGGTTCGTAATCGAGTTCGAACTCGAACTTTTGAAATTGTTCGAGTTCGAATGCGAACCGAACACGGGAGTGTTCGGCTCATCCCTAGCCAACACCATGGTCATTTAACCAACTTTTGGCAGTGTGAGCAGGTGCCGGATCCTGCTGGAAAATGAAATCAGCATCTTTAAAAAGCTGGTCAGCAGACGGAAGCATGAAGTGCTCTAAAATTTCTTGGTAAACGGGTGGAGTGACTTTGGTTTTCAAAAAACACAGTGGACCAACACCAGATGACATTGCACCCCAAATAATTACAGACTGGGGAAACTTAACATTGGACTTCAAACAACTTTGGCTATGAGCTTCTCCACCCTTTCTCCAAACTCTAGGACAGGGGTAGGCAACCTTTCTCTGCTTGAGGGCCAGATGCAACAACTGTGAATGCATTGAGGGCCGCATTCACCTACAAAGCTAATAAATGATGATAATATTGTAATAACGCAGGGGCGGATCCAGACACAAGTTTCGGGGGGGGGCATTCTACCAGTTTTGACCAAGAGCTGGGGTTGGGTTCGCAGTGGCAGGTGGATATATTTGCCCCAGCTCACATGGATATATATATATTGCCCCCAGCTCACATGGGTATCTATATATATTGCCCCCAGTTCACATGGGTATCTATTTACCCCAGCTCACATGGATATACTGCCCCAGCTCGCATGGATACACTGCCACAGCTCACATGGATATTGCCCCAGCTCACATGGATATTGCCCCAGCTCACATGGATATTGCCCCAGCTCTCATGGATATGCCCCAGCTCTCATGGATATGCCCCAGCACGCATGGATATACTGCCCCAAGCTCTCATGGATACTGCCCCAGCTCACATGTATATTGCCCCAGCTCTCATGGATATGCCCCAGCTTTCATGGATATGCCCCAGCATGCATGGATATACTACCCCAAGCTCTCATGGATACTGCCCCCAGCTCTCATGGATATGCCCCCAGCTCTCATGGATACTGCCCCAGCTCTCATGAATATGCCCCAGTTCTCATGGATATGCCCCAGTTCTCATGGATATGCCCCAGCACACATGGATATACTGTCCCCCAGCCCTCATGGATATGCCCCAGCACGCATGGATATACTGCCCCAAGCTCTCATGGATACTGCCCCAGCTCACATGTATATTGCCCCAGCTCTCATGGATATGCCCCAGCTTTCATGGATATGCCCCAGCACGCATGGATATACTGCCCCAAGCTCTCATGGATACTGCCCCAGCTCTCATGGATACTGCCCCCAGCTCTCGTGGATATGCCCCCAGCTCTCATGGATACTGCCCCAGCTCTCATGAATATGCCCCAGTTCTCATGGATATGCCCCAGTTCTCATGGATATGCCCCAGCACACATGGATATACTGTCCCCAAGCTCTCATGGATATGCCCCAGCACGCATGGATATGCCCCAACACGCATGGATATACTGGCCCCAGCTCACCTCCTGCTGCCACTTGATAGTCTCCCTCTGAGTGTCCGGCGGCATGGAGCTTGGGCGCTCACCTGGGGGAGCCACGTGACTAGCCACGATCTTGCGAGAACTCGGCTGGCGACGTGGTTCCCCCAGGTGAGCGCCGAAGCTCCATGCCGCCGGATGCTCAGAGGGAGCCGAACACGCGGCGCAAAGCAAGTGCCGCCACCACCGCTGCCCCTGTTGTTAAGGCCCACGGGTCTCTGTGATAAAACCTAGGACACCCAGACCGCGATAAAAATCCAAAACTGGAATTTCGGATTTTTATCGCGGGCCGGGTGTCCGTGATTTTATCACAGACACCCGCGGGCCTTAACAACAGGGGTGGCGGGCCATATACAGCCAACAGGCCGTAGGTTGCCGACCCCTGCTCTAGGAGTTTGGTTTCCAAATGAAATACAAAACTTGCTCTCATCTGAAAAGAGGACTTTGGACCACTGGGCAACTGTCCAGTTCTTCTTCTCCGTAGCCCAGGTAAGACGCCTCTGACATTGTCTGTAGTTCAGGCGTAGCTTAACAAGAGGAATACGACAACTGTAGCCAAATTCTTTGACACGTCTTTGTGTAGTGGCTCTTGATGCCTTGAACCCAGCCTCAGTCCATTCCTTGTGAAGTTCATTCAAATTCGAACTGATTTTGCTTGACAAGTCTCTCAAGGCTGCGGTTCTCTCAGTTGGTTGTGCATCTTTTTCTTCCACACTTTATCCTTCACCTTGGCTTTCTGTTAACATGCTTGGATATAGCACTCTGTGAAGAACCAGCTTCTTTGGCAATGAATGTTTGTGGCTTACCCTCCTTTTGAAGGGTGTCAATGATTGTCTTCTAGACCAGTAGTTCTCAACCCTGTCCTCAAGTACCCCCAACTAGGGATGGGCAGGCGGTTCGATCCGAACATGAGTTCAATTCGAACATTTCCGCGTGTTCGCCGCGTGTTCGCCCACAATGGACCACAATGCACTTTTCCACTGACCTGAAGCTTGTAATTGGCTACAGCCTTGCACCTGACCACAGGTCAGGTGCAAGACAGGTGCAAGACTATGCCAATCACAGCTCAGAGTCCTGATTGGGCAAATTTTGCCCAATCATGGGCTCACAGAGCTAAGTCCTGCAGCACACTATATAAGGCTTCCCAGCAGCCCCAGCACGTGTTTTTTTTCCAGGAGTGAGAGGAGATTGTTCATTCAGTGTGTCTCACAGACGTCTAGCAGATTTCTGTGAATTGTAATCTGTGTCTTCTCACTGCCAGCTATTGGGGTCTCACTTTCTTCTAGCAGATATCTGGGAATTGTAATCTGTGTCTTCTCACTGCCAGCTATTGGGGTCTCACAGACTTCTAGCAGATATCTGGGAATTGTAATCTGTGTCTTCTTACTGCCAGCTATTGGGGTCTCACAGACTTCTAGCAGATATCTGAGAATTGTAATCTGTGTCTTCTCACTGCCAGCTATCAGGGGCTCCCACATACTTCCAGCAGATATCTGGGAGTTGTAATCTGTGTGTTGGCACTGCCAGCTGCTGCCAGGCTATCAGGCTGTATCACTGATTTATAGCATTGTTCTGGAAAATCTGTATATCTTTAATCTAGTTCTAAATACCATACAATAACACAGTTTAATCAGAGCTCATCTGTTTATCTATTCAGAGTAGAATCTGGGTGTTGCCAGCTATCAAGGTGTATCACTGACATATAACATTGTTCTTGAAAATTTGTATATCTTTTAATCTATATATCACTCACCATGTCAGAAAGACCAAAAAGGACAGGCAGACGCTCTCAGACACAGATAAGAGGGCAAGCAGCCTCTGGGTCGGAAGGCTGTGCCCCTGGCTGCCGTGGACGTGGTGCATCCTCTGTAGGGGCACGCTTGTCCTTTTTTCTAACTGGTGCTGGCCGTCTTAAGCAGCAGCAACATACAGAGGAATTGCAGGATTGGCTAACCAGGCCATCATCATCCTCTGAGTCCTCTGCCAGCCAGGCTTGTAGTGGTTTACAGTTCACCTCAGCTGCCAAAACAGCTAATTCAGCCTCCATGTCCACAGCTACTCCTGCCGTAGCCTCACTATCGCATACAGAGGAGTCAGCTGAATTGTTTGACTACAATGACAGTGACATGCTGCTTGAGGATGCGCAACAACTACAGTGCTCAGGTTCAATCTCTGAGGTTGAGGAAAGGAGTAAAATCAACCTAGAGGAAGGGGGTGCCGGTGACACACAAATAACTGGCACTCATGTTGCCCCAGCAGCTGCAGCATACTGTCAAGTTGGCTCCAGTGATGAAGAGATAGGGGGTGATGACAATGATGATGAGGTCACTGTCTCCACCTGGGTGCCTGATCGAACAGAGGAATCAAGTTAGGAGGAGGAGGCACAACAAAAATGAGGCAGAACGTCCTCTATGAGCAACCGTAGCCAGTCCAAGGCATCAGATGTCAGAGCTGCTCAGGTGCAGAGTGCTGTTGTCTCGCAGCACACTTCCAGGATCTCTGTTGTCTGGGAGTTCTTCACGACATGTGCAGCAGATAGCAGCATTGCTATTTGTAATCTATGTCAGAAGAGGATCAAGCATGGGAAAGACATCAGACACTTGGATACCACGTGCTTGAGGCGACATATGACCACCTGCCATGCACCCCGTTGGCACAACACTTTGCATAGGTCTTCCTCCTCATCTGTCTCTACCCCCACTATATGTCCTGCCATGTCATTGCCTACAACCTCCACTGACAGGGATGATGATACAGTAATGGGTGTACCAGGTCCTTCCTCTGAATCTGCCAGCATCCCATCAGCTGCAGATTTATGCAGTCAGATTTCGTTGCCCCAGCTGCTGCAGCGGAAGAAAAAATATTGTCCCAACCATCCACATGCACAACGTCTAAATGCCAGCTTTGGCAAAATTACTCGCATTACAGCTGCTGCCTTTTCAGCTGGTGGACTCTGCTTCCTTCCGTGAATTTGCCAAATGTGCTGTACCACAGTGGCAGGTTCCAAAACGCCATTTCTTTTCACGGGAGGCCATTCCAGCACTATACCAGCACGTGGAAGACAATGTTATTGAGTCCTTGGAAAAGGCAGTTAGCAGCAAGGTTGCACATTACTTTAGACATGTGTTCCAGGAAGCATGGACAGGGCCGTTACATTTCTTTCACGGCACACTGGGTAACTCTGCTTGCAGCTGAGAGGGATCCAGGACGGGACTCTGTGCTGCAGCTTGCTCATCCACCACGCCTCCAGAAAGCTGCTTATATGAGGTCTGTCTGCTCCACCACCTCTCCCTCTTCCTCATCCTTCTCTGTCTCTGGTGAAGTGGCAGTTAAACCGACGCGTGACAGAGGCTATGCAATGGCTCAAGCAAAAAGATGCCATACTCTGCTTGAACTGGTTTGTTTAGGGGACAGGAGCCACATGGGCCAGAAATTCTGTCAGCTCCGCAGGGGCAGGCATAGAGATGGTTAACACCACGCCAGCTTGAGCTGGGAATGGTCGTCTGTGATAATGGCAACAACCTTCTCTCCGCCCTACGCCTGGGTAAATTGACGCATGTACCATGCCTAGCACATGTCCTAAATCCGGTGATACAGCATTTCCTAACCAGGTACCCAGGGCTGGCAGAGCTTCCCAGCCAGACCCGAAAAGTCTGCAGCCACTTCAGACGGTCATTCCCAGCAAGTGTTTAGCTGCCAGAAATTCAAAGAGAATTCCACCTTCCCACAAACCGTCTGATGTGTGACATGCCCACCAGTTGGAACTTGACATTGACAATGCTGCAGCGTCTGCACAAGCAGCAGAGGGCCATCAATGAGTACCTACAGTATGTGAGTATGGCACAAGGACAGGTTCAGGTCAACTTGTTTTTTTTCCCCCACGTAGTGGCTGATGATCAAGGATGCATGCACTGTACTGTCACCATTTGAGGAGGCAACGAGGATGGTGAACAGGGACAGTGCATGCATCAGTGATAGAATTCCTTTAGTGGAGCACACTCTGCAGGGAATTATAGATGTGACACTAGAGGCAGAGCAGCGGGAGGAAGAGGAGGCCTTCCCTAGCTCTCAAGGCCCCAGTCTTTCTGCAGACAGCATTCCAGCGGGTCAGATCAGACAGGAGGATCCTCAGATCTGACAGGAGGAAGATGAGGGGGATGAGGAGGAATATTTAAGTTGTGGGGGCATTGAAGGTGGGGATTCCTCAAGTGAGGGTTTTGTGTCCCCAGAAACCCAAGAACTAGTACGTGGCTGGGAGGAGGTAGTGCACGATACGGTCATCCTCAGCGACCAGGAACACTCTGAAGCTAATGCCACCTCCAACCTACGCTGCATGGGCTCCCTTATCCTGCAAAGCCTGCTAAAGGACCCCAGGATTCGTGCTATCAAGGAGAGGGATCATTACTGGTTGGCAACCCTTCTTAATTTACGATACTAGGGTAAGGTTGCAGAGCTCATCCTGCCCTCACAGAGGGAGCACAGGATGAAACAACTTGAGGACGCTCTAAAGCGACACTTGTGTAACACCTTTCCAGACACTGGTAGGTTACCAACTGATGACACAGGTGCTTCTGAGGCTGCTGTTTATCAGAGGAAGAGCGGTGAAGGGGGCCGCTTCACTGATGCCTTTTCCAATTTTTTTAGTCCACGACGCCCAGGGATGTCAAATGTAGGCACCCAATTGCCAGCGTCTTCACCATATTGTGCAGGACTACCTAGGGGCAAGGGCAGACCTGGATACCTTTACAGCAGATGATCCACTGGCTTACTGGGTGTTGAGATTGGATCACTGGCCAGAATTTAGCCAATATGCTATGGAGCTACTAGGTTGCCCTTCATCCAGCGTGCTTTCTGAAAGGACGTTCAGTGCTGCTGGAGGTTTTGTCACAGACAAAAGAGTGCGTCTGTCCACCGACTCTGTAGACCGGCTGACATTTATAAAAATGAATCAGTCCTGGATCAGCAGCTATCACTCCCCTGATGCTGATGTAACTGAATAGATCGGGGATCTCTTCTGCATTCCAAAACCTCCAACACTTCACTCTTCCACAATACCTCAGAGGGGTTACGGTGTGAAGGCACTAGCTGGCACCAAATGCCCAATATTTGGGTACATTAACGTGTGTACCAGATTCATATCATTTTAATATTTGACGGCAGGGTCCACCCCTGCACTCTTCCACAATACCTCAGAAGGGGTTACGGTGTGAAGGCACTAGCTGCCACCAAATACCCAATATTTGGGTGCACTGACACTGATGCCTGTACCAGATTCCAATCATTTTAATATTTGAATACAGAGTCCACCCCTGCACTCTTCCACAATACCTTAGTGGGGTTACGGTGTGAAGGCACTAGCTGTCACCAATGGCCCAATATTTGGGTGCACTGACGCGTGTACCAGAATCCAATCATTTTAATATTTGAATGCAGAGTCCTCCCTTGCACTCTTCAATACCTCAGAGGGGTTATGGTGTGAAGGCACTAGCTGGCACCAAAAGTCCAATTTTAATTCACCTGTTCTTACTTTCGTCCAAAGCCTGCATAAGTTTCACCATAATTTAGCCAAAAAATCACTAAACTTGTTCTCGTGTCCTAAAACGTCTCCTCTTTTCATATAGGCTGCCGCCCCAAGCAGTTGTTTATGAATAGATTAAAGGAAAAACATTTACCGTCATTTGAAATATAATTTTTTTTCTTTTTAAATGTTTCTATACATCCGACAAATCCGCCACTTCACGGGCAGGTTATGGGGACCTCCTAGGCATGATATTTGAAGGAATTTTTCGTTTTTATTCTTAACCTTTATTTCATGGAAAAATCACTGTTCCTTTAAAAGCGTATTTTTTTAACCTTTTTTTCTTTGTTTCCTGTCCCCCAGGGCACTACCCGGACCCCCATACACCTTTTATGGCAAATATATCTTGCATATATGCCCTATTGCAGGGAACTCTAAAAATCGAACGTTCGAGTCGCATTGACTTGCATTGAGTTCGGATCGTGTTCGCGTCCGAACTCAAACTTTTGAAATTGTTCGAGTTCGAATGCGAACCAAACACGGGTGTTCGGCTCATCCCTACCCCCAACAGGCCAGATTTTGCAAATCACCTTGGGGAAATGCAGACTGAATCCTTCAATCACTGTGCTGCAAATCATATCACATGTGCTGTGCTTCAGATATCTGGCAAACGTGGCTCGCTAGGGGTACTCAGGGCTGGACTGGAACAAAAACTCAGTCCTGGACTTCATCCAGACCGGCCCACTTTAATTATGCAAACATGCACAAAAATAATTTATAAACCAACCGGATTGCTCACGGTATCTGTAGAACGATTGGTTGCTTTTTCTTGACGTCAGTCAAAAATAACGGACCATGTCGACACTACCGCATCTACCGTTGGAAAGTACGTCTGTTGTGCACGGACGCACAGTCCGCACAGAAAGCGCTCGTCTGTCTCTAGCCTCACTCTGCAGCAACTCCGGTATCTGTAGAGCGAAATAAAGTCCCCAGTCTCCCTCTGCGATCACTTTGAGGACCTGCAGAATCTCGTGAGGTGAAATCCTGCAGGTCATGTGACCCGGGAGTCAAAGCCTCAATGGAGTCTTATGGACTCCAGGAGGGGATGCTCAGGGTGGCGCATTAGCGCTGCCTTACGGGGCAGGCTGCAGAATTAGCTCCTGCCCCATAATATGGAGCTAAAACAGGGATGCTATAAGGAGAAACCTGCAGGCGCTGGTTTTCCTCCTTAGTGTCCCCATTTTAGCAGGCAGCATGTAATACTGCCCTTAGGACAGTATTACAAACTTGGTGTTAACTTAACCAGAGCTGTTGTAAACTTAACAACTCCAAAGAATATGGGCCCTATTCAGGGCCGGCTCAAGCCATTGTGCTGCCTGGAGCGATGGATGAAATGCTGCCCCCCCTGAAGAGAAGGGAAAAACCAAACACATGACCTGTATGAATGTATCACAGAGCTCGCAGCAATAAAACTCACAGTAATGTGCGGTGTGTATGAACGTATCACAGCACTCCACAGCAATAACACTCACAGTAATGTTCAGTATGTATGAGCATATCACAGAGCTGCACAGCAATAAAACTCACAGTAATGTGTGGTGCGCAGAGCAGGTGCAAGGATGAAATGCTGCCCCCCCTAAAAAAAACACTGCCACATACGTCCATTATGTTAATATATACAGTATATGCATCCAGGAAGCGCTGCATCTTACTCAAATATCCAGTCTACTAAAAAGCATTCATAGGGGTTTCGTCACTGTGCTCAGGTACACCCTGATGACAGGTGATATGGTCCTGACTGTCCCCCACGTAACACACATGGCAATGCAAAGGGTAAACCTGAAAACCCCACAACCTGAAGAGGTTAAAATGAGAAAAGATATTTATTGTGGTTTGGAGTCAAAGACCAAATGGTGAATTTGTAGATTACTATTAACCCTTAATGGCTTTGCGTTAATTAAGGGCTCTTTTAGGCACACTATTATTAACCCTTTCACATACTATTATTAACCCTTTCTGCCTCACACTGTTAATGCTAATTTCAGATACATAATCGTATTAACCCATTCAGCTCTGCACTATTAACCCTCTCCTTCAAATATTCTACTAACCCTTTCAGCCACACCCAACCATTAACACTTTTAGTTGCAAACTATTAACCATTTCAAACATACACACTCTACTGTAATCCTTTGTCACACACTCCTATTAACCCTTTAAGCCACACACTATTATTGAACCTCTATCACAGCTACACTTCAGACTAGTATTAACATTAACCCTTTCAGTCACACACTTCATTGAGCCCTTTCATCAACAAACTACAACTGACCCTCTGTTATGCACTATTATTAACCCTTTCAGTCACACACTATTATTAACTATTTCAAACAAACATTTCTACTTAGCCTTTCAGTCATACTCTAAAGTTAACCCTTTAAGTCATCCACTTCTGTTTACCCTTTCAATCACACACCACTTTTAGTCATTGTTACAGCCTGTTATATATATTGTGCAGAAAGGGTTCCTTTATAATCACTGTTTTAGAAATAGTTTGAAATAAGGAGGATGATGCATGATAAGTGGAGAGTTATTTTTTTTTGGATGGGGGTTGTGCTTGTAAACATCTTTTTTAAAGTCAGATGTGGGATCTTTGTAGGAATTACAGCTTGCTTTCTGCTAGAAAATGCAGAGTATGTTTGGTCAAGTGATTTATTGCCCTTTTAGGACCTCACTGAACTCCTTAAGCAGATGCAGCTTTGAGGACCTCTGTGCAGTCATTGATTGATTTTCCCCTGTCACAGGAGTTGCAGAAGGTGGTGGGGGCTCAGTTGTTTTGTTGTTTGTTTTTTTCACTTGTGGCTTATCCAGAGGCGCGTTCAATACCTCAGCCGCTGCAAGTGCTAAGTTAGAAACTTGCCATTGAACGCCGTTCTGCCGCTCAGCGCTCAGCACTGCTAACTTAGCACTTGCAGCGACTCAAGGAGATGCTGTGAGTAGCTGAGTGTGACGTAGTAAAGATGGCCGCCGCCATGAAGCAAGTAAAATTCAGTACGACAATGTTAATTTTGAGGTTTTTGTTCACCAAAGCACAAAATATTTATTTATTATTTACCCCTGCACATAGACATATATTACGGTTCAATTATATATATTTTTTCAGAAGTAACCATTACGTTTATTCAATAAAAACTATCATTTGTGGTGTGTGCATACAAAACGGAATTGTGCTGACTGCTTTTAGTTATTTCAAAGATGGCCTCAGTCTCTGTTTCTGCTAATAAAACATAAAATAAAACATAGATCCTATGTTTTATTTTATGTTTTATTTTGTACAACCCCAATAAATATTTTCTACTGCGAATATATTGGATGGTGTTCTGCTGGTTCCTGTGGCGGCAAGGATTTCCAGATCCTAATTCCGAGAACAGCAGATGTGGGGCAAAATCATCGTTGATACGATAAGTTTTAAAGATTTTATATCTTGTGAGTGCAATCCAAACTAGGGGCATTTCTTGTCAAATGTTATGTCTGTATGCACTTTGAGTTGTTGTTTTATACCTCTATAGATTCCCATCATATCATATTTATTTAATTAACAGATCAGGCAGGCTGACTGGTGTCAGAACCAGACACAGAATCAGGGGGAATAAGAGGCTTTTCTCTTTTCTGGTTCTGCTCATGTTTGGGTCTGCCAGCCAGCCAGCCTGTCACTCAGTGCATCAGAGCTGAGACAGGTGATTAGATTTGGAGGAGAAGGCAGCAGGGCAGTCCCAGAACCCACAGTAATGAACCTGCCTGGTCACTTATGAAGAGAAGCTGCTCTTGGGTTTTGGTCCTTCCTGACGAGGTGCTGCTTTCCTTCCTGCTCCTGGGGTCACAAGGTCGCAGTCTGTTTACTCAGAGGCAGCTCACAGCCCAGACACACATGACTGCATTTTTTTAAAAAAGCTGTGAAAAATGTGCCGCCTGGAGCAATTGATCCATTGTGCTCCAGGGACGGGCTGGCCCTGGCCCTGGCCCTATAACAATCTTGTTAGCGTTACTGCTCACATATCTGAGCACTATGTTAAGTGCCTTCAACGCCTGTCCCAACGGGTTAAAAATCCATTAGCATATCGGTGATTGCGATACCTTGTGTGAGTTTACTGTACTTCGCGCTCCCTATGCTTAATTTAGGGGAGTGCAATCAGTAATTCGCTTTAGGATTACAAAGTCCTAACGCTAATTACTGGACCACTGCGGTTAACTGAAAAGTTAGCACCAGCTTCTAGTAGTGGTTAACGGATTCTGCTTCTGTAGAATCAGTCAGCACCAGCAGATAATCCCCCCAAAAATCATATACTCACCTCGCATCCTGCGGAAAAAACAACAGCCTGATTCACGCCTCTGGCTGCTGAGTGCAGAGTGTGACTGGGGACAAATAGTCTCCAGTCTCCCTCCATGAATCACTCCGCGGCCGTGCACGATCTTGTAAGAGCAAGATCATGCAGGGCTCACGACCCAACAGAACAACTCTCCATGGAGTCCTATGGACTTCTGTAGGTGCTATCGCGGGGGCACGTTTGTGCTGCCATGAGTATCCACTGGGGTTAGCTCTGCATTACGGGGCAAGCTGTTGAAAAAACGCCTGCCCCGTAATATGGTGTTAAAATGGGATGCTACGGGCAGGGCCAGATTTATACCGAGGCAGATTAGGCATGTGACTAAGGGCGCCTGCCACAAGGGGGCACCTTGCTCTGTAAAAAGAAACACAATTTTTTTAAATAATTTCCAGTCATTTAGACCACTGTATCACTGGAGCCCTAAGGGCTAGAGGGACATATGAGGTATCATTGGAAAGGTCTGATTATGTCCTTTCCAGTGATACCAAATATAACCAGGTTAGATTTATGTACAATAAAATAACAAAATAAAATATTTATTTTTTTCTAAAGCTGCACTATTATTCAGTTTACAATTATAAAGTAAACAGTGATGCTGCGCTAACTCACCTTCTCACTTCCCACACTGCCAGCAAGTGTGGAGCTGATGATGCAATGCATTGTTTCATCGATAACCTAGACGTGGCACAGCATTGAGGAGAGCCAGAGGGACTTTGGAACCTGCATCTCTGAATTGTTCACCCCACAAGGTTAAATGAGGTGTCATTGGAAAGGTCAGAGTCTGGTCTTTACAATGACACCAAACGTGAGCATGTAATGTGTGAAAATAAGAAATGTAGCTGCAAATTCGTTTTCTCTGTTCTACGGCACAGGCAATATATGCTTTTACATATAAAAAAAACAATGGCACTGAACTAACTCAACTAAGGCAACAGATTCTGCCTGAACTTTAATTTGAGGGCAGAGAGAAACAGTTTTTCAATTTTTTTAAGATGGGTTTTCTATTAGTTTGCCCCAGAATGAAAATGTAAAAAGTCATTTTGGCATGTTTCCTTTTTTTTTTTGGGGGGGGGGTAGGGGTGCTCCACATTTATGTGCCTACAGGCTCCTGAGATGCAAATATGGCCCTGGCTACTGGACAACCTGGCGAGCCCAGTGTATCACTGTGCATTATACCGCAGTATCCCCAACCATAGGCATCTCTACAGGGGGGCAAGAGGGGCATTTGTCACCCTAGGTTATTCCTTGCCCCCCATGTGCCCCCCCCCCACCAGAAGTCAGCATCCAGCTTCCCACACTTTTACAGACTGCCGTATCTCCATCCGTGTGCATCGTATATGGACGGTCTAAGTGTCATTGGAAAGGGCAGTTCTGGGGGACTTCTCCCATACATACATTCACCATCTAAGAAAAAGGAATCTATCTCAAAAAGAAAGAAATAGATACATAGTACAGTACTGTAATTCAAAGGGAGAATGATGTACAAAAAAAAAGGCACACTCACGTGCCCTAGAACCTCCTTTCTAGGTGGTTCGATAGTGACGCCTAGGACCTCTTATCGTCTGAGGGGGTCCCACCTCGTAACTCCTGATCGGATCCAAATTCTGCCGGACTTCGTGATATGTTCGCGTATTCCTGTTCAACTTAACAGGATCAGAAATGTCTCAGAAAGAAGGGTAAATAAATGGGGAATTATTTAATCGTGTAGAGTTTATCTATACTTGATTGAAAACTATTAATTGTTCTCTTCTTATTGCCTGTTTTTCTACAAGCAATACACTGCCCACATCCATAAAAGCCTGGAGTCAATCTAAACATTTCTTTATTCGTAATGGCCTTCTCCATCTTAAAATGATTTTTAACCAAATCCTTTTTTAACGTTTTGCTCCTCCTAAATATAATCGTAGGTTTATCCAGCAGTATTTTATTTAAAACTGGGTCCCTTTTCAAAATTGGACAGTGTTTCTTAATTGATTTCTTGATTATATTTATATTATAGAAACATAGAAACATAGAAAAATGTTGGCAGATAAGAACCTTTCGGCCCATCTAGTCTGCCCAATTACATGGATACTTTACCTGGATTTATCTTTTGTTTAGGATAGCCTTATGCCTATCCCATGCTTGCTTAAATTCAATTACTGTTTTGGCCTCTACCACTTCAACTGAAAGGCTGTTCCATGTATCCACCACCCTCTCAGTAAAATAATGCTTCCTGGTGTTACTTTTAAACCTTTGCCCCTCTAATCTAAGACTATGTCCTCTTGTTTTGCTACTTTGTTTCCTTTTAAATATACTCCCTTCCTCTACCTTGTGGATTCCCTTTACGTATTTAAATGTTTCTATCATATCATGTCTGTCTCGTCTTTTTTTCAAGCTGTACATGTTAAGATCATTAAGCCTTTCCTGGTAACTTTTCTCCTTCAAGCCGTACACCATTTTAGTAGACCTTCTCTGAACTCTCTCTAAGATGTCTATATCCTTCTGGAGATACGGTCTCCAGTACTGCACACAGTACTCCAAGTGAGGTCTCACCAGTGCTCTGTACAGTGGCATGAGCACTTCCCTTTTCCTACTGCTAATACCTCTCCCTACACAACCAAGCATTCTGCTAGCATTTCCTGCTGCTCTATTACATTGACTACTTACCCTTAGATGCTATGAAATAATAACCCCTAAATCCCTTTCCTCAGATGTTGAGGTTAGGACTGTATCAAATATTCTATATTCAGCCCTTGGGTTTTTACGTCCCAGGTGCATTATAATCCAGAATAAAAGGGACATTGTTAGTTGCATTATAATTACGTTGTTTGTAAGAAGTTTCTGAGATTGAATCGTGAAATTATCAGTGTCAGTACAGTTTCTCCTGACGCGCATTAATTGTCCCCTTGGTATTGCTGACAGCCAAGGGGGGTAATGATTACTGTCAATTGGTATGTAACTATTTACATTAACTTGTTTAAAATGAGTCTTAGACTTAAGGACCCCTTTATCCACATAAATGTTTAAGTGCAAAAAATCAACTTCTTTACTAATGGTTGAATCCAGTTTAATCCCCAATTGATTATTAAGTTGCCTTATAAACTCAACCAATGATTCTCTTTCCCCTTTCCACACAATCAGGATATCATCTATATAACGTCAGTAGAGGACGAGATTCTGCTCCCAGCCATGCCCTGCCCATACCACACCGGATTCCCAGTGGGCCATGAACAGATTGGCATAACTGGGAGCGAACCTCATCCCCATAGCCATTCCATACCGTTCCAGCAGTTACATACCAATTGACAGTAATCATTACCCCCCTTGGCTGTCAGCAATACCAAAGGGACAATTAATGCGCGTCAGGAGAAACTGTACTGACACTGAAAATTTCACGATTCAATCTCAGAAACTACTTAAAGATTTTATTGAAAAGGGTTATAAAGAACAACATCTAGAACAAACACGTGAGGAAGTCCGTAATATGGACAGGCAAAGTCTTTTAGAATATAAACAACATAATTATAATACAACTAACAATGTCCCTTTTATTCTGGATTGTAATATAAATAATAATATAATCAAATCAATTAAGAAACACTGGCCAATTTTGAAAAGGGACCCAGTTTTAAATAAAATACTGCCGGATAAACCTACGATTATATTTAGGGGGAGCAAAACGTTAAAAATGGATTTGGTTAAAAATCATTTTAAGATGGAGAAGGCCATTACGAATAAAGAAATGTTTGGATTGACTCCAGGCTTTTATGGATGTGGGCAGTGTATTGCATGTAGAAAAACAGGCAATAAGAAGAGAACAATTAATAGTTTTCAATCGCTACACGATTAAAGAATTCCCCATTTATTTACCCTTCTTTCTGAGACATTTCTGATCCTGTTAAGTTGAACAGGATACGCGAACATATCACGAAGTCCGACAGAATTTGGATCCGATCAGGAGTTACGAGGTGGGACCCCCTCAGACGATAAGAGGTCCTAGGCGACACTACCAAACCACCTAGAAAGGAGGTTCTAGGGCACGTGTGTCTTTTTTTTTGTACATCATTCTCCCTTTGAATTACAGTACTGTACTATGGATCTATTTCTTTCTTTTTGAGATACATTCACCATCTAAGAAAAAGGAATCTATGTATGGGAGGAGTCCCCCATTAGAGACTTAAAGGCGTACATTTGGTGTCTTGAAGACTCCTCGTTTGACTCACGGACCATTCATTCATCTGCGTCTAAATCAACTATTCACTTGGTGATATTAATTTGCTGTACTCGTTTATCATTTATGTGTATATGTTTCCTATGTGCTCCCATATACTTCGGTATTTAATTTATAACAATTAGGAGTGGAGGATACACTTATCCGGTGAGCTGCAATACCAATCGACTCATCATAATATCTAGCGCCTATACACTCACCTTTTTAGGTTTTCTATACAAAAATTCATCATTGCATCACATTACTCTGGGGTTTTGGAATCTTATTTATATATATATACTTTTTAGGGCACTATTACCTGGTGTGAGCTAACCCTTGTGTCGGCATGGTTTTGCGTTAGCGCCAGGTTAATTGAGTCTAACGCCGGACCAACAGATCGTTTGCCTCTTGCTACAGACGGGAAAAATCACTTAGCGCGTCGCTATTAGCGATTTGTACTGCAAGCTTACTGTACTTTCACCATCCTTTACTTAACACGGGCAGCGCTAGAGATCTCTAGCAATTTTGTAATCAACAGATCACTTGGTGCCAGCGCTAATTTTTAAATAACAGATCCTGGCCCAAAATTAACAGGCGATCGAAAGGAATGCAGCACAGGTGTTCTCTTGGTCCCATACACCATAGTAATGGAACTGGTCAGCAATGTTGTTGCAGAAGGCTTTATTATTCTATAGATGGATCCTTTATGTATCCTTTATCCACATATGGTATATCCTAATTCTAATGAATTGCCTAATTGACTGCGGTATCTTATGTGCCCCCCCTAAATATTGTTCCTAGAGTGGCCACTGTCCCCAACCCATCGACCCCATACACCAGTTCCTGCAATTATGCCGAGTCCTACAGGAACCCTCAGGCTGGGTTCACACCTGAGTGTATCTCATATGCGCGTTTTTTGTCGAGCGTTTTATGAGCGTTTTTGACCATTAGAAACACGCGTCGTACGTGCGGTTTTTGAAGTCTATGGCCGCAAACGAGCTGTAATACGCCCCAAAGAAGCTCCTGTACTTCTTTGGGCATAGGGCGTTTTACAGTGCGTTCCTACGCGCTGTAAAACACCCAGGTGTGAACCATGCCCATAGTAAATAATGGGATTTCAGTGTTTGAGCATTTTACAGAGTGTTGGAACGCACTGTAAAACGCCCAGGTGTGAACCAGGCCTTAGTGTGTTAACATCCCCAATCTAGCACAGATTTTGTTTGTATCTGTATGGCCCCAGAGAGGCCTCTAGCGAGCCCAGTGTATCAGTATTGTTTATACAACACAGCTTGATTTGTTTCCTATGACCCACTGAGTGGCCTTTTGTTCACATTTTTTAATTTGTGTGTCTTGTCCTGTTGTTGTGTTAGATCTCGTGGTCTAGATCTTGCAACTTTGTTGTGTGAATGATTGGTTCATACCTGTTAGTACCATGTATGCCCCGTGGGCACACCATTTTTATTCATTTACAGTAAAAGCTAAGTTTTGCTTTGTTTATCCGCAGCTACCCATACTTACTGTGCAACCTTCACTATATTCCATTTCTTTTTATTGTATTAGGTAGGGATGCACCGATACCACTTTTTTAAGACTGAGTACAAGTACTGATACTTTTTTTCAAGTACTCACCGATACCGAGTACCGATACTTTAATTTTATGTCATGTGACCACTTTCCAATAAGAACAGACCTCATATAAAACCAAACAGACCTCATATAAAAATGCCCCCAGCTCACATGTATATATCCCCCCCGAGATATATATATATATATATATATATACGGAATGCCCCCAGCTCTCATGGATATTGCCCCAGCTCATAAATATTGCTCCAGCTCATGGATTTGCCCCAGATCATGGATATTGCCCCAAGCTCATGGATATTGCCCCAGCTCATGGATATGCCCCAGCTCATGGATATTGCCCCAGCTCATGGATATTGCCCCAGCTCATGGATATGCCCCAGCTCATGGATATGCCCCCAAGCTCTCATGGATATGCCCCCAAGCTCTCATGGATATGCCCCCAAGCTCTCATGGATATTGCCCCAGCCCATGGATATGCCCCAGCTCATGGATATTGCTCCCAGTTCATGGATATTTTCCCCAGCTCATGGATATTGCCCCAGCTCATGGATATTGCCCCCAGCTCATGGATATGCCCCAGCTCATGGATATTGCCCCAGCTCAGGGATATTGCCCCACATCATAGATATTGCCCCACCTCATAGATATTGCCCCTGCTCATGGATATTGCCCCCAGCTCTTGGATATGCCCCAGCTCATGGACATGCCCCCAGCTCATGGATATGCCCCAGCTCATGGATATTGCCCCAGCTCAGGGATATTGCCCCACATCATAGATATTGCCCCACCTCATAGATATTGCCCCTGCTCATGGATATTGCCCCCAGCTCTTGGATATGCCCCAGCTCATGGACATGCCCCCAGCTCATGGATATTGCCCCAGCTCATGGATATTGCCCCAGCTCATAGATATTGCCCCAGCTCATAGATATTGCCCCAGCTCATGGATATTGACCCAGCTCATGGATATTTCCCCCCCAGCTCATGGATATTTCCTCCCCAGCTCATGGATATTTGCCCTCCAGCTCATGGATATTTGCCCTCCAGCTCATGGATATTGCCCCCAGCTCATGGATATTGCCCCCCAGCTCATGGATATTGCCCCAGCTCATGGATATGCCCCCAGCTCAGGGATATTGCCCCCCCAGCTCATGGATATTGCCCCAAAGCTCTCATGGATAATGCCCCCCAGCTCATGGATATTGTCCCCCAGCTCAGACCCCAGACCAGACATGGGGCAGCTGTTCGAAATGCTCTATCGGCATTCGGGCAGCCGCCCCTGGAGCTCTCCGTGGCATACTTACCTTCCCGAGCGATGCCGAAAAAGTCTTCGTGCGTGTGCTCGTTGAAGGACTCCAGCCGTGATCATGTGGGACTCCCACACGATCGCGGCTGGGGTCTTTCAACGCGCGGAAGAGCAGAAACTTTACCGGTGTCGCTCAGGTAAGTATGCCGCGGAGAGCTCCAGGGGCGGCTGTCCGAATGCCGATAGAGCATTCGAATAGCCGCCCCAGCCCCTCGGATGCCGGCAAGCTGGCTTCCGGTACTGGGGGAAATATCGGGGGTACTGCATGAGTACCAAGTACTCCTGCAGTACCCGGTATCGGCACCGATATCGATACTAGTATCGGTATCGGTGCAACCCTAGTATTAGGTTTACCCCCCCCACACACACTTTTAACCACTTGAATGCTAAGGACGCGCTCAGCGCGTCCTCAGCATTCCCGCTGGTATGCGGAGGACGCGCTGAGCGCGTCCTCGCATTGGGGTCAGCGTTCGGCCGGGTTCGGCCGATCGCTGGCCCCTCCGGTGCGGGCTGACATCCTGGATGTCAGCCCGGCATCTGGAGCAGTGGCCGCCATTATTATGTGTCATCGCGCCCCCGCGATGACACATAATTCAGGCGCCCCCCCCGCATGTGCGGAGGAGGCGCCTGAAAGGGAGGGGGGGAGGTCCTTCGGACCTCTCTCCCTCCCGATCGGCGGCTCACAGGGGCTTAACCCAGGCATCATTTGGAAGGGCACAGCCTGCCCTTCCAAATGATGCCTGGCATTAACCCCTGGGGAGCTGGATCGCAAATCGGCGCTGAAAAGCGCCGATTTGCGATCCTTCCCGGGAGCTGGCCGACATCTTGGATGTCGGCCAAGCTTCCGGGAACTCCCCCAGAGGACTGGCGTCATCGTGCGCAGCACGATGACGCCAGTCCTAGCATTAACCCCTAACTGCCACGAAGTGTGGAGATAGGGAGTTCCAATGAACTCCCTATCTCCCGATCCGTGGCAGTTAGGGGTTAAATTTTGATATCGTTGGATCGGCCAGAGCATGGCCGTTCCAACGATACCAAACATGAAAGTAAAAAAATTGTAAAAAAAAAAAAAAAAAAAAAATAAAAAATAAAAAAAATTAAAAAAAAAAATTAAAAAAAAAAAAAATAAACACTTTTTTTTTTTTTTTTTGTTTTGTTAATGCAGCAATATTGTTCCATTTCAATTATAATGTGAACAATGATGCTGCATTAACGATTTTTGTATGCGGTGCGTTTGTTAAAAATGGTGTCATTTTCCCCAAAAAAAATGTAACGAGACCCCATCTCTAATTTTTTTAACAAGCGCACCCCATACAAAATATAACCGCAATTGCTCGCATGTTAAAATGTGGAAAAAAACACTTTACACGCTGTAAATTATTGAAAATACATATTTTATTGCATTTTTTGTTATAATATACAAACATGACATAACGTATACATATAATAATGACATATTATGAATCTACCGAGTCTGACGGAAAGAACGATATATAATATGTCGATGTCATATACTAAAATAAGCCTTCAAAACACGTTTAAACATGATGCGCAAAACAGGTAAAAAATGACCTCAGCACAGGGGCGGGAAAAGCCTCAGCAGCGAAAGGGTTAATAGTGGTGGTTGCTGAATTAGCACATGCCCCAGAATCACACGATGAAATAGGGATGCAGGTGCAGGTTTTCCATATTAGCATCCCGATTTTAGCGCTACTCTTGTAATCAGGCCCTAAGTATTGAAGGCACCAATCCACTCCTTGCATAGTTACAAAAAAATTCAGCGTCCAGGCCCTCCGGCATAGTTACAAAAAATACAGGCTCCGGACCCTCCTGCAGTCATGGCCCTCTCCTAATGGTCTAAGGGGCTTGCTGGAGAGACTGCAAACATAGGATTCTCCTGTTGCTGTTTGGACTTTTGTTTTATAGGATGCCACCACTTGTTGGATGCTAGGATGTGGACGTACATACTTGTAATTCATTGCATCATTATTATTATCATTATTTATTACGCGCCAAAACATTCCGCAGTGCTGTACAAGGTGTAATGGGTAAAGACAGGACAATTCTACAATACATACAGAAGACAGGTCAGTATTCCTGCCAGCAGATACAGGAGGATATGACGACCCTATTCCCGTGGGAATTTACAATCTAGATGGGTGAGGGGATTAGAAACAGGAGGAGGGGGGGGGGAACTGTAGTGATGAGTTAATGCAGGGAGAGGTGAGGACTGTTTTTGGGTTGGTCGGATGTCTTGTTACGAAGTCGGGTGGCAGGCTTCCCTAAACAGAAGGGTCTTTAAGGAGCGTTTAAATGAAGCCAGATTTGGGGACAGTCTGATATTGCAAGGAAGCGCATCCCATAGGGTCGGCGCTGCACGAGAAAAGTCTTGCAATCTGGCATGTGAAGAGGTGATGATGGAGAATGCAAGGCGCAGGTCATTGTTGGATCGTAGGGGATGGGCTGGGGTGTATTTGGTGATTAGTGAGGACAGGTAGTGTGGGGCAGTGTTAGTGAGGGTTTTGTAGGTCAGCTGAGTAGTTTGAATTTGATTGTGCTGTGGATGGGGAGCCAGTGCAGGGATTCACAGAGAGGAGCGGCAGAGACAGAGCGACGGGTGAGATGGATAAGGAGGGGTGATGTGTTTAGGATGGACTGCAGGGGGGAGAGGCGGGAGATAGGAAGGTCAATCAAGAGGTTGTTGCAGTAGTCCAGGCGGGAGATAACAAGAGAGTGGATAAATTGCTTGGTGGTGTTGTTAGTCATCCTCCTTTTGCAGATGACTTCACTTTGAGTGAGTTGCATTATGTTTTTTGTTTGATCAATCAGTGGTTCACATTTGATGGACTATTTTTATACATTTACAAGCTCTGTATGTTGGAATATATTATAGGTCAAAGGTGTGTCTTTAGCACTCCTGTGTCTATATATATATTTGTGTGCAGAAGCTGGAAGGAGACAAACTGTTCCCTTCATAAAAGACCTCCAGCTCAGACAATTGAGATCCCCTGGGTGTCTGCAACTGCCTAACTATACATACTGAGGTAATAATCTGTTATTGATTACTTTTGTATATTTATAATGTTGTTTATTGTTTATGTATACATATTTACATTACCTTTATGCAGGGGTCAGGGCATTAATAAATAACCTTGAGAAATCACCTAGATTTCTGTCCCCTAAGTAGCAATTTGCTTCAATTCGATTCACTTGACACAAATACACACTCAAATCTGATATATTTACATACACATATGGTTTTTAGCAAAAACTATGATAAATCAGATATTTATTGTGTCTTAACAGGGAAAGATCTGTATGAACACATACATACAAGCTTTATAGTGTGTGGCACCAATGGGAACGTAGCTCCTTCTACAAAAATAGTGGAGGAACGGAGTTCCCATGCGTTCCCCTTGGTCCTGACCCCTGCCTTTATGACTGTTTATGTTTTGTATTTTATTTGTGATGCAGATTTTTTTAAATCACATTTAATGCAATGCTAAATATAAATTATATAGTATTTTTCTAAATTTGCTGTGTCAACATTTTCATATCATTCAGCATTATCATCATACAGACAGAAACGTCCTGCAATTCAAATAGAGGAAATGTGATTAAAATAGAAACATAGAAACATAGAAAAATGTCGGCAGATAAGAACCTTTCGGCCCATCTAGTCTGCCCAATTACATGGATACTTTACCTGGATTTATCTTTTGTTTAGGATAGCCTTATGCCTATCCCATGCTTGCTTAAATTCAATTACTGTTTTGGCCTCTACCACTTCAACTGGAAGGCTGTTCCATGTATCCACCACCCTCTCAGTAAAATAATGCTTCCTGGTGTTACTTTTAAACCTTTGCCCCTCTAATCTAAGCCTATGTCCTCTTGTTTTACTACTTTGTTTCCTTTTAAATATACTCCCTTCCTCTACCTTGTGGATTCCCTTTACGTATTTAAATGTTTCTATCATATCTCCTCTGTCTCGTCTTTTTTTCAAGCTGTACATGTTAAGATCATTAAGCCTTTCCTGGTAACTTATCTCCTTCAAGCCGTACACCATTTTAGTAGCCCTTCTCTGAACTCTCTCTAAGATGTCTATATCCTTCTGGAGATACGGTCTCCAGTACTGCACACAGTACTCCAAGTGAGGTCTCACCAGTGGCGTAGCGTGGGTTGTCAGCGCCCGGAGCCAGCCAAGAATTGTGCGCCCCCAACCTGTGGACACGTTATCGATATTGCCCCAGCTCTCACATGGATATTGCCCCAGCTCACACATGGATTTGCCCCAGCTCACACATGGATTTGCCCCAGCTCACACATGGATTTGCCCCAGCTCACACATTTGCCCCAGCACACGGATTTGCCCCAGCACCTCATGGATATGCCCCAGCACATGGATATGCCCCAGCTCACGGATTTGCCCCAGCTCACACATTTGCCCCAGCACATGGATTTGCCCCAGCACCTCATGGATATGCCCCAGCACCTCATGGATTTGCCCCAGCACCTCATGGATTTGCCCCAGCACATGGATATGCCCCAGCTCATGGATTTGCCCCAGCACCTCATGGATTTGCCCCAGCTCACGGATTTGCCCCAGCTCACACATTTGCCCCAGCTCACACATTTGCCCCAGCTCACGGATTTGACCCAGCACCTCATGGATTTGCCCCAGCACATGGATTTGCCCCAGCACATGGATATGCCCCAGCTCATGGATTTGCCCCCCAGCACATGGATTTGCCCCAGCACATGGATATGCCCCAGCTCATGGATTTGCCCCAGCTCATGGATTTGCCCCAGCTCATGGATTTGCCCCCCAGCACATGGATTTGCCCCAGCTCATGGATATGCCCCAGCTGTCACCTGGATATTGCCCCAGCTCCCGGGCAGCGGGAGTGCCTGCCGGCTGCCCGGTCCTGAACAGTGAGTCGAGTCCATCCTGTTGATTGAAGGGGATGCGGCTGCTTGCGTGCGCAGGTCACCCGGTCCGGCCAGTCAGGTGGTACAGAGACTCAGTACCACCTGATTAGATGGACCACGTGACCTGCGCCTGCAAGCAGCCGCCTCCCCTTCAATCAACAGGACGGACTCGACTCACTGTTCAGGACCGGGCAGCCGGCAGGCACTCCCGCTGCCCGGGAGCTGGGACCCCTCAACCCGCGGCCCTTGGGCGGCGCCCGAGGGCCCAGCGGGTCAGTCGGGCCACAAGTTTTAGGGGCGCATAATTTCAAAAGAAATTATGCACCCCTAACAAAACTGCGCCTGGGGCCACGGCCCCCCCTGCCCCACCACGCTACGCCACTGGGTCTCACCAGTGCTCTGTACAGTGGCATGAGCACTTCCCTTTTCCTACTGCTAATACCTCTCCCTACACAACCAAGCATTCTGCTAGCATTTCCTGCTGCTCTATTACATTGACTACTTACCCTTAGATCCTCTGAAATAATAACCCCTAAATCCCTTTCCTCAGATGTTGAGGTTAGGACTGTATCAAATATTCTATATTCAGCCCTTGGGTTTTACGTCCCAGGTGCATTATCTTGCACTTATCCACATTAAAACTCAATTGCCACAGCTCCGACCATTTTTTTAGTTTACCTAAATCATTTGTCATTTGGCTGATCCCTCCAGGAACGTCAACCCTGTTGCAAATCTTTGTGTCATCAGCAAAAAAACATACTTTTCATTAATACCATCTGCAATATCACTAATAAAAATATTAAATAGAATGGGTCCAAGTACTGACCCCTGAGGTACCCCACTGGTAACAAGACCTTGCGCCGAATAAACTCCATTTACCACAACCCTCTGTTGCCTGTCACTCAGCCACTGCCTAATCCATTCAACAATATTGGAATCCAAGCTCAAAGATTGCAATTTATTGATAAGCCTTCTATGCGGAACAGTATCAAAAGCCTTACTGAAATCTAAATAAGCAATGTCTACTGCACCACCTGTGTCTATTATTTTTGTTACCCAAATCAAAAAAATCAATAAGATTAGTTTGGCATGATCTCCCTGAGGTAAACCCATTGTAAGGATCCCTGGCTGTAGCCATCCTGCAAACTCCCCCTGGTGGTTCTTTCCAGCTTGTTCCTGCCCTGAAACCAGCAACCAGCATCCAGCATTGTATGTGTTAATGCACCAAACACACGTGACTGACATAATAAAGGGCTCTGCCCCTCTCTGACCCATTGCTGGTTCATACAGCTCAGGCTCACCAAGAGTGAAGACCTCTGCTATCACTGCTACTCTGATTCCTGATCCTGACCCCCCCATCTCTGGTTCCTGCTCTGCAATCATCATCCACATCATCTTCAGCTATCTACCTGGTCAGTCTGCGTGTCCATCCACTACCCTGATACTCTGCTTATCTGTGCAGACCACTGCACGCAGGGCTCATACTCCCCTCTCCCCCGGTGCCACCCTGGTACCATCCGGAGTCCCTGACAGAATGAACCAGCCTAATACTAATGAGCCCGCAGTGCTGCACTTACTGGTGGAGTTGCTTAAGACCGCATTCCAGGAGCTATTCAAAACCCTAGCTGATTCCCTGGTGCAAATGCTGCAAAAGATTCTGGGCACCTCGACTAAGGTGTGCGCTCCTCCTAACAAACATCATGATTCCCTGTCCCCTGAAGAACGTGCCAGGAGACTGGCGGACAATCTCTGCCTGTATTGCGGGAAAGGATCGCATTGGATATCTGATTGCCCAGAAAAACCCCCAGATCTACGGTTGTCAAGCCAGCACCTGTGTCAAAATCTGCTGTTCGCTCCAAGCATGCTCCTGTGTGTAGAACTCTACAGCGACCTCAGGCTCCCACTCCTGCTACAGGTACTGTGTCTAAGAGACTTGCTGTCCCTAAGCCGGTACCCACCTACCCAAACCGGCCCCAGGAGAACTCTGGAACCCAAACTCCCTGTACCCAGACCTGTCCCCAGAAAGTCTATGCCCGTTGTGCCCAGAAGAAGGGTGTCTCCGGAGTTTACCTCTGAAGACGATTTGGAAAACCCTATGGAGACCATCATGCCCGTGGAATCAGAGTCTGTAATTCCTGTGGACTTTGAAAGTATGGCGATGGAACCAGAACCTCCAATCCCTATGGAGATTAACTACATCCAGGCTCCGGGTGTAACAACCACTCCCACCACTCTCAGCCAGCGAGACCTGGCGATCGGTGAAGTGGACGGTGCTAGCTATCACTCTCTGGATGACTTCTTGCCATTTGGCCGCCTCCCCTCAGAGTATTGGGATCCAGACCAGGTACCAAGGTACCACCTGGGATACCTATTCTACCAAAGAGGAAGAAGAGGAGACACCTACCACGATGCCATCTTCTTATGTGGGCACCAGATTCAACGGTGACTCTGCCTCCTATTTCTCGCCCTCTGTCGCCAACGCCAGACGGGCAAGGGGCATTCCTGCTGCTCCAGAGTCCTTACCTGAGGATACGGTGCAGGGCACCTACGAAGTACCTACCTTGGTGCCATCCGGGTATGTGGGCACCCTCACCTGATACATCTGCTGGCAGTAAGAACTCTAGATCCAGAGCACGAAGACAACAAAGGAAGAACCGTCCCCAGACTGGTGTTACAGACCTCCCCGTTGATATGACCCGGGACCTCCCACAGGCTACAGCTGTCCTGATGCCATCTCTCTATGTTGGCACGGAGTTCCCTGGTGACCCTGCTTCCTACCAGTGTCCCTCTGTTCCTAGGAGCCC
Organism: Leptobrachium leishanense; assembly: GCA_009667805.1. Classification (NCBI taxonomy): domain Eukaryota; kingdom Metazoa; phylum Chordata; class Amphibia; order Anura; family Megophryidae; genus Leptobrachium; species Leptobrachium leishanense. The sequence goes on along the minus strand of CM019064.1, from coordinate 456,370,140 downwards.
ACAAGGCCAGGACACTTGTACCCATCCGGAAGCTCCACCTGAAGACCCGGGCGGCTACACTGTGCAGGGAACTTTTGTTTTACCTGTCCGGGACCCTATATCAGGAACATGGACGGTGCAGCCTATCCACTGATGCCGGTATCTCCTGCCCACTGAGGTCCACAGCAAGTTCTTGTTCGCTGCCCTGCATCCTGCAGGATCTCCAGAAACTGCTGCCCTGCATCCTGCAGGATCTCCAGCGGTCACCCAGAGGGTGCCCGTGAGGGGGAGGGTACTGTAAGGATCCCTGGCTGTAGCCATCCTGCAAACTCCCCCTGGTGGTTCTTTCCAGCTTGTTCCTGCCCTGAAACCAGCAACCAGCATCCAGCATTGTATGTGTTAATGCACCAAACACACGTGACTGACATAATAAAGGGCTCTGCCCCTCTCTGACCCATTGCTGGTTCATACAGCTCAGGCTCACCAAGAGTGAAGACCTCTGCTATCACTGCTACTCTGATTCCTGATCCTGACCCCCCCATCTCTGGTTCCTGCTCTGCAATCATCATCCACATCATCTTCAGCTATCTACCTGGTCAGTCTGCGTGTCCATCCACTACCCTGATACTCTGCTTATCTGTGCAGACCACTGCACGCAGGGCTCATACTCCCCTCTCCCCCGGTGCCACCCTGGTACCATCCGGAGTCCCTGACACCCATGTTGTTTCTGATCCTGTAATCTATGTGTTTTTAGATGGTCAACAATCCTTTCCTTTAACATGGTTTCCATTAATTTCCCCACTACTGACATAAGACTAACTGGCCTATAGTTCCCAGATTCCTCCCTACTACCCTTCTTGTGAATGGGCACAACATTTGCTAATTTCCAGTCTTCTGGGACGACTCCCATTAGCAAGGATTGGTTAAATAAATCTGTTAACGGTTTTGCTATTACATCACTGAGCTCTTTTAATAATTTAGGGTGGATCCCATCAGGCCCCATTGACTTATTTGTCTTTACTTTAGACAGCTGCTGTAGAACCTCCTCCTCTGTAAACTGATATGTAAATGTCTCATTAGTGTTTCCTCCTGTCACGGTGGCCCATGTCCAGGGAAATGTTGCACCTGAGCCCCATGCCTGGGGAAATGTTGCACCTGAGCCCCATGCCTGGGGAAATGTTGCACCTGAGCCCCATGCCTGGGGAAATGTTGCACCTGAGCCCCATGCCTGGGGAAATGTTGCACCTGAGCCCCATGCCTGGGGAAATGTTGCACCTGAGCCCCATGCCTGGGGAAATGTTGCACCTGAGCCCCATGCCTGGGGAAATGTTGCAGCCATCACAGCAGCTGATATCCAGAAAGCCTTATTCCAGGGTACTGTGTACTACAGGAAAGAGAATGGTGCTGCCCACGAATCAGATGCAACATGCAGGAAGGACAACCAATCGCAGCACATGACCAGCTATCCTATAGCAGAACAGGGCGTCTCCTCTGAGCACCAATAGGTAGTGCTGTGGCTCTATTTAAAGGGCTTCATTTCTCTTAGCAAGTTACCCTAGCGTGGTTCCTGTTACTCCTAGTGCCTTGTTACTGCCTGACTCCTATTCTGACTGATTTCCTGGTTTATACGATCCCAGCTTGTCTCGACTTACCTGTATTCTGGCGCCCTGATTTCTGGCATAGTATAACGGACCTCTATTTCCTTTACCTCTGCCTATGTGTGTTATGTTGGTTTGCCCTGCTTAACCCGGCCATTATTAAGGACCGGCTAGCTAGAGCATTGTGGGTTACTTTATTCTGCAGGTTGTTTTTCTTTGCACTCCACCACTTTATTTGTGTTCATCATTTTCAGTATTACTGACCATAACCCGGCCATTTCCAAGGACCGGTTGGTCCGGGTCTGTTGGCTTACAGTCTGCAAGCGGGGTTACCCGATCCTGACACCTCCTAACTGAGGTCCCTTTCCTTCCTTTTCTTCTGCAAAGACTGAACAAAAATATTCATTGAGGCAGTCAGCGAGACTTTTATCCTCTTCTACATACCTTCCTTCCTTTGTTTTTAATCTAACTAATCCTTGTTTTACTTTTCTTTTCTCGTTTATGTATCTAAAAAATGTTTTGTCCCCCTTTTTTACTGACTGAGCTATTTTCTCTTCTGCGTGTGCTTTGGAAGCCCTTATAAATTGCTTTGCCTCTTTCTGCCTAATCTTATAGGTTTGCCTATCTTCTTCACTCTGTGTTGTTTTATAATTATTGAATGCTGTCTTTTTGTTCTTCACTATTTTGGCCACTTCTGCAGAGTACCACAGTGGTTTCTTCCCTTTTGTTTTTGCTAACAAGTCGAATGCAATTGCCTGTGGCCTTCAATAATGCTTCCTTTAAATAATCTCATTTCTCCTGGACTCCCTTTAAACTCCTCCAGTCTGATAATGACTCCTTCACACAAAATCTCATTTTAGAAAAATCTGTTTTTTTAAGTCTAAAACTTTTGTTTTTGTGTGGTGCGTCTCCATCCCTGTTCTTATATTAAACCATACTGACTGGTGATCACTAGATCCCAAATTTTCACCTACAACAACGTCTGATATCAAACCTCCATTTGTGAGTATTAAATCCAATATGGCCTCTTTACGGGTCGGCTCCTCAATGTCACGGTGGCCCCCCCGTGCCCCCGTACCCCCGGCGCCTGGCAGCAGCTTCCTCGCTGCTCGCTGACCAGGCGCCGAGTGATATCGCGGTCGGTTCCGCACACGTGGGACGCTGGGGGGCGGGGCCTGGCGTGCTGACGCGGACCCGCCAGGTTTAAAGCCCAGACTCACAGAGACGCCGGTGCCCTGACGTGGTAGTTACTTCCCGCAGAGCTCTTGTGTATTTTTGGCTAACAAACTATTCTGTGTATGACCCTTGGCATTGGCAAACGAACCATTCTGTGTATGACCCTTGGCATTGGCAAACGAACCATTCTGTGTATGACCCTTGGCATTGGCAAACGAACCATTCTGTGTATGACCCTTGGCATTGGCGAACGAACCATTCTGTGTATGACCCTTGGCATTGGCGAACGAACCATTCTGTGCATGACCCTGGTATTGGCATTAACTCTTCTAATTCTGGTACTGAGGTCAGTCTGTGTGGCACCCTAAGCACACATCAGACTACCCCTTATATTGTTAGGGTCTTGGGAAGAGCTAACTATTCTAAGGTCTTGTGTATAGTTCTAGTGTTATTCTTTGTGGATACACTATCTTGTCAAATTCTGTGTCTGTCTAGTCGTGCCGACCATTCAAGGATCGGAAGGGTAAGAGAGTGTCCTGCGTATAGGGACCACTAGTCAGGTAATCAGAGGGATCCGTGACACTCAACTACTTGTGTTAGAGATAATCCCAGTAGGGAGTTTAGAATATTTGTACTCCTGGTGCACCCAGCTGTTTTGGTTTTCCAGTTCACATCAGGAAGATTAAAGTCCCCATGATAATAACTTCCCCTTCATTGCCATTTTGGCTATTTCCTCAAGCAGCAGATTATCTAGCTCTTCTACTTGTCCAGGGGTCTATAGATCACACCTACACGAGCTACTGTATGATTGCCAAATGTTAGCGTAACCCAAACTGACTCTATGTTCACCTTGCTCACTTTTATTTGGTTCGTTTTTATGTTGTTTTTCACATACAGGGCCACTCCTCCTCCTCCTTTCCTACCTTCTCTGTCTTTTCTATATAAAGAGTACGCCGGTATTGTTATGTCCCAGTTATTTTTCTCACTGAACCATGTCTCAGTAACCGCAACTAAATCTACTTTTTCAGCTACCATCATTGCCTCCAGTTCATTGATTTTATTGACTAAACTGCGAGCATTTATAGACACGACTCTGAGCTTGTCATTTTTTTCCCCGCATGTTGCTTGCACCCTCCGATTTAGTTTTGGGGGACAATCAGGCAGATTGTTTTTTACCCTTTTGTCCCCCCCTCCTAGTTTAAATATTTCTTTGTGAAACCTTTGAACTTCTCACTGAGAACATATGTTCCCCTATGAGTAAGATGCAAACCATCTTTTTTATACAGTTCCTTTCTGCTCCAATTAGAGCTATCATGTGACACAAAGCCAAATCCTTGCTCTCGACACCATACCCGAAGCCACAAATTAAATTCCCTATTGCGCATCTGCCTATCCTGAATGTTATGCACAGGCAAAACTTCAGAGAATGACACAGTGGACGTAATCTGCTGTATTTCACCTCCAAGAACACAAAAATCATCCTTAATCTCAGAAACCTCATTGCTAGCCAAGTCATTTGTCCCTAAATAGATGAATATAATAGTCAGACACTGCATTGGTAATTTGCAGTGACTGTGAGGAGCTTATCAGAAATGAAGCTTCGACATTTTTCTTAAAGTAATATCTGTATGAGGGAGTGATGCTGGCACAGATTGTACAGTGGCATCACACATCTGCCCTATATAGGGATTTACAGCATTTATAATAATAATTATTATTTATTTATATAGTGCCAACATATTCCGCAGCGCTGAACAATGGGTGCAATATAGACAGTGTTACAATACATTGAGACCGAACAACATTTGACAAACCAACATAGGAGGAAATGGCACTATTCCCATAGGAATTTACAATCTAGAAGGGTTGGAGGGTGAGAAACAGGAGGAGAGGACTGCAAGGTGAGAGTGATGGACTGGTGAGAGTGATGGACTGGTGAGAGTGATGGACTGGTGAGAGTGATGGACTGAAAGCTGAGAGTGATGGAAGTCAAGGTGAGAGTGATGGACTGGTTGCGCCAGTGCAGTGTATTATTGGCAGTGTATTATTTATTTATTTTTATTTTATTTATAAAGGATTTTACCAGGAAGGATACATTGAGATTTCTCTCGCTTTCAAGTATGTCCTGGGTTCAAGAACATGGTTACAGAAATACAAAGTAGTAAAATGCAAGATATTAACACAAAACAAATATACAGACTAACAGAAAATAAATATGTAGGAAATATAGTCATTATGTTACATGTTTACAGGTGCATTCCTTCTTGAGGTACAGTTGTGTTCAAAATTATTAAACCCCCACTGAAATTGAGTGTTTTGGCCAGTTTGACATTGATTTTGATCATTCAGTCATCTTGCTTACAATTAAATCAAAGAGGCACGTGTAGGTCAGACAAATATAACATAACATTTATAATGAAATAACCACAAATGTCTTTTCTGTGCTCACATCATCAGTTTTATTCAACCCCCAAGTGACATTCAATCTTAGTACTTAGTACAACATCCTTTGACAGTTATAACAGCTTTTAAACGTGAAGCATAGCTTGACACAAGTGTCTTGCAGCGATCTACGGGTATCTTCGCCCATTCGTCATGGGCAAAAGCCTCCAGTTCAGTCACATTCTTAGGCTTGCGCACTGCAACTGCTTTCTTTAAGTCCCACCAGAGGTTCTCAATCGGATTTAAGTCAGGTGACTGTGATGGCCACTCCAAAATGTTCCAGCCTTTAATCTGCAAACATGCTCTAGTGGACTTGGAGGTATGCTTGGGATCATTGTCCTGTTGAAAGGTCCAACGTCTCCCAAGCCTCAGGTTTGTGACGGACTGCATCACATTGTCATCCAATATCTCCTGGTACTGAAGAGAATTCATGGTACCTTGCACACGCTGAAGCTTCCCTGTACCTACAGAAGCAAAACAGCCCCAAAGCATGATTGAACCCCCGCCATGCTTCACAGTAGGCAAGGTGTTCTTTTCTTCATAGGCCTTGTTCTTCCTCCTCCAAACATAGCGTTGATCCATGGGCCCAAACAGTTCTAATTTTGTTTCATCAGTCCACAGAACACTATCCCAAAACTTCTGTGCTTTGTCCACATGACTTTTGGCATACTGCAGTCGACTCTTCTTATTCTTTGGAGACAGCAAGGGGGTGCGCCTGGGAGCTCTGGCATGGAGGCCTTCGTTACGCAGTGTGCGCCGTATTGTCTGAGCTAAAACTTCAGTACCCACATCTGACAAATCTTTTCTCAGTTCCTCAGCAGTCACACGGGGACTTTTCTCCACTCTACGCTTCAGGTAGCGCACAGCAATCGAAGTCAGCATCTTCTTTCTGCCACGACCAGGTAGCGTTTCAACAGTGCCCTTTGCCTTGAATTTGCGAATGATGCTTCCTATGGTCTCTCTTGGTATGTTTAACATCTTTGCAATCTTCTTATAGCCATTGCCCTTCCTGTCAAGAGTAATCACCTCTTCTCTTCTCTTCCTGGACCATTCTCTTGACTTCACCATGTTTGTAACCACACCAGTAAATGTCTAGAAGGAGCTGAGTATCACAGTCATTTTAAAGCTGCCTAATTGGTGCTTATTATGCTTTATTGCTGCTCTGTGACATCCACAGGTGTTTTCAATACCTGATTGAAAACACTTGAATGAACCTCTGTTCTTCAGAGTGGTAGTCTTTAAGGGGTTGAATAATTGTGTCAATGAAGAATTCACAAAAGAAACATTTACTACTGTATTACAAAACCAATTGATGTCATTTTAGTTGCATATGGTTCTTTAAAAAGTCCTTGTAGGATTTCATTCTTAATACAATTACAAATGTACACTAAATTCCCTAAAACCCTTTACAGCATTGGGGGTTGAATAATTTTGAACACAACTGTATGTTAGTAAGGAGCTCTTAAGGGACTTTAGACTGGGGGAAGATTTGATGGCATCTGAGAGGTTATTCCATAATTGCGGTGCTCTGTAGGAAAATGAGGATCGAGCCACTTTCTTTTTGTATTGTGGTATTGCAAGTAAGGTTCCGGTCCTGGATCGGAGGTTTTAGGATGAGGGAACTGCTGGGGGAAGCAGCCTATTCAGGTAGGGTGGCAGCTTCCCAGAATAGGAAAATCTTATTATTATTGAGTAGGGTGGTAGGCTTCCCTGAATAGGAAAATCTTAAGGGAGCATTTGAAGGCAGTGAAGTCAGGGGAAAGTTAGACGATACAAGGGAGAGCGTTCCAGAGGATGGGGGCTGCACTTGAGAAATCCTGCAGCCTATCATGGGAAGAGGTGATTCGGGGAGAAGCTAGGCGCAGGTCACTCTCTGACCGTAGGGAAAGGGCTGGAGTGTATTTGGTGATTAGTGAGGACAGGTAGTGGGGAGTGGAATTAGTGAGAGCTTTGTACGTCAGGGAGAGGATTTTGAATTTAATTTTAAACATCCTAAATCCAATCCTTATGAAGTAGTGATTGATCCCAGAACTCCCAGTGAATTCTGTGACCGCCTGGTTATCTCTGCCTGTTAATGCACAATCATTTTCTTTTCTTTTCTGTATGGAGGAAGCTGCTTTTCAAAGTTTGGGCGGAACACTAGACTAGTCACTATAAATCAATAGTGTGACGAGAACCTCGTCACAAGTTCCAGTGAAGGAATCAAGGTTCGAAAAACCACACATCAAAGGCGAAGCTCCAATCTTTTCAGTTGCTCCAGTGTAATACGATTGGCTTTAACAATCCAGGGATTGGTCAAATTAGGGAATAAGCCACCTGACTGCATTAACAAATGGAGTTATCTGCTTATTATTATTATTATTAGTTAATTATGTAGCGCCAACATATTCCGCAGTGCTGAACAATGGGTACAATATAGCCAGTGTAACAATACATTGAGACCGAACAACATTTGACAAACTAACACAGGAGAAAGTGAGGGCCCTATTCCCATAGGAACTTACAATTTAGAAGAAAGATGCTCGTAATGCCATTGGCCGGTTCACTCCGTTTGAACAAAAAAATTTAAAAAGTTTCTAACAGATAAATGTAAAAGAATTACATATAAAAGGGAAGAACCATTAAAACATTTTAATAACAACACAGGATTTTTTGGGTGGAACACTTGTAGAACCTGTAGCTACAATAAAAAATATCTCTGACGCATATAAAAGTGTTTAGATCATAAAACACTGGAGAACAATGAGAAATCAATATTTATTGACTTAACATTAAAGGGATGTTAACTATTTACATACATGCCCATGGAATACATATGCAAACAAGCCGACATATAAGGGGTTATTCAGAAGTAGAAAGTTCTAGAGATGTGCAATTTGTTTTGTTCCGAATTAAAATTTGGACGAAATTCACCATTTTCGTATTTCGGGTGAATTTCCGAAAATGAAATATCGACCATCTGAAATTTCAGATTTATTCGATTTGGTGATTCGGATCATTTTGGCGATCTGGATCATTTTGGCGATTCGGATCATTTCGGGTGATTCGGATCAGTTGGGTTTTCGCTTTTTTATGAGTTATTTAGTTTTTTATTGCTTATTTAAGAATAGGAAGTAGATTACTACCAATAGAATGAAAGTTCCTTTACTTACTTATTCTTTTAGGATTTTTTAGACATTTTTTGGTTGACATTTTAAGTTTCTCTGACTTTTTTTTAAAGAAACAAGGCTTTTTAACCCATAGGAGTCAATGCAGCATATGTATCCACACACTGCTGGGAAGATCCTCTCTGCAGTATAATTAATGCAACATATGACCCCGCACACTGCCGGGCAGCGCCTCTCCGGAGATCGATTCATTGATTCGGATCCATTCATTTTTTGATCAGTTAGTTTTTCGCTTTTTTAGGAGTTATAATTAATGCAGCATATGAATCCACACACTGCTGGGAAGTTCCTGGCAGTGTGCGGATTCATATGCTGCATTAATTATATGGCAGAGAGGCGCTGCCCGGCAGTGTGCATATTCATATGCTGAATTATATTGCAGAGAGACGCTGCCCGGCAGTGTGCGGATTCAAATGCAGAATTAGTTAAACTACAGAGAGGCGCTGCCCGGCAGTGTGCGGATTCATATGCTGCATTAATTCTACTGCAGACAGGTGCTGCCCGGCAGTGTGCGGATTCATATGCTGCAGCACCTCTCTGCAGTATAATTAATGCAGCATATGGATCCGCACACTGTCTGGCAGCGCCTCTCTGCACTATAATTCAGCATATGAATAAGCACACTGCCGGTCAGAAAAGTCCCGGATGGGACTGAAACGTCGATCCATGTAAATAAAGAAATACTGTTTGTATCTTTCTACAATCTTCATGTGCATCTGGAAACATAATTTATATATATTTTTTCTTTTTTCTTTTTTCATTCTGTAACGTTAGTCCAATAAAAAAGGTATCACTACGTACTCGTGATTTATTTATATATATATATATATATATATATATATATATATATAATATACACACACAGTATTTATATATATATATATATAATCACGAGTATAGCAGTACGTAGTGATACCTTTTTAATGGACTAACGTTACATTTAAAAGATAAACTTTCGAGAGAATACCTCTCTTCCTCAGGTCTGGATGCTTACTGATCAGTTCCTAGAATTGAACATTAGGACATAAGGGTCACATGGGTGGGGGTAGTGGATGTTGTAAAAAGTGAGGTCAAATGGTAAGGTCAAAATGGGAAAATAAACGCATTAGGGATCTTGGGCCCATAATAAAACAACAGAGATAAGATTATACAACCTAGAATGAAAAAAGGAAAAAAAAAAAAAAAGTGAAGGCTGAAAGAGACATGAAAAAAAAAAAAGGAAACCAAGAAAAAACAAAACATCAGCCAGAATTAGAATGTTATGTGACGTTATGAGAATGAGTTAAAAACCCAGAATCGACATTGAGTCCAGCATTTATAGTGTTAAAATATGTGATCATTTTAATTTCATATGTTTTGCATTCATGGTGGTCTTTAAAATGTCCTTTGAGGTTTTGGATGGAGTGGCCTGTAAGGCTAGGGTCAGATGAGCGCATTTTGTACGGACTGTGCGTCCGTGCAGTACGAACGTACTTACTGACAACAAGGTAGTGGCCACACAGTCCGTTTTTTTCACTGATGGATTTTTTGACTGATGTAGCAGGGAAAATAAATTAAAATGAAAAAACATTCTGTCCGTCAAAAATGCTGGACGTATAAATGCAGCCCATCTGACCTTGTTTCATCACTCACACACAAAGCTACACAGATGTTGCAGACGTGGCGCACTCCGCACGTCCATTCTAGCAGTATTATGTTCTTGCCTAACCTGCGTCCGTTTGCCACGTCCGCCATGCATCCATACTTCTGTGCGGACGTACTTCGTGTGTGGGGCTCCATTGGTCAGAATGCTATGCTGCCACGGACGTACAAATGTGCGGCAACACGGACGTGATAACTGCGCTCGTCTGACCCTAGCCTTTGATTGAAGTGATGTTCCACTGGGGTACAATATGTATTTTCCTGGTGGTTCTTGATGGAGTGTCTGTGCTGGTTCATCCTGAGATTCAGTTTAAGGCTAGTTTCACCAATATAGCAGCCCTTATCACACGCCGTGCACTGGATCATGTATACCACATTGGCAGATGTGCAAAGGTACAAGGCCTTGATGTTGTGTGCAGCATTGTTGTGCCGTGCAGTGCTGCTGTCACATATGTGTTGGCACAGTTTGCAGCGGGTTTTGTTGCAGCATTTGGTCCCATTCTGTATGTCATCCTGTTCCTGAGTGAGTTTGCTGTGGACCAGTTTCTGCCTCAGATTGGGGGGGTTGCTTGATTGCCAGTAAAGAGGGCTGTGGGAATATTTCTTTGAGCCAGGGTCCTCTGTGACCAGTGGCTGCAGATCTTTGATGATTTTGCGAATTCCCTTTAGAGTTGGGTTGTAGGAAACAACTAGAGGGATCCGTGTGGTGTTTTTCTTTTCTTTGTAGTGCAACAGCTGTTCGCGTGGTGTTTTCAGGGCAGATTTGATTTTTTTTCAGGGATTGTTCTTTCCTTATAGCCCTTCCGCTAGAATGATGCAGATAGTTTGTTCATATTGGAAGGACACTCCGAGTGAATCCAGGAAGGCAATTGAGCCTGCAGGCAATCAGCAGGTGGGATATCCGGACAAGCAAAAGAAAACAAAACAAAAGAAGGTTGGGATATAAGGTGGGGACAGCCTGGGGAAAAGTGGTATTCCTAGTTCACTCCAGCAACCCCACGTGGGACTGGAGGCCGCAGAAGAGACCACACGGCCAGGTGCCCTGGGCCAGAGGAAATGGTCGGAGCCATGGTACCCGCTCCAATGACTCACCCAGAGCAACCCATCGTCCCACACAGCACAAAAGACAAAAAAAAAGAAGGGAGGAGGCCAGACGCGTAAACCACCACATAAAATCACACCCCGATCACATAATACTAAGTCTGCAAAAAAGTGTCCAGGACAGAGGGGGTATGAATCAGCACGTGTCCTCCAATAAACATTGTCACAGAATACACCGGTATACATACACAGGGCCGCAAGAAGGGGTCACATCGGAAAGGTGGGGAGGGCACATATATACAAAAAAACACAAAACAACAAAAAGTCCTCAAAAAGAGTGCCCATAACGAGGGGGGTGAGTCATCAGGGGGGACAGAGGTGTCATCAGGGAGGGGTGGGGGTGTAATCAGGAGGGGGTCATCAGTCACAAATCCTCCAAAAAACCAGGGACACAGACAGATGTCAAACCGGAGAGTCTCAGCCAATGTCCCAGAGCAGGGGGGTGAACAAGGCCCCAGTGCATGAAAAGGGAGGCTCACCAGGGACCAGAACATGCCACCCAGGGGCGTCATCTCGACAGGAGCAGCACTTTGGCCAGAGGGTGGGTCAGGCAGCGCATCCACATCGCCGGCAGCGGCAGTTCGGCCTCTACCCCCTCCAGAAGGTCAGGAGCAGCTCGCAAACGCCATGCCGTCCTGGCACCGTAAAAGGGAGCAAGGGACTGAAAGGCCCTGCTGGGCCGCAGCAGTCAACGGTCCAGAAAACAGCTCCGTGACCGGTAACACCGCCGGGGAGTAAGAGCGCACATCCACTGGCTGCTCAATCGGAAAAGCTATCTAAAGAGCCCGAATGGAAAACTGCCTATAGAGCTCAAGTTCAAGATATGCTTATCAGAGGAGCTGCAGTTAAGTTATCAGAAACGACGATCACCGAATGGAGAGAAGCTGTGTGGTATGTCAGTCATCTTATTGCTCCAAACCCGCACTCTGTCACAACCCCAGTGAGACTCGTTTGGATCAGCAGCCAAAGATTCAGAGGCGTTAGCATGAACGACTTGCTAGTTAAAGGCCGAGACTTCCTAAATGAGATACGTGCTGTCTTGCTAAGATTCAGAAGCGGCGTGCACGCGCTGCAATAGGAGACATTAAGAAAATGTACAATTCGGTCTGGCTAGAGGACAAAGAAATGCACCTGCACAGATTCCATTTGAAGAAACTCAGAAAAGAAGAACTGAGTGAATACGCAATCACAAGAGTAAACATTGGAGACAAACCAGCAGGCTGCATTGCGCAGTTGGCAATGCGCGAAACGACAAACTTGCCATCTTTTGCTCATCTTGAGTAAGAAAGAAAAGCGCTACACCAAGACAGTTATGTTGATGACATTCTCACAACTAGAGATGAGCCGAACGCCGCCGTGTTCGGTTCGACTTCGAACTCGAATAATTTCAGAAGTTCGAATTCGAACTTAAACACGATCCGAACTCAATGTAGGTCAATGGGACCCGAACGTTCGATTTTTAGAGTGTCCTCCAAGAGGGCATATATGCTAGATATTTGCCATAAAAGGTGTTTGGGGGTCCAGGTAGTGCCCTGGGGGACAGGAAACAAGGACAAAAAGTAAAAAAAAGGTTTTTTAAAACGTGATATGAATCTGGTATAGGCGTCAGTGGCAGTGCACCCAAATATTGTGCCTTTGGTGGCAGCAAGTGCCTTCACACCGTAACCCCTCTGTGTTATTGTGGAAGAGTGCAGGGTTGGACCCTGCAGTCAAATATTAAAATGATATGAATCTCGTATAGGCCTCAGTGGCAGTGCACCCAAATATTTTACCTTTGGTGGCAGCAAGTGCCTTCACACCGTAACCCCTCTGTGGTTTTGTGGAAGAGTGCAGTGGTGGACCCTGCGGTCCAATATTAAAATGATATGAATCTGGTATAGGCGTCAGTGGCAGTGCACTTAAATATTGTGCCTTTGGTGGCAGCAAGTGCCTTCACACCGTAACCCCTCTGAGGTATTGTGGAAGAGTGCAGTGGTGGAGGTTTTGTAATGCAGAAGAGATCCCCGATCTATTCAGTTACATCAGCAGCTATAACAAGTATACAAACTTGTTATAACAAGCAGGGTCAGTAAAAAGTATACAAACTGATTCGGTAAGCTAGCGATGCGGGAATAAAGGCTGAGACACACTGAGCGTGTAGCAACGCACAGCGTAGCGAAGCAAAGAGAAGCAAACATTTTGCAGGCTTGACTTCACTCCACTCCGCCTCGCAGCGTGTCTACACTGCATTACGTTGGCTTCTCACAGCACTGGACAGGAATCCACTAACTAAATTAAAATGTACACACAACCGTTTTTATTTTCACAAAGCACATGTTATATAGGCAAAAAAAGTTTCTACTCAATAAAATACATCAAAAATTACTGTTAATTTAATAGGAATGGTATAAAAATATAAAAAAAGGTAACCCCTGATCATATATATTAGGGATGCACCGATACCACTTTTTATCGATACTTTTTTTCAAGTACTCACCGATACCGAGTACCGATACTTTTATTTTATGTCATGTGACCACTTTCCAAAAAGAACAGACCTCATATAAAAATGCCCCCAGCTCACATGTATATATCCCCCCGAGATATATATATATATATATACAGAATGCCCCCAGCTCTCATGGATTATGCCCCCAGCTCTCATGGATATTGCCCCAGCTCATGGATATGCCCCCAAGCTCTCATGGATATTGCCCCAGCTCATGGATATTGCCCCAGCTCATGGATATTGCCCCCAGCTCATGGATATGCCCCAAATCTCTCATGGATATTGCTCCCAGCTCATGGATATTGCCCCAGCTCATGGATATTGCCCCAGCTCATGGATATTGCCCCCAGCTCATGGATATGCCCCAGCTCATGGATATTGCCCCCAGCTCATGGATATTGCCCCAGCTCGTGGATATTGCCCCAGCTCGTGGATATTGCCCCAGCTCATAGATATTGCCCCAGCTCATGGATATTGCCCCAGCTCATGGATATGCCCCAGCTCATGGACATGCCCCCAGCTCATGGATATTGCCCCAGCTCATAGATATTGTCCCAGCTCATAGATATTGCCCCAGCTCATAGATATTGCCCCAGCTCATGGATATTGCTCCAGGTCATGGATTATGCCCCCCAGCTCATGTATATTGCCCCCCATGCTCTATCGGCATTCGGACAGCCGCCCCTGGAGCTCTCCGTGGCATACTTACCTTCCCAAGCGACGCCGACAAAGTCTTTGCGCGTGCGCTCGTTGAAGGACCCCAGCCTCGATCACGTGGGATTCCCACGTGATCGCAGCTTGGGTCCTTCTACGTGCGGAAGAGCAGAAACTTTACCGGTGTCGCTCAGGTAAGTATGCCGCGGAGAGCTCCAGGGGCATCTGTCCGAATGCCGATAGAGCATTCGAACAGCCGCCCCAGCCCCTTGAATGCCGGCAAGCCGGCTCAATGCTGGCTTCCGGTATCGTGGGAAATATCGGGGGTACTGCAGGGGTACCACTCCTGCAGTACCCGGTATCGGCACCGATATCGATACTAGTATCGGTATCGGTGCAACCCTAATATATATTATAGGGACACGGAGCGCTGTGTATAGAGTAGGGATGCATTGATACCACACACAGACATATACGTATATAACAACATGCAGACCTATATATATGTATATATCAACACACAGATATATATACACCCACCCTCAGACCATATATACACATACGCACATGGGGGGTGGCATGTGGACAATCTCAACTAAATGCGCCCCCCCCATTTGGCTGATCCCTCCAGAATAAATGTTGAACCCGACAGAGCAGAGAATAATATATATATTCTCTACTCTGTCGGGTTCAACATTTCTTCTGGAGGGACCAGCCAAATTGGGGGGGGCAATTAGTTGCCAAAATGTGTGTTGAATACAAGTCTGGATATATATATTTATAAGAATATAGATAAATATCTTATATATATAAATATCATACCTGCCCTTACCTTCCCCTATGAATTTGATAAAAAATATAAACACAAAAAAAAAAACACTGCCTGAGACCCGCGCAGCCCACATGCCACCCCCCTCTACCTGGCTGAATGTATCTAATATATATAATTAAATACATTCAGCCAGGTAGAGAAAGAAGAAAAAGATCCCGGGGACATTTAAAAATGTCCTCGGATTTATTTTTTTTAGAAATGTGCTGCCTTACCTTAGCCTGGTGGTGAGTGGGGGCTCCTGGATCCTGGTTGTGGGGGGTCTGCCGTGGCTGCAGATGCAGTGGCTCCCTCCCTGCGCCGCCTGTCTCTGCCACATGCACCCGGGCGGCTAGCCCGCACAGTCGCAGCTCTGTCATCCGGTGGCCACATGCTCCTCAAGGGGATCCTTGGGAGGCCCGGCAGGCTGCCCTCTACAGTGCCTGATTAGAGGGCCGTGTCTGCCTTATGTTTTAGTAACAAGAATGTTTTATCCCATAGGCTTCAATGTTAAAAATATTCCCGTTTTAATTCAATATCTAATAATCCGTTGCTTAGAATATTCTGCAGTAAAGAATCTCTTTATTTCTAGATTTTTTAGTATTTTTTTTAATCTTTTTTTATATATATATATAAAAGCAGGAGGATTTCTGCTTAAACCTTGGGTCTTCTCAGGTCAGAGTGGGAGGAGTGAGTCAGAAGAAAAGCCTTCCGAAACCAAAGTATAAAAAATTATTTTGCCAAACCAAATGTTTGACGATGAAAACAAAGCACTGGGTCTGGGCTATATTGTGTAAGAAGATATGCTTTATGTGCTGACTTAAATCAATTTCTTAAAAAGAAAAAAGTAAATGAGACTTGGTCAGAATCTCTCACAAGAGCAAGTTAGAGCTCAAACACCAAATCTGCTGACAAGAAGGGAGCTGCTAAGCCAGGTGTCAGGAGTGTACGATCCAGTAGGCCTAGTGACTCCAGCCAAGCAGAAGGGAGCAATCTTAGTCCGCAGAGCCTTTCAAGAGGCAAGATATGGAAGAGTTCCAGTCAGTGAAACGTGGGATGTGGCCCTTTCGAATAGTCTAAGAGAAGACGCCATAAAGCTCTTTGAAGAATACGTCCAACTTGGCCAGATCAAATTCGCCAGAGCTTTAACCCCTCCAATCTCAATTGATGAACCCTGTGGGATAACCTTTTCAGATGGGAGTGAAAATGCTTATGGGACAGTGAAGGTCAATGGAACTCCAACCAGGGCCCCATCATTAAACTAGTGGTACCACTTAGTTGACAGCCAAACAGTCCTTGGTGCTATACAAAGAGAAAACTACAGTTATAAAACTTTCTTCACTAACAGAATTAGAGAAATCCAAGGAATTACCAAGGCGCAAGAATGGTGGTGGGTACCAGGATTGCAGAACATTGCCGATGTAATCACCAGGGGAGCTAGCCCTCAAGATCTTGATGAACATTCAGATTGGCAAAGTGGGCCAAAGTTCCTGATCCTGCCTGAGAATGAATGCCCAATCAAGTCAGCTAAGGATGTTGCAGCTATTACCAGAGAAAGCATTAGTAAACTTCAAATGAAGGCATTTGCAGCTCTGCTCACGAGATCCAAAGCGAGGCAGCAGAATCCATCTGAGGAATTGGAGGAAGATGAGAATCCCCTTCAAGCCCAAGTAGGATGCAGGAGACCTCCTGCAGGGTCAGCTTTTCGAAGCGATTCAGTGATCTCACTAGACTAATCAAAACAATAGCCTGGGTATGGAGAGCAGCAAAAAGGTTCCTCCGCCACAACTGGACCCTAAACAACCCAAAGTGGGAGGCAGTATCTTCAACAGGAACCATATCAGTTAGAGAAAGAGAAGATGCTCTGCAAGATATTTTTCTTGCAACACAAGAAGACATCACCTTTCCAAACACCACCAAAAACAGGTTGGTGATTTATAAAGATCCGGACTCAGGTTGTTTTTCTCTTCCGCCGCAAAGTAATAACCCAAACAATCTATATATCGGTGGTATCACTTAACTCAGAAGATGTTGCTGAACATATTTTGGGGTCTTTTGTGGATTTGACAATTCATGCCTAAAGTACAATGTGTGTGAAAAAATAACACAAAACGTGACTACCTGAAAGTTTGACAAAGAACTAGTGCATGGAAAGTGTTAAAATACAACTCTTTGAAGTACCCTAGGGCGTGTCCTTTCTAAAAATATATGGTTTGATGGGGGTAAATTACTTTGGCCGGCTTCAAAAATGTCCCAAATAGGACATGGGTGCATGATGACGAAATGTAAAAAATTCCAAGTTGGAAAAGTGAAATGCACACCCCCAAATTATTATTATTATTCTTTATTTATAAAGCGCCAGCATATTCCGCAGCGCTGTACAATAAGCACAGTATAGACAGGGTTACAATACATTGAACAACATTTGACAAACAGTACAGGAGGAGATGAGGGCCCTATTCCCGTAGGAACTCACAATCTAGGAGGGTTGGGGTTGGAAACAGGAGGAGAGGACTGTAAGGTGAGAGTGATTGATGGTTGCGTCAGTGAGTTGGGTGGTAGGCTTCCCTAAATAGGAATGTTTTCAGGGAGCGTTTGAAGGAAGAGAAGTTAGGGGAAAGTCTGACAGTACGAGGGAGAGCGTTCCAGAGAGTGGGGGCTGCGCGTGAGAAATCCTGCAGTCTATCATGGGAAGAGGTGATGCGGGGAGAAGCTAGGCGCAGGTCACTGTTTGACCTTAGGGAGCGGGCTGGGGTGTATTTGGTGATTAGTGAGGACAGGTAGTGGGGAGCTGAGTTAGTGAGGCTTTTGTAGGTAAGGATAAGGATTTTGAACTTAATTCTGCAGTGGATGGGGAGCCAGTGAAGGGACTCGCAGAGGGGAGCGGCAGAGACAGAGCGGCGGGTGAGGTGAATTAGCCTGGCGGAGGCGTTCAGGATGGATTGTAGGGGGGAGAGGTGGGACAGAGGGAGGCCAGATAAGAGATTATTGCAATAGTCGAGTCGGGAGATTACCAGGGCGTGTATGAGTTGTTTTGTGGTGACAGCGGTAAGAAATGGCCGAATTCTGTAAATATTACGCAGTTGGTATCGGCAGGAGGAGGAAAGAGACTTGATGTGGGGGATGAAGGAAAGAGCAGAGTCAAGTGTAACTCCAAGACAGCGAACTTGGTTTGATGGGGAGATGGTGATACCCTCCACCGTGATAGAGAAGTCAGGAGGTGGGGCGGCATTAGAGGGAGGAATAAGTAGGAGCTCAGTCTTTGACATGTTGATCTTTAGGTGGTGGGAGGCCATCCAGGAGGAGATGCCAGATAAACAGTCACTGACTTTTGAAAGGACAGGGGGAGAGAGATCAGGGGTAGAGAGGTAGATCTGAGTGTCATCAGCGTAGAGGTGGTAATTAAAGCCAAAGCTGTTGATGATTTTGCCCAGGGAGGAGGTGTAGATGGAAAAGAGCAGAGGACCAAAGACAGAGCCTTGAGGTACACCAACAGATAGAGGCAATGAGGAGGAGGAGTTACCAGCAAAGGACACACAGAAGGACCTGTTGGATAAATAGGAGTCAACCCAAGCAAGTGCAGTGTCACCGAGACCCAGAGAGTTGAGGGTCAGTAGAAGGAGGGGGTGGTCAACAGTGTCAAAAGCAGCCGAGAGGTCAAGCAGGATGAGAATAGAATAGTGGCCGTGTTTTTTAGCAGTTAGGAGGTCGTTGGTGACTTTGAGGGCAGTTTCAGTTGAGTGTAGGGGACGGAAGCCAGATTGCAGGGGGTCAAGTAGGGAATTGGAGGACAGGAAGATGGAGAGGCGGTTGAAGACTAGTTTTTCTAAGAGCTTAGAGGTAAAGGGAAGCAGGGATACAGGACGGTAGTTGGATGGAGAGTTGGGATCTAGGGATGGTTTCTTTAGTAAAGGGGTAACTAGCGCGTGTTTGAAGGCGGATGGAAAGGAGCCAGTGGAGAGAGATAGGTTGAAGATGTGTGTGAGAGCAGGGGTGAGGGAGGAGGAGAGGGGAGGAATTAGATGTGAGGGAATGGGGTCGAGCGGGCACGTGGTGAGATGTGAGGAGGACAATAAGGAATTGACTTCCTCCTCAGTGGTTGGGAGGAAGCGGCAGAGGGTGGCAGATGGGACCTGTGGGAGTGGAGGTGGCAGATAACTATCTTGTGTTGGGATGTTGCTTCTGATAGTTAAAGTTTTACTGAGGAAGTAGTCTGCCAGGTCTTGAGCGCTGAAGACAGCTGAGGGGGGAGGTGCAGGTGGGTAGAGGAGGGTGTTGAAGGTGGACCAGAGCCGTTTAGGGTTGGAGGACAGTGTAGATATAAGAGATGAGAAGAAGGATTGTTTGGTCAAGTGGAGGGCAGAGGTGTATGACCGGAGAATAAACTTGAAGTGAACAAAATCAGCTTCAGAGCGGGATTTCCTCCAGGCACGCTCTGCGGTGCGGGAGCATCTTTGCAGGTAGCGAGTCTGGAGGGTGTGCCAGGGCTGAAGCTGGAGGCGTGGGGCTTACAGAGTCGAAGAGGAGCAAGAGTGTCTAGAGCAGAGATAAGCGTAGTGTTGTAGTGATTAGTGGCAGCATCAGGGCAGGTGAAGGATGAGGTATGAGGGAGGTGGTGAAGTAGGTTGGAGAATTGATGGGGGTCCACAGCCTGTAGATTTCTGCGAGTGTGTGTGCGGGGTGGGGGAGCAGGGTGTTTAGGAAGTCCAGATAGGTTGAAAGAGAGAAGGTGGTGGTCAGAGATGGGGAAAGGGCGACAGTTGAACTCAGAAATGGAGCAGAGGTTGGAAAAGACAAGGTCAATAGCGTGACCATCGCGGTGGGTAGGGAGGAGGGAGGATTGTGTGAGTCCAAGGGAGGACGTGAGTGAAAGAAGTTTGGAGGCAGCAGGGGCGGAAGGATAGTCAATGGGAATGTTGAAGTCCCCGAGAACTAGGCATGGAAGATTAGAAGACAGAAAGTGAGAGAGACAGGTAGCAAAGTGGTCAAAGAACTGGGAGGTTGGTCCCGGTGGGCGGTAGATGACTGCCACCCTGAGAGCCAGAGGAGAGAACAGGCGGATGCAGTGTGTCTCGAAGGAGAGGGATGGGGGTGGAGGGAGATGCTGGTAGGTGCAGGTGGGAGAGAGCAGGATTCCGACCCCGCCACCATTTCTCTCACCCGGTCTGGGGGTATGACTCAAGTGTAGACCGCCATGTGAGAGAGCAGCAATGGAGGCCGTGTCAGAGGGAGTTAGCCAGGTTTCAGTTAAAGCTAGGAGGTTGAAGGAGTTTTAAAGGAAGAGGTCATGGATTGCTGTGAGTTTGTTGCACACAGAGCGAGCGTTCCAGAGGGCGCAGGAGAAAGAGGACAGGCGCTGAGGGATTATGGGAATGAGGTTGCTGGCTTGCAGGGAGGTGATTTATGTGCGATGGAGATAGGATGAGAGGGAAGTATTGGATGTGTTGTGGGGCCAGGGTTAGGGGATATGTCACCTGAAGAGAGTAGCAGCAGGAGGGTGAGAAAGAGAAGGTGGGAATGGGATTTGTGGGAGTGGGAGTGATTGGCAGCGCGAGAGTTAGAGGGAGACCATGTTCTGAGGAAACAAAGGAGCTCATGCGAGGCCATCATGTGGGACGAGAGGAGGGAGGGAGAGATGCAGATAGTGTAGGGGTCGGTGGTAGAGGGGCAGGAGTTCCATTTAAGGAGAAAAGTAGAAGTAAAGAGTAGAAGCATGATATAGACGTGAGTAAGGCCTATCTATACATGGGTGGCATATATATTAACATATCTGTTAATATTCAGCATATAACCCCTAACACCCAGCACATATCTGTTAATATTCAGAATATAACCCCTAACATCCAGCACATTTATAGTAATATCAGCAAATAATCCCTAACATCCAGCACATATCTCTTAATATTCAGCATATAACCCCTAACACCCAGCACATATAACCCCTAACACCCAGTACATACCTGTTAATGTTGCACATATGCTGAAAGTATGGTCAATAATTCCAATGTGCGAAACGAGCGTGCTGGGTGAAACCAGAAGTGCTTTTATTTGAACGTTTTCTGCAACACACAAAGCATGACAGTTCTGGTAGGAGTGTACTTGAATCTTTTGTTCATTATACATTAATACACATGTAGATATATACAGTAGCATTCACCTACGCAGGACTAACGTTCTTATAGAAAATAATACACAATTAAACATGTACAGATATATTATTACTCAATCTACATTATAGTAGGCTAAGGGGGCAATACAATATAATTTAATCAATCACATGAGATCCTATAGTCATCACATTCCCTGTATGCTAGTGAGCTATGACACATCAGCACAACCCACTGACATCTGTATGGTGTCTTATCTAATTACCCAACAGTAGCAACAGCCTTTTCTCCTCACAGTGATGTGAATTGAATCACTTTTGCCATGTTTATAACCCTGGATATGCTCCCTCTTACCTGCAACACATAAAGCATGACTTCAGTTCTAGTAGGATTTGCACTTGACATTTGGTTTTTACCAGAAATGGAAACTCTGCTGTTTTGGTTCCTCCCTGCTAAGCGAAACATCTTACATGAACACGTGCTCATCATTCAGGCTTTTCACTCTGCTGCCATCTACTGGTGGTTTAATTGAAATGCCATTAGTTGTTTACCTTATCAGAGCTTTAACTCTATAATTGCTGAACCTGGAAATGTACTATTTATTTGTGTATGTTTAAGGGGTACCTGGTTTATTTTAATGGGGTACCTGATTTTGACTAGGGATGAGCCGATCACCCCCGTGTTCGGTTCGCATTCGAACAATTTCAAAAGTTTGAATTCGAAATCGAACACGAACCAAACTCAATGCAAGACAATGGGACTCAAAAGTTCGGTTTTTAGAGTGCCCTGCAAGAGGGCATATATGCAAGATATTTGCCATAAAAGGTGTATGGGGGTCCTTGTAATGCCCTGGGGGACAGGAAGCAAGGACAAAAAGTTAAAAAAAACTTTTCATAGCAGCAAGTGCCTTCACACCATAACCCTTTTATGGTATTGTGGAAGAGTGCAGGATTGGACCCTGCGTTCCAAAAGATTAAAATGATATAAATCTGGTACAGGCGTCAGTGCAGCCAAATATTGTGCCTTTCATGGCAGCAAGTGCATTCACACCGTAACCCCTTTGTGATATTGTGGAAGAGTTCAATGGTGGAGGTTTTGTGAATGCAGAAGACATCCCCGATCTATTCCATTACGTCAGCATCAGGGGATTGATAGCTGCTGATCCAAACTTAGCATATTGGCTAAATTCTGGCCAGTGATCCAATCTCAACACCCAGTAAGCCAGTGGATCATCTACTGGAC
This sequence comes from Leptobrachium leishanense, assembly GCA_009667805.1. Taxonomy (NCBI): domain Eukaryota; kingdom Metazoa; phylum Chordata; class Amphibia; order Anura; family Megophryidae; genus Leptobrachium; species Leptobrachium leishanense. The sequence goes on along the minus strand of CM019064.1, from coordinate 456,347,737 downwards.
AGGTATCCAGGTCTGCCCTTGTCCCTAGGTAGTTCTGCACCATACGGTGAAGACGCTGGCAATGGGTGCCTACATTTGACTAGGGATGAGCTGTTCGGTTCGATCGGTTCGGAGTTCGCATAGAACATAGCCTGTTCGTTTGTTCGCGAACTACGAACATTTCCGGATGTTCGCCGCGTGTTCGCCCACAATGCACCACAATGCACTTTTCCACTGGCCTGAAACTCGTAATTGGCTACAGCCTTGCACCTGACCACAGCTCTGGTGCAAGACAGGTTCAACACTATGCCAATCACGGATCAGAGTCCTGATTGGGCAAATTTTGCACTATCATGGGCTCACAGAGCTAAGTCCCGCAGCACACTATATAAGGTTTCCACGCAGCGCTTCTGCACACATTTGAGAGGAGATTTCATAGGAGATTGTTGTTGTGTGTTCTTACTGCCGGCCTGCCACCCTACTGAGGGGGTCTGGGGGGTCTCATTTCTACCAAATATCAGGGAATTGTTGTAATCTTTGTGCTCAGTCCCAGCAAGTATTTTGGGGGTCACTAATTTCTACAAAATATTGGGAATTGAGGTGATCTGTGTCTTGTCACTGCCAGCAAGTATTTTGGGGTTCACAAATTTCTACAAAATATTTGGGAATTGAGGAGATCTGTGTCTTGTCACACAGCCAGTACCACGCAGTATTTTGGGGGTCACTAATTTCTACAAAACATTTGGGAATTGATGTGATCTGTGTCTTGTCACTGCCAGCAAGTATTTTGGGGGTCACAAATTTCTACAAAATATCTGGGAATTGAGGTGATCTGTGTCTTGTCACTGCCAGCAAGTATTTTGGGGGTCAAAAATTTCTACAAAATATTTGGGAATTGAGGTGATCTGTGTCTTGTCACACAGCCAATACCACGCTGTATTTTGGGGGTCACTATTTTCTACAAAATATTTGGGAATTGTTATAATCCATGTGTTCTCACTGGCTGCCACCCATCAGGGGGTCTCACTGATTTATAGGAGGTTTCTGAGACTTGTAATCTGTGTCTTCTCACTGCCAGCTATCAGGAGGTCCCACATACTTCTAGCAGATTTATGCAAATTTTAATTTGTGTCTTCTCACTGCCACCCATCAGGGGGTCACACTGATTTATAGGAGGTTTCTGAGACTTGTAATCTGTGTCTTCTCTCACTTCCAGCCAACAGGGGGTCACACTGATTTAAAGGAGATTTCTGAGACTTGTAATCTGTGTCTTCTCACTGCCACCCATCAGGGGGTCTCACTGATTTATAGGAGGTTTCTGGGAATTGTAATATGTGTCTTGTCACTGGCTGCCAGCTATCAGGGTGTCTCACTGAGTTATACCAGAGTTCTGTAAATCTTTAATCTTTATACCAGAGTTGAATCAGAGTTCTGTATATATTTAATCTATATATCACTCACCATATCTGAAAGAACAAAAAGGACAGGCAGACGCTCCCTAGACACAGGTAAGAGGGCAAGCAGCCCGTGTCGGGAGGCTGTGCCTCTGGTCGTGGTGGACGTGGTGCATCCTCTGCAGGGGCATGCTTGTCCTTTCTAACTGGTGCTGGCCGTCTTAAGCAGCAGCAACATACAGAGGATTTGGTGGATTGACTAACCAGGCCATCCTCATCCTCCGAGTCCTCTGCCAGCCAGGCTTGTAGTGCTTTACAGTCCACCTCAGCTGCCAAAGCATCTAATGCAGCCTCCATGTCCACAGCTACTCCTGCCGTAGTCTCGCTATCACACACGGAGGAGTCAGCTGAATTGTTTGACTACAATGACAGTGACCTGCTGCTTGAGGATGCGCAGCAAGTACAGTGCTCTGATTCAATCTCTGAGGTTGAGGAAGGGAGTATAATCAACCTAGAGGAAGGGGATGCCAGTGATGACACACAAATAACTGGCACTCATGTTGCCCCAGCAGCTGCAGCATACTGCCAAGTTGGCTCCAGTGACTAGGAGATAGGGGGTGATGATGACAATGATGAGGAGGTCACTAACTCCACCTGGGTGCCAGATCGAACAGAGGAATCAAGTGAGGAGGAGGAGGCACAGCAAACACGAGGCACAATATCCTCTATAACCAACCGTAGCACTAGCCAGTCCAAGGCAGCAGATGTCAGAGCTGCTCTGGTGCAGAGCGCTGTTGTCTCAAAGCACACATGCAGGAACTCTGCTGTCTGGGAATTCTTTAAGAAATGTGCAGCAGACCCCACCGTTGCTATTTGTAATCTATGTCAGATGAGGCTTTAGCGTGGGAAAGACACTGAACGCTTGGGTACCGCGTGCTTGAGGCGATATATGACCTCCTGCTACACATCCCGTTGGTGCAAAACTTTGCGTAGGTCCTCCTCCTCCTCATTAGGGATGAGCCGAACACCCCCGAGTTTGGTTCGCATTCGAACTCAAACTTTCCAAATGTTCGAATTCGAACTCAAACTCGAACTCAATACAAGTCAATGGGGCCGAAAATTCGATTTTTAGAGTGCCCTTCAAGAGGGCATATATGCTAGATATTTGCCATAAAAGGTGTATGGGGGTCCGGGTAGTGCCCTGGGGGACAGGAAACAAGGACAAAAAGTAAAAAAAAAAACTTTTTTAAAGGGACAGTGAGTTTTCACTATAAATAAGGGTTAAAAATAAAAACGAAAAATTCCTTCAAATATCATGCCTAGGAGGTCGCCATAACCTGCCCGTGAAGTGGCGGATTTCTAGGATGTATAGAAATATGTAAAAGCCATAAAATTACATTTCAAATGATGGTAAATGCTTTTCCTTTAATCTATCCATAAACAACTGCTTGGGGCGGCAGTCTGTATGAAAAGAGGAGACCTTTTCGGACACGCAGAAAAAGTTATGGTCTCATTAGAAAGGCCGGGCTCTGACCTCTCCAATGACACCTAACTTAACATCGTGGAGTGTAAAGAGAGTTTCATGGCAGTGGTTTCTGTGATACGCTTATATGCACCACACATTACAGAGAGTTTCATGGCAGTGGATTCTGTGATATGCTTATATGCACCGCACATTACAGAGAGTTTCATGGCAGTGGATTCTGTGATAAGCTTATATGCACCGCACATTACAGAGAGTTTCATGGCAGTGGATTCTGTGATATGCTTATATGCAGTTATGCACCGCACATTACAGAGAGTTTCATGGCAGTGGATTCTGTGATATGCTTATATGCAGATGCACCGCACATTACAGAGAGTGGCAGTGAGCGTGTGATATGCCTATATGCACCGCACATTACGGAGAGTTTCATGGCAGTGGATTCTGTGATATGCTTATATGCACCGCACATTACGGAGAGTTTCATGGCAGTGGATTCTGTGATATGCTTATATGCACCGCACATTACAGAATCCACTGCCATGAAACTCCCAGTAATGTGCGGTGCATATAAGCGTATCACAGAATCCACTGCTATCAAATAAAATTGTAATATTTAAAAATACTGTATATAAAAGTTGACTCCTCTCCTGCTTACCTTTTTCTTGCAGGGGAGGGATGAACATGTCCGTTGGCAGGGAGGGGACCGCTTCATCCATCTTAAATCCAGCCTGTACTTCCTGGTGGTCCGGTGGCTGTGGGCTCTGCAATGCGATCTGTGCTTCGTGCACAGAACGCAGAGCACGTCCCACACTGGACCCGTGCACCGCGATGCTCTGATGACCTTTCACCTGACTGCCGGCGCTCTCTGACATAGTCAGTGTGCGCCGGTGATCAGGTGACAGGTCATCAGAGGATCGCTAGCGCACGGTCCTGTGTGGACGTGCTCTGCGTTCTGATCGCATTGCAGAGCCCACAGACACCGGACCACCAGGGAAGTACAGGCTTGCAGAGGCAAAGGGTCCTGGCGGCTATCCGTGGGATGCGGCCAGCCGGGACCCAGAGTGTGCCGCGGGTGGGATTAGGGTGTGCCTAGGCACACCCGGCACACCCCGTGCGCACGCATATGGCCATCATGCGTATATATATTGCCCAGGCCAGCTCACATCATGCGTATATATATTGCCCAGGTCAAACCCCTGGTGGAGATAGGGGGTTCATTTGAACCCCGATATCTCCAGGCATCTAGTGGGTCATGGAGGGTGTCAATTGAAAGGCCTGAGCATGGCCTTTCGAATGATACCCAACATGACCAGGTATAAAGTAAAAAGAAAAGAAAAACATGTATTATTTTTTGTGTGTTATTTTTATTAATGCAGCAATATTGTTCACATTTCAATTATATTGTGAACGATGATGCACTAATGATTTTTTTCTATGTGGTGCGTTTGCTATAAATCAAGTAATTCCCCCCACAAAATGTAACAAGTCCCCATTTCTAATTTTTGTACAAGCGCACCCTATTGAAAACATAAACGCAGACGCTCATGTGCTAAAATGTGAAAAAAAAACACTTTACACACTGCAAATGATAAAAAATTCAATTTCTATTGCATTTTTTTCATAATATACAGCCAGGACAGGACGTATACATATAAAAATGATATATTATGAATCTGCGGAGTCTGCCGGAAAGAACGATATCTAACATGTCGGTCGTTTAACAACATGTGGCTTCAAAATCGCGTTTAAACATGATGAGCGAAAGTGGTAAAAATGAGCTGAGCACACAGCGGTGAAATACAGCATATTAGAAGAAGTTTTAGGAGGGAAATTAACACTCAGAAGCAGACACCACCCCACCCCTCAGTATAGTCTAAAAACATACATACAATGTATCAAATTCATTAAACCAGACTAAAAACACCTGCTGTTATGCCGTTTGAAAAAAACAGGTCATTTAGAGTTGAGAATCTTTGCACGTACACATTAGTTTTTAATTCAATATCTAATAAACCATTGCTTATAATATTCAGCAGTAAAGAGTCTCTTTTATTTCTAGATTTTTTAGTATTTAAGCATTTTTTATACTTTTTTCAAAATTTCTTTTTTTTGCGAACTCGAACCGAACACACCCAAAAAGTTCTAAGTTTGCGTACTTTCGAACGACCAAAGTTCGAATCGAACTCCGAACTGATCGAACCGAACAGCTCATCCCTACTCCTCATCTGTCTCTACCCCCACTGTATGTCCTGCCATGTCATTGCCTGCTACAACCTCCACTGACAGGGATGATGCTACAGTAATGGATGTACCAGCTCCTTCACAATGTGACAGCATCCCATCAGCTGAAGATTTACGCAGTCAGATTACGTTGCCCCAGCTGCTGCGGCGTAAGAAAAAATATAGTCCCAACCATCCCCAAGCACAGCGTCTAAATGCCAGTTTAGCAAAATTACTCGCATTGCAGCTGCTGCCTTTCTAGCTGGTGGACTCTGCTTCCTTCCATGAATTTTCTGAATGTGCTGTATCACAGTGGCAGGTTCCAAAACGCCATTACTTTTCACGGAAGGCCATTCCAGCACTATACCAGCACGTGGAAGACAATGTTATGGAGTCATTGGGAAAGGCAGTCAGCAGCAAAGTGCATGTGACTTTAGACACGTGGTCCAACAAGCATTGGACAGGGTCGTTACATTTCCTTCACGGCATACTGGGTAACTCTGATTGCAGCTGGGAGGGATCCAAGACGGGGCTCTGTGCTGGAGCTTGTTCATCAACCACGCCTCCAGAAAGCTGCTTGGATGAGGTCTGTCTGCTCCACCACCACCTCTCCCTCTTCCTCCTCCTCCTCCTCCTTCTGTGTCTCTGGCGAAGTGGCAGTTAACCCGACACCTGACAGGATCTACGCAATGGCTCAAGCAAAAAGAAGCCATACTGTGCTTGACCAGGTTTGTTTAGGGGACAGGAGCCACACCGGGCCAGAAATTCTGTCAGCTCTGCAGGGCCAGATGCAGAGATGTTTAACACCACGCCAGCTTCAGCTGGGAATGATCGTCTGTGATAATGGCAGCAACCTTCTCTCCGCCCTACGCAAGGTTAAATTGACGCATGTACCATGCCTAGCACGCGTCCCAAATCTAGTGGTACATCGTTTCCTAACCAGGTACCCAGGGTTGGCAGAGCTTCTCAGCCAGGCCAGAAAAGTCTGCAGCCACTTCAGACGGTCATTCCCAGCAAGCATTCGCCTGGCAGAAATTCAAAGAGAATTCCACCTTCCCACAAATTATCTGATCTGTGACATGCCCACCAAGTGGAACTCGACATTAGCAATGCTGCAGCATCTGCACAAGCAGCAGAGGGCCATCAACGAGTACCTGTGTGAGTATGGCACAAGGACAGGTTCAGGTCAACTTGTTTCCCCCCCCCGCAGTGGCTGATGATCAAGGATGCATGCACTGTACTGTCACCATTTGAGGAGGCAACGAGGATGGTGAGCAGGGAAAGTGCATGCATCAGTGACACAATTCCTTTAGTGTTCCTGCTGGAGCACACTCTGCGGGGAATTATAGATGTGGCTCTAGAGGCAGAGCAGCGGGAGGAAGAGGAGGCCTTCCCTAGCTCTCAAGGCCCCAGTCTTTCCGCAGACAGCATTCCAGCGGGTCCTCCTCAGATCAGACAGAAGGAGGATGAGGAAGAGGAGGAATATTTAAGTAGTGGGGGCATTGAATGTAGAGATTCCTCAAGAGAGGGTTTTGTGTGCCCAGAAACACAAGGGCTAGTGCATGGCTAGGAGGAGGAAGTGCACGATACGGTCATCCTCATTGACCAGGAAGACTTGGAAGCTAATGCCACCTCCAACCTATGCTGCATGGGCTCCCTTATAATGCAAAGCCTGCTAAAGGACCCTAGGATTTGTGCTATCTAGGAGAGGGATCATTACTGGTTGGCAACCCTTCTTGATCCACAATAAAGTTGCAGAGCTCATCCTGCCCGCACAGAAGGAGCACAGGATGAAAAAACTTGAGGACGCTATAAAGCGACACTTGTGTAACACCTTTCCAGGCACTGGTAGGTTACCAAGTGCTGACACAGGTGCTTCTGAGGCTGCGGATGATCAGAGGAATAGTGGTGAAGGCCAGGGCCGCTTGACTGATGCATTTTTAAAAATTTTTAGTCCACGACGCCTAGGGACGTCAAATGTAGGCACCCATTGCCAGCGTCTTCACCATATGGTGCAGGACTACCTAGGTGCAAGGGCAGACCTGGATACCTTTCCAGCAGATGATCCACTGGCTTACTGGGTGTTGAGATTTGATCACTGGCCAGAATTTAGCCAATATGCTATGCAGCTACTAAGTTGCCCTTCATCTAGTGTGCTTTCTGAAAGGACGTTCAGTGCCGCTGGAGGTTTTGTCACAGACAAAAGAGTGCGTCTGTCCACGGACTCTGTAGACCGACTGACATTTATAAAAATGAATCAGTCCTGGATCAGCAGCTATCAATCCCCTGATGCTGATGTAACGGAATAGATCAGGGATATCTTCTGCATTCACAAAACCTCCAGCACTGAACTCTTCCACAATACCACAAAAGGGTTACGGTGTGAAGGCACTTGCTGCCATGAAAGGCACAATATTTGGCTGCACTGACGCCTGTGCCACATTTATATCATTTTCATTTTTGAACCACAGGGTCTAACCCTGCACTCTTCCACAATACCACAGAGGGGTTACTGTATCATGGCACTTGCTGGCCTGGCACCAAAGGCACAATATTTGAGTGCACTGACTCCTTTACCAGATTCATATCTTTTTAATATAGGACCGCATAGTCCACCCCTGCACTCTTCCACAATACCACAGAGGGGTTACTGTGTGACGGCACTGTTGCCGATGCTAAAGGCACAATTTTAAAGCACCTATTGTTACTTTCATCCAAAGCCTGCATAAGTTTCACCATAATTTAGCCAAAAAATCACTAAACTTTTTCTGCGCGTCCTAAAACGTCTTTTCATAAAGGCTCAAGCAGTTGTTTGTGAATAAATTAAAGGAAAAGCATTTACCGTCATTTGAAACGTCATTTTTTTGTTTTTAAATGTTTCTATACATCCTACAAATCCGCCACTTCACGGGCAGGTTATGGGGACCTCCTAGACACGATATTTGAATGAATTTTTAGTTTTTATTTTGAACCCTTATTTCATGGAAAACTCACTGTCCGTGTAAAAAAGTTTGTTTTTTTACTTTTTGTCCTTGTTTCCTGTCTCCCAGGGCACTACCCAGACCCCCATACACCTTTTATGGCAAATATCTAGCATATATGCCCTCTTGGAGGGCACACTAAAAATCGAACTTTGAGTCCCATTGACTTGTATTGAGTTCGTGTTCGAATTCGAACTTTTGAAAATTTTGAGTTCGAATGCGAACCGAACTCAGGGGTGTTCAACTCTTCCCTAGTGAGAACACACAGATTAGAACAATTCCCAGATATTTTGTAGAAATGAGACCCCCAAAATACTTGGTGGCAATGAGAACACACAGATTATCACAATTCCCAGATATTTTGTAGAAATGAGTGCAATGTGGTCCATTGTGGTGCATTGTGGGCAAACATGCGGCGAACACGCGGAAATGGCGCACTGAAATCCGTGCAATCAATAGTTCTTACTGGTAAAATCCTTTATAAATAAATAAATAAATAGTAAATACACTGAGTCCGATAAAGTTTGAAACACAAAATAATAATTTATTATCCCAAAAATAATTATCCAAAATAATGCAAGTAAATGATATTCAATAAAATAAAAAACAAAAAACACTGAAATTGGTCTGAAAACAAGATTAAGAGGATGTATGGTCTATTTCTTATCCTGTAGTGCCACCCAGTGGCCGTTCATAAACATTACACTTTGGAGTACAGTATTTTATAAATTGTTTATAAGTTTGCTGATGGTTCCCTCCCACCCTGCACCATGTGACTCGCAGGCAGCCTTCCAGGAAGCAGCTCGCCGTGATCAAACTGCGGGGGACAGCGGGGACAGCGAGGGAGCCAGGAGGAGGTGAGTAAGCATCCAGCCCGAGTGTGGCTCGGGGTTACCATTCGCGGTAGCAAAATTTAACCCCGAGTCACACTTGGGAATACCGGCAGGGAGGTTAATGAACGGTTTATTAGATATTGAATTAAAACGGGAATATTTTTAACATTGAAGCCTATGGGATTCGCCTGAATAAACCTGCCAAATTAAACCATCGAATGGCAGGGCATTTCGGGAACCTTTCACTGCTGGTTTGTGCTCTCTGAATAGCTGAAGCATTGCTTCTCTATGGGGATTCACTGCCCTCGAACCGGCACCATATATGCAGGCAATTCGCCAGGATTTCACAAATTGCGTGCTCTCTGGATAACCAAATTGCCAGGAAAGGCTTTAATTTCAGAGTTCGGTTACCTTTCTCCTGCAATTTGGAGCTCTTTTAATAACCCTGGTAATATTCACCATATAACCCCTAACATCCAGCATATATATAAAATAAATGTATATAAAATAAAAAAAACAGGTACCCAGGACGCGTTTTGTCGCACTAGGCGACTTCCTCAGTGTCAGGTAGACATGTGCACAGCATGACATGTGCTCTCACACACATCTTCAACCTATCTCTCTCCACTGGCTCCTTTCCATCCGCCTTCAAACACGCGCTAGTTACCCCTTTACTAAAGAAACCATCCCTAGATCCCAACTCTCCATCCAACTACCGTCCTGTATCCCTGCTTCCCTTTACCTCTAAGCTCTTAGAAAAACTAGTCTTCAACCGCCTCTCCCTCTTCCTGTCCTCCAATTCACTACTTGACCCCCTGCAATCTGGCTTCCGTCCCCTACACTCAACTGAAACTGCCCTCACCAAAGTCACCAACGACCTCCTAACTGCTAAAAAACACGGCCACTATTCTATTCTCATCCTGCTTGACCTCTCGGCTGCTTTTGACACTGTTGACCACCCCCCTCCTTCTACAGACCCTCAACTCTCTGGGTCTCGGTGACACTGCACTTGCTTGGATTGACTCCTATTTATCCAACAGGTCCTTCTGTGTGTCCTTTGCTGGTAACTCCTCCTCCTCATTGCCTCTATCTGTTGGTGTACCTCAAGGCTCTGTCCTTGGTCCTCTGCTCTTTTCCATCTACACCTCCTCCCTGGGCAAAATCATCAACAGCTTTGGCTTTAATTACCACCTCTACGCTGATGACACTCAGATCTACCTCTCTACCCCTGATCTCTCTCCCCCTGTCCTTTCCAAAGTCAGTGACTGTTTATCTGGCATCTCCTCCTGGATGGCCTCCCACCACCTAAAGATCAACATGTCAAAGACTGAGCTCCTACTTATTCCTCCCTCTAATGCCGCCCCACCTCCTGACTTCTCGATCACGGTGGAGGGTATCACCATCTCCCCATCAAACCAAGTTCGCTGTCTTGGAGTTACACTTGACTCTGCTCTTTCCTTCATCCCCCACATCAAGTCTCTTTCCTCCTCCTGCCGATATCAACTGCGTAATATTTACAGAATTCGGCCATTTCTTACCGCTGTCGCCACAAAACAACTCATACACGCCCTGGTAATCTCCCGACTCGACTATTGCAATAATCTCTTATCTGGCCTCCCTCTGTCCCACCTCTCCCCCCTACAATCCATCCTGAACGCCTCCGCCAGGCTAATTCACCTCACCCGCCGCTCTGTCTCTGCCGCTCCCCTCTGCGAGTCCCTTCACTGGCTCCCCATCCACTGCAGAATTAAGTTCAAAATCCTTATCCTTACCTACAAAACCCTCACTAACTCAGCCCCCACTACCTGTCCTCACTAATCACCAAATACACCCCAGCCCGCTCCCTAAGGTCAAACAGTGACCTGCGCCTAGCTTCTCCCCGCATCACCTCTTCCCATGATAGACTGCAGGATTTCTCACGCGCAGCCCCCACTCTCTGGAACGCTCTCCCTCGTACTGTCAGACTTTCCCCTAACTTCTCTTCCTTCAAACGCTCCCTGAAAACATTCCTATTTAGGGAAGCCTACCACCCAACTCACTGACGCAACCATCAATCACTCTCACCTTACAGTCCTCTCCTCCTGTTTCCAACCCCAACCCTCCCAGATTGTGAGTTCCTACGGGAATAGGGCCCTCATCTCCTCCTGTACTGTTTGTCAAATGTTGTTCAATGTATTGTAACCCTGTCTATACTGTGCTTATTGTACAGCGCTGCGGAATATGCTGGCGCTTTATAAATAAAGAATAATAATAATAATAATAATAATAATGGATTAGTCCTAAAATGCAATTTATTTAGTTACTAAAGAAACTCTGAGCGCTGTTACAGTCAGTTACTGTAACAACTGAGCCTGATATTTGATACAGTCCTAACCTCAACATCTGAGGAAAGGATTTAGGGGTTATTATTTCAGAGGATCTAAGGGTAAGTAGTCAATGTAATAGAGCAGCAGGAAATGCTAGCAGAATGCTTGGTTGTGTAGGGAGAGGTATTAGCAGTAGGAAAAGGGAAGTGCTCATGCCACTGTACAGAGCACTAGTGAGACCTCACTTGGAGTACTGTGTGCAGTACTGGAGACCGTATCTCCAGAAGGATATAGACATCTTAGAGAGAGTTCAGAGAAGGGCTACTAAAATGGTGTACGGCTTGAAGGAGAAAAGTTACCAGGAAAGGCTTAATGATCTTAACATGTACAGCTTGGAAAAAAACGAGACAGAGGAGATATGACAGAAACATTTAAATACGTAAAGGGAATCCACAAGGTAGAGGAAGGGAGTATATTTAAAAGGAAACAAAATAGCAAAACAAGAGGACATAGTCATAGATTAGAGGGCAAAGGTTTAAAAGTAACATCAGGAAGCATTATTTTACTGAGAGGGTGGTGGATACATGGAACAGTCTTCCAGTAGAAGTGGTAGAGGCCAAAACAGTAATTGAATTTAAGCAAGCATGGGATAGGCATAAGGCTATCCTAAACAAAAGATAAATCCAGGTAAAGTATCCCATGTAATTGGGCAGACTAGATGGGCCGAAAGGTTCTTATCTGCCGACATTTTTCTATGTTTCTATGATACATTGTACTGAGAGATAATGTAACAAGAAGCCGATCTCAGTGCTCACAGCCACTGGATTTAAAGGGCTGAAAAAAAAGGATCCTCTCTGTATAATGTTTAGAACATCCTCCTGCATTAATTAATACCCCTCTCTGTATAATGTATACAACATTTGCCTGCATTAATTAATACCCCTCTCTTTATAATATATAGAACATCCTCCTGAATTATTTAATGTCCCTCTCTGTATAGAACATCCTCCTGAATTATTTAATGTCCCTCTCTGTATAGAATATCCTCCTCAATTTATACCTTTCTCTGTATAATGTATATAACATCCTCCTGAATTAATACCCCTCTCTGTATAATGTATAGAACATCCTCCTGCATTAATTAATGCCCCTCTCTGTATAGAACATCCTACTGCATTGGCATGTGGAGGGTGCAGAACTTCGGATGTTGCGATGTTGTGCTCTTCGTTGCTGGTCTCCTTCACTCATCAATGTAATAATACAAAAAGGACTGAAACTAAAATGTAGTGCATTTTATTTTAGTTTCTTTCATTTTTTGTACTGAGCAGTTTCGTTTCTCTTGAGTCATACTAAAACTAAATTATCCCAAAATTCTGACTAAATCGTTTTAGTACTAACAGGGTTATCCAAAGAGATTCGAAAAGTCACCGCACGTTCGGTGACTTTTCGTTCTCTTCAATTCGGTTCCTTTTGCCGATTGCATTTCGGTGACCCTGCGGTGTATTCAGCAAACAGCACAGGGTCCCCGAATTGCAGGGAAAAGCTGCCGTAAACTCACCGAAAACTAACCGAATGCACGCTGAAAACAAGCAAAAACATCTGGATTAACCTTCGAAGAGGAGCCGAACAGGAGCCGAAAAGGAGCCGAATCACACAGAGCCGAAGCAGCTGTGACGTAGAGGAGGCAGTGAATAAATTAGAAAAACCATTTGTATGAATCTGGGAAAAAGAAACGCTGTTTGCAAAGAAACTACTGAGCGAAAATGTCTGAAATTTTCACAGGAGGTCCAGGGAATGATAATAAAGAGGGCTGTTACAAAAAAAATAAGTAAACTGAAAAAAAAAAAAAAAAAAAAAATCGGACTTTTAATTTTTTTTTTAAAAATTCAGAAAAATGCTTAAAGAGACTTTTTGCTGCAGAATTTTATAATGAACGGTTTATTAGATATTGAATTAAAACGGGAATATTTTTAACATTGAAGCCTATGGGATTCTCCTGAATAAATTTGCCGAATTAAACCACCGAATGGCAGGGCATTAGGGGAACCTTTCACTGCTGGTTTGTGTTCTCTGAATAGCCGAAGCAGTGCTTTTTGATGGGGATTTCACTGCCCTCGAACAGGGACCGAACAGGCACCGTATGTTCAGGCAATTCGCCAGGATTTGGAGAATTGCCTGCTCTCTGGATAGCCGAATGGCCAGGAAAGGTAACCGAACGCTGATTTTCAGCGTTCGGTTACCTTTCTCAAGCAATTCGAATCTCTTTGGATAACCCTGTAAAACGAATGCACATGTCTAGTGTCAGGATCCCTGGCTGTAGCCATTCTGGAACCCCCCCCCCTGGTGGTACACTTCCATGTACTGTTCCTGCCCTGTAACCAGCATTCACTATCAGCATCCAGCAATGCAACAGTTAACACACGTGAATCACAAAATAAAGGGCTCTGCCCCACAATTAACATTGCTGGTTCATTACAGCTCTTGTGCTGAGAGAGTGAGGTGCTACTAACGCGCTGCTCTGCTGTACCAATCTGTTCCTGTTTATTATTTTATGTTTCCTGCAACTCCACCATCATCCTTCTGAGAATCATCCGGTCAGTTTATTTCTCTATCATCCTCCATACCCCTTCCCACCTGCTTATCAGTGCAGGACAATGCATCCTGGGCTCATACCCCTGCCATCCAGGTACCATCCCCACGATCCTGACACTCAGCTGGCTAGAGATCAGTGTCCCCTGTATCACATTTTATAGTCTTTTTGATTGTCTTAATCACAAGCATGTGTCTCTGATCATCTTTTGGCGTGCGTTCCACGCCTCCATTCAACGATCCACCGGGTGTACATGGATGTCGCCATCTTGAATGGTCGTGCGGCTCAGCGTGCGTTCCACGCCTCCATCTGGAGATCCGCTGGGCAAATTCAATTCCACCATCTTGCGCCTGCGCCCAGATACTTAATGCCGTGCCTAGAGTTGAGCGGAAAAGCTGTCTCTATGCATCCATAATAGGGGTGGCTTTCGCTTTCTCTATACATAATTGATGTTGTTGTATAGAGAAAGCAAAAGCCACCCCTAATATGGATGCGAGATCTCGGTTGGTTGGTGGAACTCATGGTGGAATTTATTAAAGTGGTCAGGCTGTATAGAGTGCTCCCCATTTTCTCACCTGTTTTGCCTTCTAACATCATGTCTGTCTGAACACTCGTAACAGCGTTTGTTTGGGAGAAAGCAGACATAGGCTTGAGCTGCGCACGCAGCACCAATCCATTACTCTGAGCAGGCGTTGTGCACCTTATGTGTGAAAAGTACACAAGTTACTCAGTCATGAAATGCAATTTACGCAAGTTACATACACTATGCAAATTGCGTAGAAAAAAAATGGGAGAAAGGAGAGAAGGGGTGAGTTTTACATAACGGGTTAATAAGAGAGCACCGAAATGCCACCGACATTTTGGTGCTCTCTCCTTCCCCGTAGTTCCCTGCACGTCAATTCAGCATTCACCACAGGCAGTGCTGTCACTAGGGTTGGTGTTATCCGGGGCGGTAACTCATGGTGTCACCCACCCCCCATATCTCCTTCATAGGGAATAACCTGCCTGGCGGGGGATGCGCAGAGGGATAGACAGACAATTATAGAAAGAAACGCAGAGGGACAGACAGACAGGTATAGAAAGATATGCAGAGGGACAGACAGACACGTATAGAAAAAAATGCAGAGGGACAGACAGACAGGCATAGAAAGATATGCCATGGGACAGAGAGACGGGGATAGAAAGATACGTAGAGGGACAGATGGGGATAGAAAGATATGCAGTGGGACAGACAGACAGGTATAGAAAGATACGCAGAGGGACGGACAGACAGACGGATGGACAGACAGTGGGATGGATGGATGGATGGACAGACAGTGGGATGGATTGGCAGAGACAGTTGGGTGTATGGATGGACGGACAGTGGGATGGATGGACGAACAGACAGTGGGATGTATGGATGGACAGACAGTGGGACGTATGGATGGACAAACAGTGGGAGGTATGGATGGACGGACAGACAGACTAGGATGGATGAATGGACATATAGGGATGGATGGATAGACAGACAGTGTGTTCTCTATCACCCACTTCAGCCCCCCCAGTATACAGTCTGTCACCCTCCCTAGCCCCCTCTCCTACCCTTCCCAGTGCAGCTCTTGTTGCCTGCCTCGGTCCAGATCCAGCATGAGAGGGCAGCTGCTCCTGGCTTCTCTCCTTCAGTTCACACATCCACGTGCTTGCGATGGTGTGTGTGTGAGGAAAGGGTAGGGCAGTGTAATGGAGTATCCCCAGACTCGGATCCAGGGGAAGCAGGGGGCAGCCATGATGGTGGGAGGGCTGTGCCCCCTCCTCCCCCAGCCAGCACATGGAGGGGCAGGGCTTGTGCCAACTGGGGGTGGGGTTTCTCTATGTCCAACGCTGATCTCTCCCCAAAGAGAGACAGCGCTGAGAGCAAATACACATCAAAGGCTGGCCCTGGGTGGTGTCACCCCAAAAGAGGGTGTCACCTGGTGCGGCTTGTCACCTTGTGATGCCACTGACTGCCGGGTTCCCAAAGTGCAGGGAAAACCTGCTGCAATCCTGCCGCAATCCCGCCGAACACCCACCGGAAAAACCACGCTGAGCACGGCAGAAAAAGCCAACGAGCTGGCGATCACAGTGCAGACCAGCCACCAGAGAATGCAGACAAGCTGACGAACAGGGTAGAAAAAAACAAAAAACAGTACGCTTGAAATTTTCAGAATTGAAACACTGTTTGCAAAAAAAACACTGAACGAAAATGCCTGCAATTTACATATAAGATCCTATGAATGATAATAAAAAGGTCTGTTACAGAAAAGAAAAAAACATGGGAAAAAAATTCTCTCAAATCCCCAGAAATGCCTAAAAGATCGTAAAAAATCTATAAATAAAGAGACTTTTTACTGCAGAGAATAAACAGTTAATTAGATATTGAATTAAAACAGGAATATTTTTAACATTGAAGCCTATGGAATTCACCTGAATAAACCTGCCGAATGAAACCACCGAACAGCAGGGCACTTAGGGAACTTTTCACTGCTGCTTGGTGTTTTCTGAATAGATTAACCATTACTTCTCTATGGGGGATTTCACTTCAACCAGGCACCAAACTTCGGCGTACAGTTGCATTTCGGGGCCAGATCGTCTCTCTCTGAATAACCCCGATAGTGGTCTCCTTTTATGTAAACAATTTTTTCAAAAACAAATTATCCGATTATTCAAAAACAAATAAATCGGTCAACTAATCGATTTATGAAAATAATCATTATTGGCAGCCTATGAATACGCACACTGCGGGGAACAAGCGCCTCTCTGCGCGGTATAATTAATGCATCATATGAATACGCACACTGCGGGGAACAAGCTCCTCTGCACGGTATATTTAATGCAGCATATGAATATGCACACTGTGGGGAACAAGCGCCTCTCTGCGCGGTATAATTAATGCAGCATATGAATACACACACTGCTGGGAAGCGACTCTCTGCGGTATAATTAATGTATACGTCTGTGTTATATGTATATGTATCTGGTCTGTTTATTATAACTTAAAATGCAATAAAATTAGAATTTTCAATAATTTACAATGTGTAAAGTGTTTTTTTTTTTCACATTTTAACATGCGAGCGTTTACGGTTATATTTTCTATGAGTAGCGCTTGTTAAAAAAATTAGAGATGAGATATTTAATTAATTTATTTTTTAATATCTTTTTATTTTTTTTATTTTTAAAAAATGCTCTGGCCGATCCAACAATACCAAACATTAGGTGCCACGGATCAGGAGATAGGGGGTTCATTGGAACCCCCTATCTCCACCATTGGTGGCAACTAGGGGGTTAACTCCAGCACTTTATCCGAGGTGGATAGATTAGATTTGGATAGATTTTGACAAAAAAAAATTCACTCCGGGATAGTCGAAATAAAAAAAACCCTTTTTTTTAAAACTTATTTATTTTGTAATATTTTTTTATTTAATTTTTTATTTTAAATGTAATTAATTTTTTTTAGTTAACTTTTAACATGGTCATGTTTGGTATGGTTGGAAAGGCCATGCTCTGGCCGATCCAACAATATCAAACATTAACCCCTAGGTGCCACGGATCGGGAGATAGGGGGTTCCAATGAACCCCTTATCTCCACCATTGGTGGCAACTAGGGAGTTAACTCCAGAATTTACTCTATCCGACGTCCCGATTTTTCACATCGGGACTTTGGATAGAGTAAGTCAGTGACTGTTTATCTGGCATCTCCTCCTGGATGGCCTCCCACCACCTAAAGATCAACATGTCAAAGACTGAGCTCCTACTTATTCCTCCCTCTAATGCCTCCCCACCTCCTGACTTCTCTATCACGGTGGAGGGTATCACCATCTCCCCATCAAACAAGTTCGCTGTCTTGGAGTTACACTGGACTCTGCTCTTTCCTTCATCCCCCACATCAAGTCTTTTCCTCCTCCTGCCGATACCAACTGCGTAATATTTCCAGAATTCGGCCATTTCTTACCGCTGTCACCACAAAACAACTCATACACGCCCTGGTAATCTCCCGACTCGACTATTGCAATAATCTCTTATCTGGCCTCCCTCTGTCCCGCCTCTCCCCCCTACAATCCATCCTGAACGCCTCCGCCAGGCTAATTCACCTCACCCGCCGCTCTGTCTCTGCCGCTCCCCTCTGCGAGTCCCTTCACTGGCTCCCCATCCATTGCAGAATTAAGTTCAAAATCCTTATCCTTACCTACAAAACCCTCACTAACTCAGCGCCCCACTACCTGTCCTCACTAATCACCAAATACACCCCAGCCCGCTCCCTAAGGTCAAACAGTGACCTGCGCCTAGCTTCTCCCCGCATCACCTCTTCCCATGATAAACTGCAGGATTTCTCACGCGCAGCCCACTCTCTGGAACGCTCTCCCTCGTGCTGTCAGACTTTCCCCTAACTTCTCTTCCTTCAAACGCTCCCTGAAAACATTCCTATTTAGGGAAGCCTACCACCCAACTCACTGATGCAACCATCAATCACTCTCACCTTACAGTCCTCTCCTCCTGTTTCCACCCCAACCCTCCTAGATTGTGAGTTCCTACGGGAATAGGGCCCTCATCTCCTCCTGTACTGTTTGTCAAATGTTGTTCAATGTATTGTAACCCTGTCTATACTGTGCTTATTGTACAGCGCTGCGGAATATGCTGGCGCTTTATAAATAAAGAAGAATAATAATAATAATAATAATAAAACATATATACATTACGATTTTCTAATCGTAAATGGAAGATTTACTCTATCTGATAAGTCTTTCGTGCGTCAAACATATAGGCAGTCAGATTTTCTAACGATCAGGATCAGGACGCTGGACGGCAACAGTGCTATCCAGCGTGCTGTTCGGTAGAAAATCGTAATGTATATATGTTGAACGGCCGCACGGACTTACTCTATCCAAAGTACCGATGTGAAACATCGGGACTTTGGATAGATTTCGACTATCCGAAAGTGAAAACAAAAAATAGTCGAAACCTATCCAAAGTCCCGATGTTTCACATCGGGATGTCGGATAGCGTAAATTCTGGAGTTAACCCTCCAGTTGCCACCAATGGTGGAGAGAGCGGGTTCCAATGAACCCCCCTATCTCCCAATCCATGGTCCCTAGGGGTTAATGTTTGGTATTGTTGGATCGGCTAGAGCATGGCATTTCCAACCATACCAAACATGACCATTGTGGTGGGATGGAAGTCCACCTGCGGTCCTGCTCTATCTGACCCCCCCCCTTTGGAGGCATCCGGCCCGACTACCGAGTGGCACGGCACTCGGCGTCTCGAGCGGCCTGGAGGATGAAATGGTGTTGGTCCGGCGTCTGGAGAGATGGTGCAGTGTTGCCTTGGGGATCCCGTTCCTGGGTTGAGTGGTGATGCAGGAGACCGCTGAGTGTCTCCTGCAATAGTGATTGTAGCTCTGAAATGAAGACACCAGACGTGGCTGTATGCTTTAAAACAGTGAACTGAACTTTATGGGTTTCAACAGGGTCATTTATACAACTTCACATAAACAGATTACAAACTCCCCACCCACACAACCAGCACTGATTGGCTCCTTTCCCAGCCTCCTGTTCCCTATCAGGTCCCTTTCAGCCTTCCCATTGTCCAGGGATTAGGCAGATGAGGTCTTGGAAAAGCTCCAATCCTCTGGCCCGCTGCATCCTCCATCTTGGGGCATGAGATCCTATGTTCTGTGAAACCATGCTGGGATGAGCAAAATGGCAACGGGGAAAAACATACAAACGGTTTTTTTCATACTTTTACAGTCACATCATACAGGGTAACATTTTTATTACATTACACAAATAAACCACATCTAGCAATAAAATATAGAGGTCCATAGGCTCACACGCAAAACGAAAACAGGAAAAATGGTCTTTAAAAAGGGTTCAGTCTTTAGTCCTGTGGCTCACTGAAAAGAGCTCTCATGTCCGTCCGTGACAACCATGTTAAAAGTTAATTAAAAAATAATAAAAAAATTATTTAAAAATAAATAATTTAAAAAAAGTTGTTTTTTTTTGGTTTTGTTTTGCAAATGCAGCAATATTGTTCCCATTCAATTATAATGTGAACAATGATGCTGCACTAACGATTTTTGTATGGGTTGCATTTGTTAAAAATCGGGTAATTTTGGGGGGCGTGGCCGAACATCGAGCTGAACGGACGTGTGGTGGAGCAGCTCCAGCGGGTTTTTTTCCCCTTACAGCCCGACTATATATTTTTTTGGGGCGAAATCGAGCGCCTGCCTGTCCACCTGAGCTGGCCCGGAGCACGGAGGAGG